>CM069912.1:112802283-112823283 GCA_036172215.1 Camellia granthamiana | reverse complement strand
TTGTAGAGTTGCAACCCACTGGGGATTTTGGAGAGCCTTAAACACAGACCGCAGGATAGAGACCGACTTAAGCTTGCCAAGAAAAGTAAGAAAAGACAAATGAGAAGCTAAAAGGGCATCATAACATAAAAACTGGAAAATAGGGTGATTAGTACTACTAAACCAACCAAACCAATTAGGGGGACGGTGTTCATGGGTTAGATAATGGGAAGGAGCTAGGGAGTGAATAATAGAGGGAGTACCTAGGCTTGAGGGTGAAGAAGATGCTGGAGGGGGTTGAGCACGAGGGCGACGAGAGTATGTTTGTAATGGCGGAGGACTGGCAGGTGCAGATACAGACGATGAAGAAGGAGCAAACGAATCAATGATAGGAACAAGGCGAGCACTCAGGGACACATCAAGAAGTGGTGCACTTGAGGTAGAATCCTAAAACACAGGGTTAGAACCAAAAAATGGCATGTCTTCGCAAAATGTGACATCCATAGAATGATAAAAAAGACGAGACAACGGATCATCGCACCTATAGCCTTTACAGAGAGCTGAATAGCCCAAGAAGATGCATTTAAGAGACTTGTTATCTAACTTGGTCCGAGTAGGACTACGATCCTGAACAAAACAAGTACAACCTAACACACGAGGCACGAGAGGAAATAACACGGTATCTGAACGAAGTAATTGAAAAGGGGCCAACCTGTGAAGAATCCGACTAGGTGTCTGATTAATGAGGTTAACCGCAATAAGCACAGCCATATGCCAGTAGGATTTAGGGACATTCATCCCACAAAGCAGACAACAGACATAATATGACAGTTTTTATGTTCGACAATCCCATTTTGTTCAGGGGTGTAAGTACAAGTGAGTTGCTGCAAAATTCCTTGCTGATTAAGTTGGGAGCGAAATGCATCAGAGATGTACTCCCTCTATTATCAGAACGAATATTATGTACAACGGTGTGGAATTGGGTGTTGACCATTTGTAGAAATTGAATAAAAAGTGGAAACACATCAAACTTCTTTTTAAGCAAATAAACCCAAGTACACCTAGAATGGTCATCTATGAAAGTCACAAAATAGCGATGCCCAGAAAAAGCCAAAAGAGGAGAAGGATCCCAAATATCAGAGTGAATAAGGTCAAACATACAGTAGGTGTGATACATGCAAGGAATATAAGAAGTACGAGTATGTTTGGACAGTTCACGAACAATACAATGAAACTGATGATCCTTGCAAGCTTTATTAAGTGACAGAAAAAGTAAACATAAATAATTAAAGTTTGCATGTCTTAAACGAGCATGCCATAAGGCTTAAGTGTAAAAAGAAAACACATAGGAAGACGACTCAGGTAACATAGTTGCTTGCAAGCCAGAAGTGGTAGGATGGAAAGGTGTTGGGGTCTTCGAAGTAATATAGCCCGTCGCGCTCAAATCCCCTGCCAAAAATCTTCTTCAAAGTCAAGTCCTGTAATAAGCAATGAGTAGGTAAGAAAATAACAGCACAATGAAGGTTTTTAGCAAGGCGACTAATAGAGAGAAGATTATAAACAAAACGGGGCACATGTAAGACAGAAGTAAGTGTAATATCAGACGACAATGACACATCACCCTTATGTTGGACATGTGAAATAGACCCATCAGCAAGACATACAGTCTGAGCGGTAGTAGAGACAGGAGATGATAAACAAGAAAACTCACCGGTCATATGATGATTGGCCTCAGAATCCAATACCCAAGTAGGTGCAGTGCGAACATGAAAGGTTGTAGGAGTACCTGTAGCGTGTGTGGCAGTGGAAGGGACACTTGGAGACATGATAGTGAATGAACCAAGTTGCTCTTGAAGGCAATCAATCTGAGATTGAAGCTGATGAAGATCAACAGAATGAATCGGCTGAGGAGTACTAGATGTGTCAGCAATAATAGCAGTATGGGGATGGCCTGAAGGGCGTGTCCTTGCAAAGCGTTATTTCAACTCGAGATGAAGCTTGAAGCACCGTGCTTGGACATGACCAGCTGCGCCACAATGGTGGCAAATAACCTTGCTACTAGAAGCACGAGAACTAAACTTGGAAGCAAGAGCCATCTGATCTGAAACTGAAGATGAGGCAGGAACGAAGGAAAGAAGCGGAGTCACCGGTTGAATCAATCGACGACGACACTCCTCGTTGTCAATAGTAGCAATAGCCTCATATAAGGATGGCATAGGTGATGTGTTCAAAATCTGAAAATGAAGAGACTCAAATTCAGGTTTTAAACCTATTAGAAATTGATAGGTGTGTTGGCGAGCAAGACAAGCAGACATAATAGGAGCGGCAACAGCTGGAAAATCACTCAATGGCTCATACTGTGCTAACTCCTTCCAGCAAGACTGAAAATACCTAAAAAATTTGGCAACGGTAAAACCCAAAGCTTCCTGAGAGGCATGAGAAATATCCTGATAGAGTTCGAAAATCCTAGCATCATTGTGGGCATGTGCGTACATTTGGGTAAGAGCACTCTACAACCGAGGAACTGTATCACAATACATGAACACGTTGTAGATGTGTTCTTCTATAGAGTTGAACAGCCAACCAAGTAAGGTGCAATTATCAATATCCCATTGAATCCACTTAGGATCATCAGCGGGAGGTTGTGTCTCGATTTCCAGAAGCCATCCAGATTTGCCTCTACCCCCAAGGTAAAGACGTATAGACCGGCTCTAAGCAGCAAAGTTGCGACCATTAAGCAACACACTAGTAATCTGATGAACCAGAACATGGGAGGCAAGGAAAACATCTAAACGAGGCATAATGCTTTGGGTTTGTGTAACAAAGTCAGACATTCTGAAACACCACGAAGCTGAAGTAGCGGCGTCACACAAAAGAGATGCTACCGAACAAACCGGTAGCCTAAGTAATAAGGAACACACACAGGTTGCTTACTACATCAGTAACATAACCCTAAAAGGGTTAGAAACCAGCCCAGACCACCCTAGAAGGATGCTGAACTGCACAAAACTAGGATAGAGCCTGGTCGGCTGCTGTAGGAACCTCGGCAGTGATTGGAAAGGACTGCCGAGGGAGAGAGAAAGGGTTTCGGGTGGTGTAAGGTGGTTGAAAGGGGTTGGGTAGGTGAGTCGACTACTAGGAAAGGGAGGAGAGGCTCGCGGTGGTGATGGGTAGGTGCAGCTAGGGTTTCTTTGGCTTTGATACCAAGAAGAAAGTTGTACAATATTGGCTTACCCTAATTTGGGCAAGACCATGTCTATTTATAATCAATATAAGATACACAGGAAAAAGGAATTAAATAATTACACAATTAAATCCTAAAAATCAAATCCCTAAATAATCGTAATTTATAGAAATCACGAGATCTCCGAAATATACAATATTTTGTATTCGAACATGCTTTAATCTAAAGAATACATAATTCTAGAGAGTCAAAATAAACAATGATATATTTATCAAAAAAAAAAAACAATGATATAAACCCTAATAAAATAGAGAAGCAAAAGACTAAAGTACCCCAAGCACTAATATAATACAAGAATTTATCATAACAAGATTCATGTCCAAAGGTCTTCCCTTTATACTTCTAAAGTGTTGATGATTACTCAAATTTCCTCTCAAGAATGCATTTGTAAGTATGTTTTTAGGAGACTAGAGATTTTTTGTTTACAATGCTAAATATCTTAGTTGCATGAAGCGGGGACGGGGACGGGGATAGGGATGGGAGCGGGGGGGGCGGAGCGAGGGCATATAGAAGTTTCTTAGGTTGGGAGCGCCTATGGGAGCATGTACATGTGGATTTATTAAATATATAAAAATATTCTAACATTTATTTTTGCTACTTAGTTGTAATATATGTATTAAATATGAATAAATATTAGTAATTCATGTCAACTACAAATTGTCTTTATTTAGTATAAATAAATATTATATAAATAGAAACTACTAGAACAAGTTGAAGTTGTTTTTCTTTTGTTTCTATGAGATTTATATGTTTGAGAGGTTTCTCTCTCAATTGGGAGTGAGTTTCTTTCTCAACGGGAGCTAGTAACACCACTCGAGTAGAAGGTTCCTGCTACTAAGCTAAATATGTTAAGGTGAAACAAGAACTTGTGTGGCCTCAATTCTCTGCAGCCACTTTTTCCATGTGAAGTACATCACACTACTGTTTTACCACTTCAAACATGTTGCAGAATTTTACTGGGGGTATCCCAATTAGATCATAACTTCGTGACCTGCTTTAAAGAAAAAGGCAAAGTAATATACAAGTGGCATAGGATAAGATTGTGTGTTTCAATGAATTTGTTGAAATAAATGTCTATTTTTTTCAGGTTCTGCAGTTGGATTCAAGTTGGACAGTCTTTTAAAACTTACTGATACGCGTGCTTCCAACAGCAGGATGACACTGATGCACTATCTTTGCAAGGTATGGCTACCCTATTTTCTCCATCTTGTTATTGAATCAGATCTTTCTGGTAAGAAGTTGTCCATTCTTACTGTGTTAGTTACTGTATTAAGCTCCGAAAAATTTAACAATAATAGATTTTTTTTGGAACAAATATTGCAAAATTTTATAAATGTTTCTATGACTTGCTGAGAAAATGTTAAGAAAATTGATAAATATATTACCTTTTGGTTCATAACTGTTGGGTTTGAGAGGATGTCTTCGTTACAATATTTTAAAGCATGTTCATGGGCTCCATTGATTCTGGAATATTGAAACAAGGGAAAGATGGTTGACACCATAACAATGCAGTGGCTTCATCTTAGCAATTTCTAGGGTATTTCTTTGAACTGTTCACCTTTATTTGCCTTGCATTTGAATTTTTTTTTTTCAAAATTTTTCCCAAGCATTTCCATAGATTTCTAGTGCCATTTTTTTTTTTTTTTTTTTGTAACACTCTTATATTGTTTGCATTATTGAGCTGACCAAATGATGATTCACACACCAAAATTTAATTTTGCAGTATGTACATCTGGATTAATATTGATCCAATATTTGAAACAATCTGAAATACTACAGACATTAATACGCCCTTTTTATCATAATAATAATAATAATAATAAATCTAATTTTGTCTAATAACATAACCCTATCAAAAACTTCAACTTCAAGATTCTTTTACTCCACTGCAAGGGCTGCTCAGCTTCGAAGTTGCATAGTACCGAGTTGGGACACAGACTACTGTAGACACATCATTAAACACTTTCCACATCATGGAAAGGGCATGGGATCGATATATGAAACACTAGATTCATCAACTAGCAGTATCCTCGTAAGAAGAAATGCTTCCTTAGTAACTATGAGTTCTTCCTCATATCAATTAAAGATAGGCCCTCATTGAGTGGAGTTTATGTCTGAAAAGGTGAGGGTTTGGATTTTAATTAGTGCCTGCATTTTCGTAGTATTGCAGCTGGAGTAAACCTTTTGCAGTGGATATCTTTGCCATCCACATGGAAGTTTAGGTCCTAGTTGGCATGCTTCTGTGTTAGCTGTAGCACTAGAAAATTTAATGTCAACAAAGCCATTGGGTCCGATAGGGTAACAATGTTTCTCTAAGAAGTGGTAATGTTAAAGTGGTTTCAAGCCATGTACATGAGGTTGGGGGGCTTGAGAAAAACCTTCCCTTTCTAGTTTGAGAAAAAACATTTGTGGTGTTAGTTCCAGAAAAGGGAGGGGCAATGGACAGTGTAGGCTGATTGGTGGCCAGTGTACGTAAGCTTTCAGCTATGGCAATGGCCCATAGCTGCATCAGCACAAACCCAGGACACAAGGTGAACACGATGCAGAGACATTGATGCTGCAAACTTAGAAAAGCTAGGACCTGAGGAGGGGGAAGAAACAACAATATGTAGTTGTATGTTTCTATAAAACTAGCTTGGCCTTCATGTACCTATGGTATGTGGAACCCTTGTTGCAGACATATTTAGCAATTAGGTAAATATCAATGTGAATATATTGCTAAATTTGAGAGAAAAAGAGCATAGTATTATGTGACCTAAATCTAACCTTTGACATTATTTGCCCATAGTGGTTGCTCTGAAACTTGAAGTCAAGTCATCATACGGGGCTTGAGTTTTTACCATGGCACCAAAGCAATGCTCCTTCCTTATTTCATACATTTTTATTATCTATATTTATTCTTGTTTTGGACTAGGGGCATGATATATTTTTTTCTTATGAGATTCGTATATATAGGCTGCAAAAAGTGAAAATAACACTAGGAAAAAATAATAAAAATTGCATTGAAGAAAAATTTGAGGTATTTCACATGTAAAGTGTAGTTGCTGTTAAAAAATGCTTATATTGGGACACTTATTGTTCTCGTCATAAGCTATTAGACTTTAGTTATATCAAATTATAGACAATTAACCAAATCAAACCCAACTAAGCATTGTGTCCCAATCAAGTGTGGTCAGTTACATGAATCTTCTTTTATCATTTATGTTTGTCAAAGGCTATACGATCAGTTAAATTGGAATTCATGTCATTTTTTAGTACAACATTCCGTTTATGGTGTCATATCACTCTTTCTTTTTGTCACATCCACAAGTGGTGGTTGTACATAACCAAACCATCTTAGTTTGTTCTCTATCTACATATCTTCAGTTGGTGCTACTCTTACCATTTTACAAACGTTTTCATTTCTAATTATGTATTTCTTAGAAGTACCACACATCCATCTAAGCATTTTTATCTCAACTACACTAATTTAATGAATGTGTTGTTTCTTAGTTGCCAAACATTTTGTCCTATATAGCATCGTTTGCTTTATAGTTGTTGCATAAATTATTATTATTTTTTTAATGTTGTTGGTATTCGTCGCATTATATGTCAGAATCACTTCTCCACTTGAGTCAACCTACTCTTATTCTATGGATCACATCATCTTCAACCTCTCCATTCTTCTTAATAATCAAACCTAAGCATAAAAAGTATTCACTCTTTGTTCTCTCTTGGTTTTCAATCGTCATTTCTTTATTATTTTTACTTGTATTCTCACTAAAGTTACATTCAACGTAGTCAGTTTTAGTTCTAATAATTTTATACCTTTTTGACTTGAAGGTTTTCTTTCCATATTTTTATTTTAGTGTTAATTCTTCCCTTTGTTTCATCTACTAAAACAATATAATATGCAAACAACGTACACCATGAGACATCATCGTAAATGTGTTTAATTAATTCATCTGCGACTCAGGCAAATAGATAGACTCAAAGTTGACCCTTGATTGAAAATTCACTCACTTTTCCTATAGATAATCTAATTGTAGTCACAATCTCATTATACATGTATCAAACTACCGATGATATAAAACTATAAATATTTTTCTAAAAAGATTTGTGAGATGCAAATATGCCCTTTCCCTCTTTTCTGATTTAGAAATTTATTTTTATTTCTTGGGCAAGAGAAAAAGACGTGTCATGAGTGAAGTCAAAGATAACATTGCATAGGAGAGTGGCCGCGGATTTGAGCATGGTAATCACCTTTCAATGCCTCTTCATTATTTATATCTGTAGTATTTACATCTTAAGTGATGCTACACATCTCACCATCACAGTGGATGACCGCTTGCATGGTAGCCTATTATTCTATTTAAACCTTTACCATCTTGTACCCCTCACAAGTATTGGTTGATCAATATGGTAAAATAGCATTGGTAACAACTTTACACACCCCCCCCCCCCCCCCCCCCCTTTTTTTTTGCCATTTTTGTTTTGATCATTGATGAATGTAAAAGTTTTATATTGATTTAGTAATAGAGGGCTGAAATTGTTTCGAAATGTGGGAAAATATTTCCAATTGGAGTGACTTAGAGGCTTATATAAATAGAAGGGAGAATAAAAAGTTTGATATATTTGAAAAGTTAATATGAAATTATTGTTTTATTGAAATGAAGCATCGACACTTCAAAACAAGTGCCGTAGGATCGGACACGGGGACATGGCGGGGACACATACTTTATTTAATTAATTTGTTTTTAGGGGACACACAAACTAGTTTTTTTTTTCCCTCTCTTTTTCTTTAGTGCTTTTGATGGATGTTAGATGTTGAATGTTTATAACTTTTTGCTTAAATTTAAATACTATCGGTATCATCCATAAAAATGATATAAACGATAATTGTTAATTTAAAAGTGATTTATTTATTTATTTATAAATATCGAATTAGTATTAGTTTTTGTTAATTTTGATTGTTTGTGGATGTAATATTAATCTAAATAGAAAATAAAAATATATGACCAAAAAAAAAATTTATTGCCGTATTCGTGTCCCCATTTTTTTAAAATCATCATGTCCCATGTCCATGCTTCTTAGGTCGTATGTAATATCAGGTTTCCCTAGTGTTTGTTAGATGCAGATTTATGAAAAGGGGGTTTGTGGGTGGGTGGGTGGGTGGGTGGGTGAGAAAGAAGTTTGAAATTTATCGAGTTTTAGAGCAATTATAAATCACTGCTTTTTTTAAACTTTTATATCTTCCACTTGCATTATGGAGTACATTCTCTGCTTGGTTTAAACTGAGTACTTTGTTCTTTCTTTTTCCTTCCTTTCCTTAACTTGAGCTTTGTTTGACATCCTTCATCACTGCCAGTGCTGGATCTTGGCTAGTAGATTATTCAAGGGAATGTATGGGGGATAAGTTAAAGTCTTAACTGGTCAATTGAGACGTGGTGTGCAACCCAGTCAAAGGAGAATTAGGTATCTGTTATTTCGTGCAATTTCATCAAGCCATGTTGGCTAATTGGTTGTGGAGGTATGCCATGGATGATGGCCAGTTATGGAAAAGGGTAGTGGATTGCAAGTTTGGTCCTCCGAGGATGGACATTGAAGGAGGTTTAGGACTTGTGGTGTTGGCTTATGGAAAGGGGTTAAAAAGGGATGGCCTGAATTTTCAAGAATTCCCCCTGTTTGGTTTTGAGTTTTTAAAAACAGTTTTTGAGTTTTCAGTCTGTATTTTTTTATTTTTAGTAAATTTTTTTAATATCTTGGTTAATTTTTTTATTTTATTTTTTAGATGCATCTAATCTAGATATACTTCCAAAGTAAAATATTTGTGAAGAAATCTTTAAAAAAATTCAATAAATACAAAAAATATGAAAGTGTATTGAATTTTTGTATTTCTTTTTCTTTTTGTATTTATTTAGTGAATTTTTAGAAGACTTTTTTTTATAAAGTTTATACTTTTTTAGTGTATTTAGATTAAGTGGATCTAAAAGGTAAAAAACATTGATTAAAATATTTAAAAAATTCACTAAAAAAAATAAAAAATAAAAAACTGATTGAAAACTCATAGACTGTTTTTGTAAATTCCAAAACCAAACAATTATCTTTGTGAGTGGCAATGGCCATAGAGTGAAATTTTGGCATGATATTGGTTTAGGGATATCCCATTGTCAATAGCTTTCTCAAATTTGTATAGCATTGCTGTTGATAAAAAAAAAAAAGCTCTTGTGGCGAATTATTTGAGGTCATTATTTTGGATTTTCGTGCAGTTAATGTTCGCTCTGATTTGTTTAGGGTTGGGAATAAAAGACTGGACTTATTTTCTGTAGAGCAGTGTTAGGAAATCATGGGTATCTGCCAATGTGCTGTTTCCATTTGGTCAACTACCTTAGATTTTTTCCTTACCTCAAACAATTCACTAATAGATGTTTTAAGGCCAATTGGTGGTGTGTGTGTGTGTTTGAAGGCAGGTGAATTAGTGGATCATTCATTGCTCCATTGTGAGAGTGTGAGAGAGTTATGGGGTTTGCCCTTTTGCTATTCTTGGAATTCAACCAGTGATGTAGTGTATGTTGTTCGTAGATGATATTGTTCTAGTGGATAAACTAAGGAAGGAATTAAACACTAAATTAGAAATTTGGAGAAAAGTACTCGAGCCAAAATGGTTTAAAATTAATAGAAATAAAATTGAATATATGAAATGTAATTTTAGTGACATTGGAAGTAAAAATAAGAATTGAAGATTGAAAAGCGGGAAATAATAGTGAACATTTTCATTACCTAGGTTCGATTATTAATAAAGATGTTGAGGTTAGAGATGATGTGATCTCTAGAATCAAAGTAGGTTGATTCAAGTGGAGGACTAAGTTTGGCATATTATGTGATTGACGTATACCTACAAAATTGAAAGGAAAATTTTATAGAACAACTATAAGGCCATTGAAACAACATGTGCATAAAATGAGTGTGGTTGATATGAGAATATGAGAATGATTAGATGGTTGTGTTGTAATAAGATTAAAAAGATGGAAGTCATTTGTTTGGGTTTTGTATTTTTACTTTGTTGTTCTAACTTGTAGAGGATGCCATATCCTCATTCCTTCCTTTCGATTAGTCAATAAAATTAAATTTTGTTGTTGATCCCAAAAAAAATAAATAAATAAATAATAAAAAAAAAGATGGAATTTGAAATGAATGTATTTGCAAAATGGTTTGAGTAGCACCAATTGAAGATAAGTTAAGAGAGAACATGCTAAGATGGTTTAGTCATGTACAATTTATATGTATAGATGCAACAATAAGGAAGAGTGATATGATCACCAAAATGGAATTTGGGGGGGGGGGGGGGGAGGGAAGACTTAAATTGACATGGGATGCGGTATTAAAAATTATTTGAATATTTTTTAATTTAATTGAGCGTATATAGCCCTTCATAAAGTGTAATGGTAAAAAATTATTCATATAGACACAAGGCTTAGTTTGGTTATGGTATTTTATTTTGATTATGTGTACTCCTTAGTGTATAGAGTAGAGCATCTGTTGGTACTTTTTGAATAATACTAATTTATAAAAGATCTTTTTTGTGATAGAAAAAACATTGTGCCTTAGTACTAGGCTTGTATTGTGCCTCAGGTCCTTGCTGCCAAGTCACCAGCCCTGTTGGGTTTTCATCAAGATCTTGTTAGTCTGGAAGCTGCATCGAAGGTTTGCATGCTCTTTCTTATTGCTGATTTGATGTGGTAGGACTTGTTTGAATTTTGTCAATTGTGACTTCTTTGCAGATACAATTGAAGTCCTTAGCAGAAGAGATGCAAGCTATTATCAAAGGATTAGAAAAGGTAAAGCAGGAGCTGGTTGCATCTGAAAATGACGGCCCTGTATCTGAAGTTTTCCATAAGGTATCCCAACATGTTTTGTGTGTTTCTCATTCTGCAACAGTAGATTCTTATGTGTCATTGAGTGATACAACTTTTAATTGTCCCTTTGGACAAAGATTTGAACTTCAATTTGTATTCCTTTTTTCAAATTTTGGAAGAAAGTATTAAAAGGATCACTGAAAGTATCTAATATTATAAACACGACTTCAGTCTGAATGTTGAAGTAATTACTTTTTCTATATAGAAAATCTTTTAAATATTTTGTTAGTTGAGAGGTTTTTATTTTATTTTAGTGCTGTAATTGTACCGCCCTACCTAATAGATTATTATTATTGTTATTTGTTGTTTAGACATTGAAGGAATTCATTGGTACTGCTGAGACAGAGGTGGCATCTGTAACAAATTTGTATTCTGTGGTGGTAATTATCTCTACATCAAAGCATCTATGTGACTCTCTATTTCCTCTTTAAAATCTTCTAGCATTTTCTTTGTTGGTGGACAGGGTAGAAACGCAGATGGACTAGCCCTTTATTTCGGTGAGGACCCTGCCCGTTGCCCATTTGAACAAGGTAGCATATGATAACAAAATCATCAAATTCTTCTATGTTGAGAAGTAGATGAATGTCTTTTAGCTTGTTTAGAGAATTTTAGGAAGAGAGCAGTCTCTTATTTGGGGGGGAGAGGGGGGGAAATGAAGTGTGGAATTTTTGCCATTACACACTACGAGCATCTTCAGTGGGCTCTTATAGAGCCCATTAGCATCAGAATACTACAGTTACCTGCCATCACTTTTTGCACTTCTCTCCAATGGGCTCTTTAGTTGTGTTGCTAAGTTATCAGATTTTTAAACCCCTCGCTAACGCCAGCGGTGCACTTTAGTTAGTTTTTTACTTATTTAATTTACTTCACATACACATTTATATATATTTGGGTGGACCCCACTCTTGCATAATATACATTTTAACACACACCTTAACTACACCATTGGAGCACGCACTCTAAACTAACAAACACTTGACACTTGACACACACAATTGGGCCCCACTTTTATCACTTTTTTGTCATATAACACACTTTAACACTCAAATTTAGCTACACCATTGGAGATGCTCTTATGACTGAAATTAAAAACCTGCTCTTACAATAGTGCTTTTCAACATACATGGTATCTTCCTTTTCAGTGATAACAATGACTGACTGCTGTTCCAAGGCTTTGATAGAAACTATTGGGGGCAATAGAAAGTTTTTTGGGTGAATAGGGCAATAGAAAGTTGGCTTACTCTTTTGTAGAATCTGGCAATTGTCGATTTAATGCTAGAATCCTCTGAGTCTTTTTTTTTTTTGACAATTGTGTAACATCCTTATTTCTAAATTCTAATCATAAGATCTTTATGGCTTATCAGAGGTCTACTATAAATGCAGTCAGATTGCTTTGGTTTGGGGAGATTCCTGTATAAGGAAGTTATTTTGACTTGAACTTAAGAACTAAAAATGTCTCCTAGACTGGACTAGTTTTTTAGAAAAGGGGCTTCAAGTTATGAAATCACATGGAAAAAATTGAGGATGATCACTTTAGACTCATTTGAAAATTTAGTTTGACTAGCTGAGGGTGTATGTTATGGTAGTTCTGTCAAAATCTACAGATAAGATGGTTTAAAAGTATCAGACCTTGTTGGTTATTGGCTTGCATACTCTTACATTTATATATGTATATATATATAGTGGCAAGTTCATGGTACATACATATATTCTGTGGTTTATACATCTACTTTTGGACGAACACAATAGCACAGGGTAGAAACGCGGATGCAATTCAAACCTATTGCATCCGCATTTCTACCCTGTTCTTTTCCCTCGATACCAAGTGAAGGATTCTTCTACTAACTCAATTCTGGAGAACAGGCTTTATTTTTGAAATATTTTGACTCTCTGGCAATGTCATTATGTCACTCGGCTTATATACTTTGTGAAACACACATGGATTTTATTCAGCTCCTATGGGACATCCCAACTTTCACTCAAGGTTGTGTTTGGATCATAGATTTGAATAAGGATTTGTGGAGAGAAAAGAAAAGAAAAGATGAGGAAGTGTGAAAAAAATTTAGGGTATATTTCATTCATATTTTCCTCGCCATTTCTTTTCCCTACACAAATTGCTACCTAAATCCGAAATCCAAATACAGCCTAAATGTTTTGCTGATATATGAAATTATCCTGATATATCTTGCTCTTAAGTTCTTGTGATTCATAAATCTTTCTTCTTTTTTTATTTTATTTTTTATGCTGCAATGCTATTACTTCCTTCTTTACGCATATTCAATGACTTAATGATCTATGCAGTTACTGTGACCCTCTTAAACTTTGTGAGGTTGTTCCGGAAAGCTCATGATGAGAACTGTAAACAGGCCGAATTGGAGAAGAAGAAAGCTCAGAAGGAGGTTGAAATGGAGAAGGCAAAGGGAATTAATCTAACAAAGAAGAGTGGGAAATAGCTGACATTGTTTGCTTTACTCCCCACCAGGGGGAGTTGTCGAGTTCTTGCATCAGAGGTCTGATGGGTCTTCAAAGACTGGCCAGGAGTGCCCCTCTATCCAGTATTTTTGTAATATGTATGCCTTTTAGGTTGTGTTTGGATCTTGGATTTGTGAAAGATTTCTGGAGGGCAAGAAAAAGGGAAGGGAAAAGTGAATGAAATAGAAGATAAAGTCTTGTGACATTACTCTTCCCTTTTCTATTCCCTCCATAAATCCTTCCAAACATAACATTAAGGGGATTCAAGAGGCTTGCAGACCTAAAGCTAGATCTTTGAATAGTTCAGCTGCACTTGCTGGAGTGAATGCCTGCCCATCACTCGGATTATTTCAGCTGGCAGATCTATCACATGGGATATCACATGGATGCTTGGGATCTAAATAGAGGATGTTCTTTATATGATTTTCAGAAGAACGGTTCTGACCCTTTCTCAGTTCATATATGGAAGATCTCAGTGACATAGGATCGTTCTAATATAATAGACGCAATTTTGGCTTCCACCATTCGTTTGGCATTTCAGCAACAGAGTACTCGGGACTGTAAAGTACCACCACACAATGTATACCATGAACCATGTACAGAGCTCTAACCCTGTAGTTACATTCAAATTTGATTCTTTTCATTGTAACATAGATACATAGGTCTTGTTTTTTCCCCCCTCAGAATATTGAGATTTTGACCGAAATTCATCACAAAATTGTTGTATAGAAGGAATAGGATAAGAAGAGAGGAAGTAGGAGAGTGGTTCTCTCATTTGTGCAATTGTAATATAATCATGCTATAAGTTGTTGCCTTAGAAAAACTGCTTTTTCTTTCATTGATTCTTCTTTTAGTTAAAGATATTCTCATTTATTTGATATAAAAGCTTGTCTTCCTTATCTTCTTGTACTCTTGTGCTTTTTGATGAGTCTATTTGGTAATTCTGGCTTTTTTACCAACACAATGTGCTTCATCGTTCTCTTTTTAGATATAAGCGTGCTGGATTAATTTTTACATTTATGCTGATAGATTTTGCAACTCAATTTAGAAGATCTTAATCATCGTGGTTATATTTTGGAAGTAATAAAAGTTTGTTTTTGATTTCTTAATGTTTTCTAGCTTTTATATGTTGGTCAGTTATCTTGAGCACAAGTTTTCTCACAATGTGCATATTCGTGTCTTGAAAACAGAAGATGAAAACGCAGCCAAACAATTGGTTGTGCTTGTTGGCAAATCCTAGGATATGCTATCTGTCTGAATTTGTTTTAAAACTTTCTTCCATTGGTGACTTTGCGTTTTTGTGACGTGTGATTATCCATTTAAGAAATTTTTGTGTGGGACATTACAAGACAATTATGCATGCATTTGGAGCTTGACAAACGATTTCATTTGATATAAACTATTGAACAAAAATATATGGTTAAGATATGAACTACCAAAGGTATAGCCTTACTATGTGTTCTCATTCATTAATTCATGTCCAAGCTATGAATTTTTCTTCAGTAACTGATATTTGAACAAAATTGATAGTGTGAATTGAGAAGAATTGTGGTGTGCAAATAGAAACTCATAAGAGGAAGGAGAGTAACATATGAATGCAATCTTATGAGATATTGCCGACTTCGGCATTGGCATGTAGAGATTAGAGGTGTTCAGCGGATATTTTGATCTGCTCAAATCGATCGAATTGAACCGAATCGATTTGTCGCATTTTAAAAGGATACGTGATGACGAGCGGACAGTTGTGGATTCATTTTTTTCAATCCGCCTAGTTTTGGACGGATGATGGATTTGAGGTTCCTTCAGCCGTAACTGAACCGCAAAACCGCAAACACCCCTAGTAATTTGAAAGACTTTGTATTTTCAATTTGTTTAAATATTCTGTTTGTGTTTTCAATTGAAAAAGAGTTTAAATATTCTGTTAAGTTTTCAATTTGGAAATCCTTTTATCAAATGGCAAGTGTTGATATTTGGTATTTTTTTGTAAAAAATATAAGGCTTAATTTTGTCATTTTTAAAAAAATCAAATTGAATAGTTTTTGAATTAAAAAAAAAAAGTAATGAAATAGTTTTGATAATGTATGGTTTTCTTATATGTATTTATTATTGGTATTTGATAATTTACTTGATAATCTTTTGATTATGTTAAGTTGGATTGTTATCTAAAAAAAAAATGTTGACAAGTTGTAGCATATTCAAAATTTGTAAAAGTTTAAACCAACAAATCGATTTGCATCCATCCGCCAATTCGGCGGATGGATGCGGATTGATTTTTTCCAATCTGCCAATCCGACAGACGGATGGCGGATTGAAGGTTCCCCAGCCGCAACTGAACCGCGAGCAACCCTAGTGGAGATGTAAGAAAAATCGAAAAAATTGACCAAACTGACTGAATCGGATCAAACCGGTTGTATTTGATATATTTTTTAACAAAAATCGATCTGTGTAGTTTTTAAATTTGATTTTTTTCGATTTTCGATTCGGTATCGGTTCAAACATCTTGTGCATCGAACGAAATCGAAACTGACCACTTTAACATATATTGTATTTATAATATATATAATATAATAATATAATGATATTAATAAGTATAATAAATTATCAACCTTAATTAATTAACCATATCATCTTTATAACCTAAGTTTGTAAACTCTTATTATATAATCTTAACTCTAACTAATTATTCTTGAAACCTTAGTATTTTTTAACTTTTTTTTTGTTTTTATTTTTGTTAATCTCGGAATTGAAAAGTATTTATTAAATAGATGGATTGTAAATGTTTGAAATAGTGGGCAAATAACTAATTTAACATTTTTATATAGATTAATGATTATATTTAAAATTGACTCAAGTTTAAAAGGTCTTAAATCGATTAAACTGTACTGAACTGAAACGTTTCAATTGGTTTGGTTTTCGGTTCGGTTTGTATGGTTTGATGGGAGAAACGATCTATATCAATGTTTAAAATAATAAAACAGAAGTTCAGTAAATGTTTTTACATAAATATCAACTGTACCAAACCGATTACATCTCTATTGGCATATTATAAATAAACCAAGATGGGAGAAACGATCTATATCAATGTTTAAAATAATAAAACCGAAGTTCAGTAAATATTTTTGCATAAATATCAACTGTACCAAACCGATTACATCTCTATTAGCACGTTATAAATAAACCAAGATGGTTGCTTGGCGTATTATAAATTGACATTCAATTCTTGTGGTACGAAGAGCAAGACACAAGAAAGGTTTGGGATGTTATGTGAATAAAATAAAAATAAAAATGTGCATAATGGCACTTTTTTTTTTTTCGTTTTTCCTTTTTTTCTTGGGCAAATTACATAAATAGTCCCTATAGTTTGGGATTTGTGTCACTTTGGTCCCTGACTTTTCAATTGTGATACATTTGATCCTGAATTTTGAATCTTGTTTCAAATAAGGACAATTGAATATATAATTAGATTTTTCAAGAGTAAAATTGTCAATTTGATAAAATATAAACTAATTTGACAAAAATAAATGTCAAGCAAATATTTTTGAATTTTTAAAAATTATTTCTACCTACTAAAAATAAAATTATGTAAAATTGATAAATCTTTTAGACATTTATTTATTTATTTTTACTAAATTAATTTTTATTATGTGTTTGGATGATGATCATGTAAAATTAATTTTAAAAAATTAATCATGTAATTTTTATTAATTTTACATAATTTTATCATTGGTGGATAAAAAAATTTTTAAAAAATTAAAAATATTTTTTTGACATTTATTTTTATCAAATTAATTTGTATTTTATCAAATTGACAATTTTACCCTTGAAAAATCTAATAATATTTTCAATTGTCCTTATTTGGAACAAGATTCAAAATGCAGGGTCAAATGTATCATAATTGAAAAGTCAGGGACCAAAGTGACACAAGTCACAAACTATAGGAACTATTAGTGTAATTAACCTTTTTTTTCTTTTTTTGGGCACTTCTCCATCTACATATTGGTTAAGCTGATGAAAAAAATTAAGAGTGGTCTTCTAATTTTGCATGTTATTTATTGATTTGGTCTAACTATCACATTGTGAGAGTTTTTTTTCTTAGTGTGTTAGGCCTTTGAATTGAATGTTGTGCTTTGATGGCATGGTCCGTCATCTTTCTTGTTCCCTAAGAATATATCGAGCCTCACTGGAACATGTTTATATATATATATATAATCAGCTTACCTACCAAATAAAAACATTGATGGAAAATGTGATAATGAAGCAATAATGCATTCCTAAACAGGGTAGGATTGGAAGATAGGTTTCATGTAACTAGAAAATTGTGGTGATTTTAAGCATTTGATTCAAATTGAAATTATTGGAGAAGTGTTCAAATGATTTGGTTGAGATGTTACAACTTGTTTACTACTTTTGTATGTGTCTTTTCATGGTACTCCATGGGTTCTTTGAGTCTCTAATCTAGTGAAAACTTGAACTATTATATGATTCTATCACAATTGATGCAATGTTATGTTACAGTGACTAAATTTGAGTATTATTTAATGGGCTATATATTATATGTTTTATACTAAGGCATTAGTGACATATCAAATAATATCCAAATTTTGAAAATTGTGAAAAAAATCTCAAAAATGAAGAAATTATCTAGTTTTTCCAAAACACTAGCATTTTTTTCCAGACTGTTTCTGAAAGATTGAGGTTAGTCCAAATGACTTTTAACAATTTGTCCCAAGTGTCCAAAGACAGAAAGACAAGTTTAAAGGATGCAATCTCTTGTTTTTGAATGATTGATAACAATTGAACTCTAAACTCACCTTGTACTTTTTACCATTATGCTTACAACAGATTTGGCAAAAGTTTCAAAGATGTTTTCACCAAGCAAATTTGGTAAAACAGTTAGATCTGATGTTCAATAGTGCAAGTTCCAAGCAGATTCTCACCTATTTTTCACATTGCTATACAGATGTATGGCACATGGTGGGTTGTTCAATTGGATTCCACAGTTAGTGTCGTGATTATCCATTTTGGAAATTTTTAAACAGCTTGTCTTCAATCCGGGTGTCTCAAAATGCTCTCCAAAAATTTGGTTGGACATCTCATCTCTTTGAACACGTCATTTTCAAATTTGAATTTTGTTGTTTTCCTCAATACCCCAATTAATTACAATCTTACCCCACCTAAACCGCAAACCCTAAACTTATCTCCACACAGCCACCACTCCCAACTAGCACCCCTTGTCCATCCCCACCCTTCCACACCACCCCTAGTCTCTCCAACCCAAATCCTCCCCTGCCACAATCCCCTTTCCCACCACAAAGCCCAAACCCAACCTCCCTCCTTCTCCCCATCACATGTAACGCCCTCAAAATACACACTAGATACAACCCAAAACATACATTAATAATCGCATACATCAAATAATTACATCCTAAAAGCATAAACATAACAACATAAAGCAGAGTGTAAATAGTCCTGTCATTATATGAAGTTAAAGATACAAAAGAGTTTAATATAAATGAATGTCCTATTGGCTTATACCTTTCTAAGCCCTGACTTGGTTACAACAAAATGAGCTTCGCTCAATACATATTTAGCCCTAGGCTATGCAAAAATAAACAAAACATGAAGCTCTTGCTTCCCAAAGGTCACTCCCGTGCTATTGCCTTAGAGAAGACATGCCATCATTACCTGAAAATGTTATTTCCAAATAGGATGAGCCACAGCCCAGTAGAAATCATCTAACACAGTATATGAAACTTAGCAAAAGTACAAGTACAAGTGCATAAATAATGCATGTGATAATACTTTTCTCTACATTATATACTCATAAGGTATCAATTTCAAGTCTTTATCCATTTACTTCCAATTCACATTTCGATTACTTATCTTTCTCAATTCACGAGTCAATTTCATTGTTTCACAACAACCGAGCTGAGACTACAACTCAATTACTTCCAATTCACACAACACATATGCATCAACACTTCAAACTTCCATTTCACGGATATTTCGTCCGCGGGCAACCATCAAACGGGACCTATATAAACGTAGGCAGTACACGCACTACAATTACCATTTTACGGATATTTCGTTTGTGGGTTAGCCACCCATGTATAAATTTCGGGACTTTCACCCAGGACACTCCGGCCAACTTAATTATAATGGAGTCCAACCTCTTTCTCCTTCCAAACAATCATTCATACATATGCAATATATTTGAACACAACATCAAATAATGGAGTACATCCCCTTTCCATTCTCACATAATCATACATGTACAATGTATATAAACACGATCACATTCAATGACAACCATCAAAAAATTAGTTTCAATTCACCTAATTCACATGCAATTTCTACAACAATCAAAACTATCATCCACCGATAGCCCAATACAATTATCTCTAGACAGATATTAAATCTCAAACAGATAGTTTATTCAAAACTTCTAAAAGACTGAGTTAATATATATAACCAATCCCACCATTCATATCAACACCCTCTCAATTTCACATTTTCAATGTTAATTCCAATTATTTGTACAAAATAATAGTTAATCCAATTAGGGCAACCTCTCTATTTTTCCCAAATATTTGCCAAGTGCCAAAATCATTAAATTAGACATAACACAACATCATTTTCAAACCCCACAAGCATCAATTTCACCTACACCCAAAACCCCTCTTTCCATTCTTTACCCAAACCCTAGGTTTGCCTAAAACATCCCCAAATCACACCATTGCCACACAAGTGACAAATAACTAAGTTAAATATCATATGAAGGTGTAAAAAGATCCCTACCTCAAAAGAGAAGACGAGTCCAGCACGAGTGAAACCCCAAGAACGCGGAAACCCACTTTTATTTCTGCTCAAAATGAAGATCTTAACGAGCTCTACCTTTTTCTCAAAGGCACTAGGATGAAAATCCCAATGGATCTAGATGAAATCTAAGAGAAAAAGTGAATTATAGAGAGAGAAGCTCAAGAACAAGCTTTTTGGAAAGTTTTAGAGAGAGAGAGAGAAAAGAAAAAGTGATTCAAAATGTCATCTTTTTGAACTGAAATACACGCAGTCCGCTCGAGCGTGGAAAGCCCCGCTCAAGCGTCAAACACAAGGTTTCGTTTGAGCGTGAAAGTTGGCGTTCGAGCGTGGAATGCATAATTCCAGAAGTTTTACAGACAAAGGTCCCCGCTCAAGTGTGAAACTGGACGCTAAAACGTCCGATGCACTTTCCCAGTATTTTCAGAACTACAAAATATATTGAAAGTTGACCAATCCTGCTCGAGCACAAAAATGGCCGCTCGAGCGGAGGAACAAAATCTGTGAAGCCTGCTTGAGCGAAAGAGCCAAAATCTGGGCAACAAAGGCTTGGAAAAACAAGCAACCAACCTACCCCAAACACACAACTGCAAC
>CM069912.1:112559623-112802083 GCA_036172215.1 Camellia granthamiana | reverse complement strand
AACCCTACCGTGCCTCAACCATTCTACTTAATTCACAGTGATGTGTGGGGTCCCTCCAAGGTTACCACCATGACTGGTGTAAAGTGGTTTGTAACTTTTATTGATGATCACACTCGGCTTTGCCGGGTTTATTTGATGAAAGACAAATCTGAAGTAAAAAACATGTTTCAAGATTTTTACAAAATGGTTGACAATCAATTTCATTCAAAAATTAGTATTTTTCGATCTAATAATGGAAAAGAGTACTTCAATGAATATCTAGGGAATTTTTTAAGGGAAAAAGGTATTTTTTCATCAATCTAAATGTCGTGACACTCCTCAACAAAATGGTATTACCGAAAGAAAAAATACCCGAGCTAAATATGTATGGGGAGATGTCATTTTGACAGTCTCTTATTTAATTAACAGAATGCCTACTTGGGTCTTGCAATATGTCACACCCTAGAATATTTCAAAAAAACCTTTCCTGGTTGCAGAATTAATTTATATTTGCCTTTAAAAATTTTTGGCTGTATTGTTTTCGTTCACAGATACCCAGCCAATTTCGATCCAAACTTGATCCTAGAGCAGAAAAATGTATTTTCATCAGGTATGCTCCAAACAAAAGAGGCTACAAGTGCTATAATCCTCAAACAAAAAAATTCGGGTGAGAATGGATGTCTCTTTTCTTGAAACTCAATCCTATTTTACAATAATTCTCTTCAGTGGGAGAAAGAGAGAAAGGAAGAAAAATTTTGGCAGACAACTTCGGATCCCTTACCAAATCCTATTCTCTCATCCCCATCCCTTGTTTTTGAAAAACAAGCACAGAAACAGGGTGTTCAAGATATGGAGAACGAAGGAAATCCCAGTCCAACTTCTCCAAACATAGAAGGCTCACAAGCAGGGGGAGAAATACTACAATTGGAACAAACTGTTCCCGAACCTGAGTTTTTGGTTTATGCTCGGAAAAATACTCAAAGAAAAAGTAAAGACCAGCCAACCACTTTGCCACAAAGCCAATCAGAATCTCTTAAAAAAGGTCCCTCAAGTAGTTCTGGTGATCCTAATCTGGTTCCTCCTTCATCTGTCTCTACTTCATCTCCATTTCCTTCAGCGGTTTTACCTAATGTTATACCCACAGATTGTGATCTTCCTATAGCCATTAGGAAAGGAGTTCAAAAATGTACCCAACATTCCATTGCGAAAATATTTATCCTATGATAAACTTTCCAAGAGTCATAGAGCATTTACTTAAAAAAATATCTAACATATTTGTTCCTAGAATTATTAAGGAAGCCTTGGATGATCCTAATTGGAAAGCAGCAGTTATGGAAGAGATAAATGCTCTGGAAAAGAACAGTACTTGGAAGTTAGAGAATCTGCCTAAGGACAAAAAGATAGTAGCGTGCAAATGGGTGTTTATAGTGAAGTGCAAAGCTAATGGTAGCGTGGAAAGATATAAGGCGAGACTCGTGCAAAAGGGTTTACACAAGCCCTCGGGATTGACTACCAAGAAACTTTTGCTCCAATTGCCAAGATGAACTCAATTCGGGTTTTACTGTCACTAGCCGTTAATTATAGCTGGCCTCTACATCAATTAGATGTAAAAAATGCCTTCTTAAATGGAAATCTAGAAGAAGAAGTCTATATGAACCTACCTCCGAGTTTTGAGAACAAGTTTGGTATAGATAAAGTCTGTAAATTAAACAAGTCTCTATACGGCCTCAAACAATCCCCAAGGGCGTGATTTGAATGCTTTGGAAGGTTGTAAAAAACCTTGGATACAGTCAAAGCCAAGCAGATTATACTATGTTCTATAAACACTCAAGAGAAGGTAAAGTAGCTATCTTGATTGTTTATGTAGATGACATAATTGGAAAAGTTAAAGAAGGGACTTGCTAAAGATTTCAAGATAAAGGACCTGGGAGCACTAAAATACATTCTTGGAATGGAGTTCGCTAGATCTAAGGAGGGCATTTTTGTCACTCAGCGCAAGTACACACTTGACTTGCTCAAAGAAACAAGCTTGCTCGGATATAAAGCTGCTGAAACACCAACCAAGCCCAACTTGAAGCTACAACATGCTAGAATTGAAGACGTGGTGAATATAGACCAATTTCAGAAACTTGTTGGAAGACTAATCTACTTATCTCATACACGTCCCGACATAGCATTCACAGTAAGTAGAGTAAGCCAATTCATGCATTCACTAGGATAGGAGCACTTTGAAGCAGCATACAGGATCCTAAGGTATCTAAAAGGAACTCCTGGTAAAGGTTTGATATTTAAAAAACAAGGACATCTTCAAGTGGAAGTATATACAGATGCGGATTGGGCTGGAAGCATCATTGACCGGAAATCTACCTCAGGCTACTGTACCTTCGTTGGAGGAAATTTGGTTACTTGGCGAAGTAAAAAACAGAACGTAGTGGCTAGAAGTAGTGCTGAAGCTGAATTTAGATCAGTGGCTCATAGAATTTGTGAAGCTTTGTAGATCAAGAGATTATTGGAAGACTTAAAAATTCCAAGAACATCACCAATGGAAGTGTACTGTGACAACAAGGCAGCAATTGCAATTGCTCGTAATCCTGTTCTTCACGGTAGAACTAAGCATGTTGAAGTCGACAGGCACTTTATCAAAGAAAAGATTGAGAAGGGATTGATCTGCAAGTCTTAAATACCCACTGCGGAACAGATTGCAGATGTTCCTACAAAGGGACTACACAAGAGGCAGTTCGACCACCTAATCAACAAGCTGGCCATGGAAGACATATTCAAGCCAGCTTGAGGGGGAGTGTTGGAAACGGGAAGAAAATAATTCTGCCAGAATATGACTGAATTCTTTGGGATATCACAACTGTAAATATTTAGATTTAGTAAATACTATAGAATAGGAAAGTTTATATTTAGAATCAGAATTAGTAGCTAATCAGTCCCTAATTTTATGCCTTGTATCTCTTATAAATAGAGGTGCTGTGTACATTGTTTAAATATGAGAATAAGAAATATTATTCTTTCTAGCTTTCAATTTTGGAGAAAAATTGTTCCTTTCTTATAGCATCACTGATATTCTTATCCAAGCTATCAATCTTTCTTGTTCTAATTAAGGAGGTTGGTCTCATTTGAACTTCGGCTGAAATTCAAAAAGAATATAATCTCAGTGATTGCAATATTAACAATCCATCTCTCATGTAATGTTTAAAAAGAAAAGGCATGGAAAGAAAAATCGTGCACTACCACTCACCCCCATTATGCAAAATTAAAGTTTATCAAAGCCTAAAATGTAGCAAGAAAAATGTATCAATTAGTTAAATAAAAGGTATGATTAACAAACTCATGAACATATTACACTCAAGTCTCAGTGATATTGTGGTATTAATTAGTTACAACACTCATTCCACTTTTCTAAGCTTAAGTCTCAGACTCTTCATATTACACTTCTTTTTTACTAAAGCTTAGTTAATAAACCAATTAGAGAGACAGAGAAAAATAGAAACTAAACCTTAATCAACAAAACCACTTCTCCTTGGGCAATCAACTAACCCTCTAATCAAGCATATATATTTATGGATTACACCAATCTCAAAACATCAAGCACTATCTATAATAGTTGCAAAAACAAAAATCATCAAGCACTAATTGAAAGTTCTAAACACATTATTAGATTTTAGCTCTTAAATACATTATCAAGCACTAATGTTTATAAATGCCTCGCTCCATCATCAAGCACTAATGATTCAGCAAATATGTTTAATTTCTAAACTTGAGCATGTCAGTCTTTTATAGACATGGAATTCAACACTTAGGTAGATAACTTTTCAAGAAGCAATTTGTCTCGCACCATTTTATTCATTTATCTGCACTTTTTGCCTCCCTCTATCTCTACTCCCTCTCAACCCACACCCACACACCCTTTCTATGTTTTAATCTATGTAGCAAATATTTTATGCACCCAGACATGTGGGGTTCACCCGGAAAACTACTATATATCAAAAAAAATATTGCAAAGACACATCCATATAGTGGGCAAAAAAAGAGAGATTTACTGACTAAGAAAAATGCTCTTTCTTTGATAACCTTCATGGATATCTTTGGCACCACAATGCAAGAAGCATCCGTAAAATCTTCAAACCACAATCTCAAAAGAAAGATTTTGTAAGCTCACGACTAAGATCCAATTGAGAGCATTCAAACTATTTAAAAGTAATGAAAACAAAAAAACAAAAAATTGCTAATTTTTTTAGTCTTTCCCAAAAACAATAAATAATAATAAAAATAAGTAGCAAAGAGAACATCATCCAAAAAATAGATAAATTCATAAACTCAACCTAGTCAAGCAAAGGGGAACTTTTTCTTCAACCAAAAATTTGATCATTCAATTAATCTCCCCTCACCTTCCATTCCCTGTGAATTAATAACACATCAAACACATCAAATAGAGAAACAATTTATCAAGCATTTGGCGAACATTGTAGTAGCAGAAATTATATAGTGGTAAAACCAATTATTTTGAACTTCAATTATTGCAAAACTATACCTAAATCCTTAGAATGGAATGAATAACAATAAATTTAATTAAAATAACAAGAAATAGGTTGCAATTTATTCCAAGTGACGTAAAGAGGTTGGTCTTTGAACTATGGAAATCGAGTAAAAGATTAAATCATCAACTTACAACACGAATGTACAAGAAATAAAAAATAGAAGCAAAAAAGGGATGGAATCTTGATTACCTCTATTGATGGAGCCTTTAGAACTATTCTCCTCACCAAATTCCAATGCCTCCGTCACATGTACAAAGCATTAAGAATAAAAGCATCAGTTAGGAGAAAAGATCTTTCATACTTAAAACTAATTCCCTGGATAACAACTACCAAAAAAAAAAAAAAAAAATAGAAAACTACAACAATAAAAGGCGGGTGTGTCCAACACAAATGAAGGAGCTGAAGGGTTTCCAAAATTCGAAAGGAAGATTCATCTTAATTTTATATATATTTCAACAACAGCAGCAAAAATAAATAAATCTATAAATAAAACTAACAAAACTCCATTGACTTATGGATATAATGTTAAAGGGAATAAAGAGATATGAACAATTAACAAAAGAGGGAGGGAGAAAGTCAAAAGATGGCATATAGTAATTCTAAAGACCTTAAAAAGGTTGTGTGAACCCTTTTCAAACAATAAAAAACCAAAAAAGAAAATCAAACATCGATTTTAGCGAATCGAATCGAATCGAATCGATTCACTTCACGATTCACCGATTTGGTTCAACGATTCACCTACGATTCATGGCTATTTGCAGTTCATACAACCTGTTCGTATCGATTACCCATTGAATCGAATCGCAAATTGTATGATTCTAATAACAGAGATTTCAATCCATTTCATATTCATATAAATGAAATCAAAACCATAAAGAAGCACAAACAATTATGCGCAACTTCTCTGCACTCCTCTTTCAGTTATCCATAAATAAACTGAAGGAAAACAAAAAAAATCAATCAACACTACATAACAAACCTGCTAAATGGTAGCTAAAATTAGGGGTGCAACTTTGGCGGGTTCGGTCGGGTTGGGAGGTTGTCCAAGCCCAGTCCAAGTTGTGTTGAGATCTGCCCAGGCCTACCCAAGCCCGAGCTGTAACCCGAGGTTGCCTACCCAAGCCCGACCTGAGTTAAACCCGAATAGCTTGAGTTGCCCGAATTGTTTTTTTTTTTTTTTTGTTGCAACTACATTATTAAATTATTAAAATTTGACTATATTTACATTTTTTTATATATAGAAAATCATTAATACCATCAAAACAAATAATTTATATAATGTAAGAGAGATGCCGCTATAGTAGTCTTTATAATTTATGAGTAAAAATAAAAAAAAAAGTAAGATTTTATGTTATTTGTATATATAATATATATTTAATATGATTTAATAATCTAAATTACTTTAATATCATGTAATGGCTAATAATTTATATATATATATATATATTTAATATTTTTATATATCTATATATGTATAATTCGGGCTTCGGGTTGCTCAGGTTGTTTGATGTCTTTGCCTAAGTCCGTCCAAATTTAATTCGGGCTTTCGAAATTTTTGCCCAAGCCCGTACCAAATTTGAAAATATTTTGTCCAAGTCCTAAAAAAATCGGGCTAGGTTCGGGTTGCTCGGGTTGAGCCCGCCCAAGTTGCACCCCTAGCTAAAATGACATATGACAAATAATAGGGAACTAATAATTAGACCAAGCAACCATATGACAAAACAAATGTTCTGCAATAAGAAATGAGTATGTATGTTTTTACCATTTATCATTTTTAGTAACTTAGAAATGACAATATTAAATTAAAAAAAAAAATTGTAAACTAAAAACAGATTGAACAATTTTATTCCTAATGGAAGCCAAGCATCCTATTAAAGAATTAGGTAGGATACCTTTAATGGGTTAACATGGTGCATTGAAATGCTACAAACAGCAGCTGGAATAAAAAAAAAAAAAATCAAATAGCTCCAACTATTCAAATCCTCCCATAAGCAGAATATGAACCAACCCTTTTGGATTCATTTGGTTTGCTCATGGGAAGCAGCCAACGTACTGTCACAATAAAAAACAAAATTTAGATTAAAAAAAAAAGTAAAAATTAGGCCACAATATTGATATTGATATTGTGCACTATTTGAATTAATATGAACACTGAAATTGCTTAAGAGATTGACACACTACGGCTATGTAGTGAAGAAACAGCTCATTTTACGGGAAAAAGAGAACTGCTCATCAGTTGATGAAAGTATTGGTTAACAAAAAAATATTGATGAAATTGTTTACCAAATCAATTGACAGAACCCAAGACCTGAAAGAAAGCATACCCACAAAAACACAAAAGCATGAGAGATAGTACCAAATGGAACTTAATTTAACAATATTAAGAATGGGAATAAAGGAAAGACTTACTGGAAGGGAGTAGTTGGAATAGAGAAAACTCGCAGCTCTCAATCTTGGTCCTTGATGGACTTTGGGGGCCTACAACTCAAAAAATAAAATTAAAAGCATCAGAGAGAGAGAGAGAGAGAGGGAGCGGAAGCTAAAATTTTTTAATCTCAGGCAAATGAAAGTTTCAAATGATCTTAATAAATCCGTGCCTATGTCGTTCCAAAGAATAGAAAATATAAGTAAACAAGTTCCATTATTCCTCGTCCAAAAATTGCCTACTGTTTATTATTAAAAATAACATCCAACTCCCATTGTTTGTATCACCAATTTGAATATACCTCTATTTTTGCTAAACCTTACTGCCATACACTACATTTACTTGGCTTGTTATAATAGATTCACTCACTATTTGAACAACAAAAAAGTAGAATTATACAAGCAGCTGATTTAACCAAAAGAAAATAAAATATTTTAATTGGGGCATTTTACCGAACATGGTGTATGCATGAAGACACAAAATATAGGGGGTAAAGAGATAGATTTTAATTGAGGCAATATAAATGAGAAACAAATCACATAATATAAATGAGAAACACTATCAAACCCAAATGAGAAACAAATCACATAATATAATTGAGGCCATTTGATTACCCCCTAAAAAATTACACTCTCGTGTTGCATATAATGAAAACCCAAATAAAAATTTTGAGGCATTTTGGAGACCCATTTTAGAAAAATATTTCAAAGACCTATGCGAGGCATTTTACAGAATATAGTGTATGCATACAAAGAGACACATGAAACAAAAAAAGCCCAAAAAGAAAAATAAAAAGAAAAAAAGAAAAAAAAAATGAACTGAGAAATCCTAGATATGCTAGAAAAGGGAGGAAAAATTCGAAGAGGATACCGATCTCTTTCTCGTTCGTTGTGTCGACCGATCTACCTTGCATTTGATCAAACAGTGCACTCGAATCTCAACAAAGTTGCCATAGGTAAAAACCAAGAAGGGAGAGTAGGTAGGAGAGAGAGAGAGAGAGAGAGAGAGAGGGAGAGAGAGAGAGAGAGAGAGAGAGAGAGAGAAACAAAACCAAAGAGGAGATTAAAATTTGAAATGAGGATAAGAGACAGAGAGGAGGACGTCTGTGAGAAAGAGATAGGGAGGTGTGTTTGGTACTCATGAGCACGAATCCAAAGAGGCAGACAATGTTATTTATGTATTTGGCCCTTTAGATTTTGATTAGAACTGACCGTTGGTTATAAATGTATCTAAGACAATTTCTTGCCACAAAGGACAGTCAAAAATCTTCTTGTCATATTATATATATATATATATATAGAGAGAGAGAGAGAGAGAGAGAGAGGATTTTGTAAGAAAGAGGGAAAACAGATAAGAAAAAAGGGGAAAGACATTGGTACACATCCTTTGAGTGATGTGTACCATAAGCACTTTATAACTACAGATAAAAATATCATAACTCTATACTTTCTGAGTCATAATTAAAAAAATAAAAAAAATCATAACCAAATATTTCAAAATAATATTATAATTAAAGAAGAAAATGGGTCATAACTAAATAAAAACAAATAACATAACCAAAAGTACATATGATATAGGGTGTGCATAATAAAATTCTCCAGGAAAAAAACATGTACCTTCTTCCAGTATTTATCTTCTTCCTTGTGAGCAAATAAATATGATTAGTTTAGGCAAATAAAGGAAATATTCTTTTTACTTTTGAGCTATTAAAATAATAAAAATAATTTTCTTGCAACATTCTGGACAAATATTTTACCGAACCAAATGCATATGAAAAAGATCAATTTTTGTTTTCATTTTCCTATCATTTTAAATTTATTTTATTTTTAACCAAACCAAGCTTAAAGCAAGGTTTCATTAACAAATTAAGATATGAACTGGTAAAAAACAAGTTGACTAAACATCAGAAACAAAAGGACTACGACAGAGACAGATGCACAGCTCTAACCATCAATAATCCACCATCATCTATGTCAAGACTAATAAACATACAAACCAGTCATAAATAAGAATCCGTAAGCAGAGATGAAAGCGACAAATGGGACAAAAGAGAGGAATTTGTTGCCAGTGCTCAACCAGCAACTACAGCTGCAAATGAACCGAGCTGTTCATGAACAGGCTCGGCTCGGCTCGTTAAAGGTTCAACTCGGCTCAGTTCGGCTTTGTTCGTTTAGTAAACGAGCCGAGCTCAAGCTCATATAAGCTCAGCTCATTTATCTTTATTTAAATTATATAATAAATATATTATTTATATATTAAATAATAGAAGTAATATTTTTTATTTCAATAATATAAATAATATTAAAAAAAATTATCGAGCTCAGCCGAGCTCGAGCCCAGATTCTTATCGAGCCGAACTCGAGCTCAATAAGTAAACGAGCCAAGCTCGAGCTCAGCTCGGTTCGGCTCGGTTCGTTTGCAGACCTACTAGCAACATCAATAAACATCATCCATCGAACATAACTACAAAACTACAATGTCTAGTAACATAATATAGATATAAAAATAAAATAAAATAAACAAGCAACAGAAAATAAAAGATACAAAGTATGCAGCAAATAACTTCAAACATTTCTTGCAAGAAAATGACCAAATGAGCCTGCCAGATGTTCTTGCATTTGTGGTCTATGCAGAAAAGAATATCCATCCTTTTCTGATCATGAAAGTTCCTGAAAATAGTGACAGGCATCAAAAATACATTACCAGGAAAATTGATTTTCCATTTAATTCTCTCCAAAATGGGTCTACAAATGCAAACCCATGGCACCAGCTATACTTCAGAAGTACCTATGCTCGCCCCACCTAATCTTGCAATTTACATGGCACTCTGCAACATCAATATTAAAAAATGTTATATGCAATGGCATCTAAACAAGGCAAGTCCAAGAAACTAGAATCAAGAACAGTAAATAAAAAGTAAAGGGTCTACACCACATGCAAAGTAACACAAAATTAGACATTGAAAGTACTCGCAAACAACTAGAATCAAGAAAAGTAAACAAAAAGTAAAAGGTCTACACCACATGCAAAGTAACACAAAATCAGACATTGAAAATACTTATACACCACATTAATATCATAATCAAACATCCTCTTTCCTGCATGAGATATGGATCTAATAGAAAAGAAAATTGTTGTAATCCAGCCACCAACTAAATCCTAAAGCCATTTGTGGCATTAACAATCTGTACTCTCGGTGTCTTTACTTGTAGTATAAGCTTAGAAAATGATGCAAAAGAAATTTGACAATTACTAATGCATAGTCATCCAAACAAACAAATTGTTTGAATATTAAATCTTCCTAATTTGATTAAATTATTTCCATATTTAATCAAATCCACATTCAACACACTTGTTTCTCTTTTAGTCAAATCAAACATCCTACTTTCTGCATGAGAAATGGATTGAAAAGAAAAGAAAAGAAAATTGTTGTAACAGAGCCACCAACTGAAGAATAAATGACTCAAGAAACATCAGAAAATTGAAATCAGCAAATCCCGCATAAAAAAAAAAAATCAAGTTAAACTTGAAAAAATAACAGCTATCAATCATATAAACCAAGATTTACTAGCTAGAACAAAGTGCATTACAAATAGTGATCTAATTTATTAATAGAGAGCACAAGACCTCACAAGGAGTCAATAATTGGATGATATAACCATAGACAACATTAGAATAAGAAAGACATCAAGAGAGGCTTCTATTTGCACACCCCCAAAAAGACCTGAGTTGTTTTTTTTTTTTGTTCAAGCTAGGAATGGAAAAGGGACAATATTACCCTCTCCATCCCACTTGTTTGTCCATTTTGGAAATTCTAACTTTTTGAAAGGACATGCAAAAAATGCATTGGAATTCAAATTCAAAGGTACTATTTCCAACAACTGCCCCTTTATTTCCCACTTTCAAATATACAAATAACTATTTATAAGGGATAATTTTCAAACTTACAAACTTTATGCTTTGACTTTTCAAAGTGGACAATCTTTTGGGACATCCCAAAATGAAAAGATGGACAAACAAAATGGGATGGAGGGGTACAAGACTGTACTTGTAAAACAACGCCACACCTGTGTTGAATAGGGCTTGGTTTCAAAAGCTCTCAAAGATGATGGCTTGTGGCTTAATTAACCAACTATTTGTGACAAACCTAACTCATTTTTCACTGGACCCTTTATGCAAACCCTACCAATTTGATACCTATGAGCTATGACCCAAAAATGATTAGACAACTCTAATAATAATACAATATATCAGATGCAATGTAACAATGCTATATGGAGTAGTTTATTACAGACATTTTTAGAACCTAATGCTGTGTTTGGATTTTGGATTTGTCAAGGGAAAAGAAAATGAAAGGGTAGTGGAATAACGTATACATTGATAAGGCAACCAATACATACCTATACATTGGTAAGAAAAACTAATACATACCTCATTTTCTCATCCAAAGCATCACTTGGATATCTTAAAACTATATGGTCAATCTTGACAAGGTTCTTATAAAAGAAAATCATTTAATGGGACCCATCTTGGTTTGCAAATTAAGTTTCAGCAGTCATCTAATTAAAAAAATATATAAATAAAACGAAAAAAAACCATTATTGTTGTTTGCCCTAAGATGTGTGAAGATTTTAGTCTCTTCGAGAGGTGAAAATTCGACTGCCTATTAAGAATTTACAATGACAATGAAACCAATGAAACTACCGTTTACCTTTTGTAGTATGCATTTTTGGTTAATGGTCAATTACGTTGGAACAACTTTAGAATATATATCATTTGATGGTCAATCAAGTGTATGGAAAAAATTTCTCTTTGGATCCTACATATTTTGATCAATAGATGAGAGATATACCCAATCAAAACTGGGAGAGGGAGGACATTTTATTTTCGCTGGCTAAGAAAATTGGTTAGGTTGTAGTTGTTGTTACTCCTCAATGGTTTGTTGGTGGTGCTATAAATCTGCAGGCCTAATGATGTTAAGATACTTTTTGAGTTGGTTGCTGTCTGATGGAGTTTTGAGAAAACTATAAATTCTTCTTCTATTCAATTACATGATGTTTCCAATTTAGCACTGCTAGTTGATTGAGCTTCTATTATTAATTCTAACCATTGTCATTGCTATTGGTGCTATAAATCTGCAGGTCTGATGCTGGGATATTTTCAAAGTTGATTGTTGTCGGACGGAGTCACCATTGCTTCTTGCCTGGGGCTTTTGAGATTGTGATGATGGATACTTGGACCGGAAAATCTGTTTCGTTTTATACCCATATTTATGGTTGTGTAGGGCATTTGACGCATTGGTGTGTGATTATGTTAGTAACATCTACCCTAATTACCTTGACCCTCTTTGTGGTGGTTGAGGAATTCATTTATTGTATTAGATTATGTTCAAAGGCCTAAGTGGGATACCTTTAGATGGTCAGTGTCTCACTTTCTCAATGTATGACCTCGTTCTGCTGTTATGGGAGTATGCACTCCTTTACTGTCTATTTCTAATCTTCACAAAAGGACTTTTGTTGGGTATGAGAAACTAAAATTGATACCGCTTAAGGAATTCTAAAATGGTCAACCATTATCTGTAGTGCCATAAAGCCCATAAAGCCATTTGTGGCATTAACAATCTGTCCACTTGGTGTCATTACTTGCAGTTATAAGTTTAACAAACAATGCAAAAGAAAATTTTGACAATTTCTAAATGTGCAATTAAGATGCATAATTATCCAAATTAACAAAACTATTTGAATATTAAATCTTCCTATGTTGATTAAATTATTTCCTTACTAAATCAAATCCAAATGCAACACACGTGTTTCTCTACTTGTCATAATCAAAAATCCTATTTACCGCATGAGAAATGGATCGAATAAAAATTTTTGTTGTGGCCCAGCCAGCCACCAACTAAAGCCTAAAGGTATAATAAAAAAAGTGACATCTAAAAATCCTGTAAACCAAAAAAGGTCAAGTTAACTTGAAAAAATAACAGCTATCAATCATATAAACCAATAATTACTAGCTAGAACAAACTACAAACCGCGTTACAAATAGCAATCTAATATAAATTTGTCCTGGCTCATCTCAATACGAAAGAAAACTTTAACCAGTATTGTATGACGGGTATTAATGTCTTGCTAGAGAGTTAATCCTGGTCAATTTATACAAACAAACTATATGACCGCCTCAAAAAAAGTAAAAAAAAAAAGAAAAGAAAAAAAAGCAAGGCTATAAAGTAACCTCCTTGATTCATATTAGTATGAATACCTCTACTATATTCCTGCTTTGGTTTCACTGTTCTAGTGATGTAAAAGATTCCATTGGATTGTTATTTATAGGTGACATATAGCCTTATCCATTTGAAATCCAGTTAATTGAGCAGACTATATCGAGCCACAAAAAAACAGGATGCTCAAGCTCGGATCACTTACCAAACGAACAGTGATTTTAAGCTTAAAATGGACTCATTTTACCTTCAAATCAAGCTTGAACAAATCCTAAACGAGCCAAGCTCACGCTTATCTCGAGCTGTTCGGCTCCCCTAGGTATTGCTCTGCTTATTATTACAAAAAACATTGCAAGTCAAGATAGCCATAGATTTTTTAACACTGCAAATATATCTAGCCTTAAATTTTTTAAGGCTACAAAAACAACATGAATTTGTCAGGGTGGCCAATAATTTTCTTGTTTACCCAGGAAGAAATAATACTTGTGCGTAAAATTGGAGGTCAAGATAGGGAATAGGCCTTGTTCAAAAAAAAAAAGAAAAAAAGATAGGGAATAGGCTATATAAATATAAATAAAAAACACCTATTACCATCTATTCAGGCAAGGAACATGTTCAGAAATAATGAATTGGAACTTACGGTAAACAAAAATATGATTTTCTCCATCTTGGTCACAACTGCAGGCACTAGGCAGCACATGTTTAATTGCATGCCTCAACCCTTATACCACACCCAATACTGCATCTCAGAGTCTGGAGGATAATGCCAACCTAAGTTCTATTGTTTGATCATACAAATCAAGAGTAGCACCATTATAGTGGTCGCAATATCTGAAATCCTCTTCACATATGTCTACTACAAGTGTGTCTCAAAGTATAGTTGAACCTTAACAAATAAATAAAAGTAAACAAAAATCATTTTTTTCCTCTACCAAGGAAAAAGCATATAAGGGAGCAAATTGTGCATGTTAACAAGAATGGAGTTAAAAGAAGCAAAAGGGGCTTACAGTGGAAATTAAGAAGCAGCCTAGAAGAAAACCAATATCAACAACGGCACCACATTTGCTTCTGGCAACAAATTCTGCGGTGCGCAACAATTTTGACTGGACGAAAGTTTTGTCTCCTTCATTAGAAGATTCAGTATAGGTTTCCCTGAGAACCACAAAGGTGATGATGCTAATTTTACGCCTTTCAGTATCTCCATAGTATAAGTGGTCAGGGATTTTAGGGTCCGGAAGGCTGCCAGTCGAGACATAATAGAAAATCCGATTTCCCAAATGAACTAGGTAAGCCGAAGGACATTTTACTTGAAGATTATCCTCAATAGCATCACCTACATCTGAGGACAGCAGTGCCATACGGTCGAACAATCCTTTAGCTTTAGCCTCTGGTTCGGACTCTGAGGTCGGTCCAAATGCAGCGAGGGTGTAATTGTAAATGGAATAGAGGGTATCCTCTACAAACACAGCACTCCTGTCAAAATAAGACGGGACCCGACGGTACTTTGAGAACCAAACCCATACACATGTGTCCACGTTGAAAGAGAAGATTTCATTTTCCAAGGTTAATATGAAGACCCTTCTGTCAACCAGAGCATGACCAGTGAGTTTCTTGTTCATAGGGGGGTCAGGGAGGATTGACCACTTATTAGAGTCCAAATCAAAGACTTCAAATCGTGATAGATCCATCAATTTATAATCGAACCGCATACTAGTTGCAATGGCATAGATCTTCTTGTGAGCCACAAATGCATAAGGATTCGGCTTCCCACAAATCATCGCAGTACCCTTCCTCAACAACTCAGATGGACGGTTACTGGTAACGATAGTGTTGGTGGAGATGGTGGTGGTATCGAGAACATGGACATCCGACGGGTAAGTGTCATTGAGATCCCAATCCTTCCCTTTTGATCTCTGTCTCTCGGCATGACAACTGAGTCGGCCCCCAAAAAAGTACAACTTCATGTCTAATTCAACGCAACACATAAATTCTGGGTATTCTCCAAATGGAAATTCAAGGATGGGATAAATAGTCTTCTCCAATTCTCTGAACTGATTGCAAGGAAGAGGAAGAACAGGATTAGGCATATTGACGGCGTACAGACAATAATTAATTGGACCCGATGAGTATATGAAGAACATGTACAGAGCCTTTGTTTCTTCCACTGCTGCAGTTGTTGCCTCTGATGATATTGATAATGGTGCTATTGGGGGTCTAGATGAGGAGGCTACTGGGGACCATGACCGAGACCGTGATCGTCGACCGCCCGATGGTGATGATGATGCGGATCGTGGAGACCATGACCGTTGCCGCCGTTGCAATGATGATGATGACTGTTGGAATCTTGAACGTGATCGACGCAATGGTGGTGAAGACGATGATGGTGGACTTCCCGTCATCAATGTCTCCCTGTAGGATGCAGCGTCTTCACCTCCCTCCTAAGCTGCCCCACAGAGTGAGCTTCAACAACCTAGTAGTTGTCAAAAAACAAAAAACCAAAAAAATTACAAATGTTAGTGTTTACAAAAAAGAAACAATAAAGGAACACAAGAGCATGCTATTGTTTTTAAAAATAAAAAATAAAATAAAAATTCCAGATGCTTCTATGAAAAAAAAATATATATATGTTATTAAGGACTTGAAAATTGGTTAGAACTTTATGGCAACAAACTAATGGGGAAAGGTTGTTCCAAAATATCTAATTGTGGTACTATGAGAAGGTTCGATGTTGAGAGCTCTCTCTCTACTACACTTGAATGTTCTAGAAGTAAATTCCTCATCACTCATTTTAACTACCCAAATTTCACCATTTACCAACCACTCATTTTACCTACTCAAACTTCACCATTTACCAACCACTAATTTTACCTAAGTCAATGTATGGTTGAAGTTTGGTGTGTACTAGTATAAATAGGAGACATTTGGATCTCCATTATGTGTGTAAGGAAGAGGCAAAGTCCAAGTGTGAGTGCTTGAATGTCTTGTGTGATTATATAAAGTGTGGTGTCCTAGTGTATTTGTTGTATAGTATAAGTTTTGAGTGTGAGTGAATAAATGAAGAATATTAGTGTGTGGTTGTGTACTAGCGTTTTGTACTTGAGTTTATTAATTGTTGTGTTACAATTCAACATTTGACACTCTTTTTAAGGTTTAAAAAAAAAAAACAGCAAACAGTCACAATAAGGGTAATGCCAACGAAAAGGAGTCCAAAATCAACTCAAATACTAACAAGAAAAAAGGTATCATGTGATTTAGTCTAAGTTTGGGCTCGAAGGAAGTGGATTGGTGATGTGGGAGTCATCTAGCTGGTTCTAATAGTTTAGGCAAGACTAAACTAAGATTATTTGAGTTTATTCCTTAAAACATCTAAGCAATACTGTCTTTTTTAGATTAATTATAGAAAAATATAAGTGCACATTTCCATATAAAATTTCTTTATTCAACTATGTTTTGTTGGACATTTCACGTTCTCCATGGTGAATATGATATAGGTGTTGGAGCATGTGAAGGCAGAGTCTCACATCAGATAAAGAGTAAAAGAAATGGGGCTTAATATATATAAGATAGGTTCTCCACTTATGGGCCTAAGATTTTAAGTGGGTATGAGTTCTAAATAATGTATGTTAGGCCCTATTGTTAGGTATGTGGACTTTGGGATTTCTCCGAATTGGGCCGGATTTGCAGTGCGCTTGTGGACTCCTCAAATCCCCTAACAACTAGTATCAAAGCCAATGGCAAGTGATCTATAGGTGGGCTCTCTTGGAGCATCAATGTTGTTGGGCTTGGGTTTGCACAAAAACTCTCGATGGAGCAAGAAAAATCCATGATGACTTTAGATGGAGCAAAGAAAATTCCTAGTGCATGTGGCAAGGTTGGACCGCGACAAGGTGGCTCTCAATGGAATATGGTTACTCTCAATGGAGTATGGTGACTCACGATGCAGTGTGTGCGGGTGGCCCAAGTTGTACTCAATGTTGGAGAGTTATAGATCAAGATTAAGGAAGAGTGCGTATAATCTATGATGAACTTGCTCTTGAAAGATCAAGACTAGGGAGCAAGGAGAGGCCCAATGTTTGGTTCACACATGAGGGAGAGATTGTTGGAGCATTTGTGAAGATAGAGTCTCACATCCGATAAAGAGTAAAAGAGATGGCCTCAATATACATTAGATGGATTCTCCACTTATGGGCTTAAGTTTTTAAGTGGGTGTGAGTTCCAAATAATTTATTTTGGGCCCTATTATTAGGTATGTGGACTCTGGAATTTCTTCGAATTAGGCCGGATTTGCAGTGCGTTTGTGGGCTCCTCAAATTCCCTAACAATCGGTGCCTGACATTCACATGCTAATTGCCACAAAAAAAAAAAAAATTATTTGACTAACAACTATTCCATTCTATTTTCAACCAAAACAATTTGAATCGTGTTATTGAATCAAAAAATGAGTAAACCACGTGATTCAGTTTACGATTCACTACCATCCACTGCAATTCAATAAGATTCATTGCAATTTAGTTTTGTTTTTGTTTGCATAATGCATAAAATGACAACATTTCACCTCTATCAAGTAACAAAAAACAAACCAATTAATTATATTGAATTAAGTGGTTTTATTATATTATATACAGAATTTAGTTATATTGGGAAAAATAATTCATTTTAATCCAAACCAAACCAAACCAAACCTTAAGTCCTATCAAATGGGATCGGCTACATGAATCATTCTTCTCCATTCGACTCTATTCAAGGCCATATCATTAGTCAAATTAAGGCGATTCATATCTCTATTCACTTATCCTCTGTTTCCATTGTTACTGTTACTAAAATTACACTCCATGTACTATGTCTTAGTTCTGCTTATCCTAAATCCTTTAGATTCAAGTGCTTCTCTCCAAGTCTCCAACTTAGTGCTAACTCATTCTCTAGTCTCATCCACTAACATGATATCATCTGCAAAACACATATACCATGGCACATCATCCTGCATATTTTTCGTTAACTCATCCATAACTAAAGCAAAAAGATAAGGACTTAAGGTAACCTTATAGTATTTGGAAATTCACTTATCTCTCCAGCCGACGATCTAATAGCGGCCACCACACCTTCATACATGTCCCTAATCACATCAATGTAACCTTTTGTCACCCCTTTCTTCTCTAACACCCACCAGATTATATCCTGAGGCACAATTCATTTTAATCATTGTGTATATTTTTATACATATATTACATATATAAAATTATATATTATATTTAAGGTTAATTACACTACTCTCTCAACTATTAGCAAATATCATTTTGACCCCTCATTTATGAACTCATACATATTGACCCCATTAAGTATGAAAATCGTACAAATACACCCGTTTTGAATGTGGTCTGGTGGGGGTAAAAGTAATACACTTTCATAGTTGAGGAGGTCAAAATGGACGAGTTCATAGACGAGGAGGTCAAAGTGATATTCGCTAATAATTGAGGGTGTTCGGATGTTGCACACTACTTTCTTAAGTGATTTACCATCACTTATTACACAGGATGCCGATTCATACTTTTTAGCACAGATATATCAGTTTGACTGGTAGATTGACAAACACTGACATCTATACCCAATCCCTCTAGAACTAGTCAGACATCTCTCATAAATAAAGATGAAAATCATGCCTCCTCAACTAATTATAAATTTCCCATTTATGGCCCTTTGTCGTATATAACACAAAGAAATACACAGATAAAGTCCAACATACATCCCAATTAAAAATGATAAAAATGGATATACAGACAAGTATGATAAGGGAATTAATTGAATGAATACATTTACAACAAGATTTAACAGTGGAGTTTGCTTTGATCAGGTACAATAGACCCATCAAAAAATTTAAAAAATGTTTCATAAAGGATCAATTAATCAAGGTGCTAAACATTTGGTTTACAATTAGAAGATATGACTCAACACAAACTCTTATTGGTTGCAGGCTAGTTTATGGAAGCTTACAAGCATGTATGGGCTAATATTGCAGGCATGAAGGATCTCTGCAATTGTTGGCTTTGAAATGGATCACAAAACGCTACTTAAATTCTTGACCATTGTACAATGTTCAGCTGGTAGACAGCTTTTTACTAGAAATGGACTCATGATGGACAATTTTTCTTGTTCTTTCCATGACAACTATACTCTTGGCAGTTGTTTTTTCACTATAGCTAGAGATCTAGTGCTCACAGAATAAGCCGCCGGCCACATATTTTATAAGAAACTACTAGTCTTATACCTCAATTTACTACTTGGATAAATTACTCTAACCTCCCCTAAGATTTGACAAAAATACAGTAAAGCCCACAATTTTGTATTAATTACAAAGACCTACCCCTCAAGAATAAAGGAATAAATAGAGCTAATAGAATATATGAAAATTACTATTTTGCCCTTATTTTTGTTCATTTCAAAATTTTAATAAAACTTTAATGTGAAATGACTCAAAAATCCCTTAACCCTAACCACACCCATTTGTCTGTGTATTCATTGAGGGATTGCAATGGTAGGTGTTGGAAGCTGGTGGTGGTGGCTTGGAGGAAAGAGTGGAAGGATAGGGGGTTTTGGTACAATTGTAGGGGTGGTGGTCATCGATTTGTGGTGGGCAGCCGTGGATTTTGTAGGCAGTGCTAGGCGAGGATTGGTTTTTTGGATTTGTCAAGATTTGAAGTTAATTATGTATTTGCTTTGGTTTTTAAAGGATTTTTTGGTTGGAGGGTCGTGATGAGAGAGTGGTGTGGATGGTTGTGGGTTTGGGTTGTGAGTTGTGGTAGGGTAGCGAATGGTGGTGGTTGTTGGTGTTTCTGCTACGTGACAGAGTAAGAGAGGAAATTGGGTGACAAAAATAAAGTGGGGTGTGTGAGGGTTAATTTCATTTTTTTCATTTTTATTATAACTTAAGGGTATATAAATCACTCTGTTTGGTTTTTGGAGTTTTCAAAAATAATTTTCAAGTTTTCAATTCATATTCTTTGGTTTATTAATGATTTTTTTAAATATTTTAATCATTTTTTTATTTTTACTTTTTTACTTCTTGGATCTACTTAATTTAGATACACTTAAAAAATACAAGATTTGTGAAAAAATCTTTAAAAAATTCTCTAAGTACAAAAATTATATATATTTTCTTTCTTTTTTTTTGGTGGATAAATCAGTATATTTTCATATTTTTTTGGTTCAATGACAAAACCTTTGCCTAATAACCTTAAGGTTATGGGTTCAAATCTCGGGATAACCACTTAGTGCACTATGCCAGAGGTTAGGTGTATACCCAATCTTTCCTCTCCCAAACACACATTAATATGTACTATTTGGGTGTTTTTTTTTTTAAGTATAAAAATTAATGACATCATAATTTTTTAATAGTTTGACTATCGATTAACTAGCATTGCAGGGGTACATGATATGCAATTTAAATTTTTAAATAGATTTGTGTAATTATGCTAAAACTATGGGGCTGCTTGTATTTTTGTCAAACCTCAAGGGTGGTTAATTTAATTTACCCTAAATTTTGCAATCAAGTTAGAGCATCTCCATTGGAGATTGCTATTTTTGCAATGCCAAAGCTATTATTTGGCATGCTAGTGCCAAATATTGCATTGTTTACTCCAGCAGTGCAAGTGCTATTTTAGCACAACAACTACCATTCCCTCTTTTTTCCAACCACTATTCTCTTCCTAACCAACATTATCAACCAACAACTGAATCTTGGGTAATGGACAACCAATGTTGCATATTGCAATGTCTTTATTGAGAGTGATGATTGTCCCCTTTATCTTTATTTGGAAGTCTTCCATAATTTGTGGTTTAAAATTTTGAGTCTTTCATAATTTTGTGATGTCTCATTTGAGTGCTGATAAATTTACCAAAAAAAAAAAAATTTAAATACCCATAGTTGTTCGATATTGTAAATTGTTGCATATTATTCCATAATTTTACATGTGTTGCATATTGTAGAATACATCCATTGGTCCTATTTTACAAGTCATTGGATGCACTGTCACAATCCAATGCACTGCCATACCAATCACAACCCTCAATGTCTCTTTCATCCCTCAGTTCCTCGCCTCTCATCCTCATCCTCATCCTCTCACATCTTGATTGAGGATGCCCAATGACTCCATTGTAGACTCACTTTTCTCTACTCAATCTCTTGGCTGTCCCTCTCTCTACTCAATCCTTCTCTTTCTTGGCTCCCGTACATCATATCTCAAATCTCTCATACCTCAATTCTCAAATAAATTCCCCCACGAAGCAATGGACAGGAAGACCTAGGGTTTCAATCAAAGAAGACCTAGTGGTACACCACCTAGGGTTTCAAAGATCTACCTCTCTGCTAATCAGGTTCTCAAAACCCCCACCAATTCTTGGTCAAACAACAATCAGTCCAAATCATGTCTCCATCCACAATTTCAGAACGTGGTGACACCACCTCCGATGTCATCACATCTCTGACGATGCCATGTGGATCTCCTCTTCGCAGGTTTGATGTTTCGCTTCTTTTCTTTTTTTGCTATTTATTCCTTGAATTCATGTGTCAGTTTTCTATTCATTTTGTATTGATTTCTTAGCCATGTTCATACATTGATTTTGTGTAAGGATCATTTTTGTTGACGTTACAGCCAAACTTGCTGCAAAATTTGGCACAACAAATGGCATTGCCAAAATGAATCAAGATGGATATCAGCCCACTAGAAAAAAGTTGGCAATGGAAAGCTCCTTTGGCAACCCACAACAGTTGCTGTTACGTCCCTTCTGTATGGGCTGAAATCTGTCAATTACAAAGACATTGCCTATCATGAGAAAGGAGTTTCCTTTTTCATGATAATAAGGGCAATTTGAAAGGAACTAGTGTTCCTGCTATCAAAATGTGAAAGGAGCAAACAGATTCCTAACAACTTCTGGATAAACAATCGAGAATTATTTACTTATATTTTCAGCTTATTTAATCAAAAAAAAATTATATATGCAATTATATATGTAATTTTTTACAAGATCAGCAACTGATAAAAGGTCAAATTTAAAATAATTAAATAAAAAAAATTAGTGAAGATTTTTAAAATTTATAATTTTTTATTTATTTAAAAAAAAATTACTAAAGAATAAATAAAAGAACAAGTTAGCTAAACCTTCACAATAACAAAAGGCTAGCTTTTTTTAGCAACAACTTTATCTTAAAAAAACAAAAAAATGTTACTAAAAATTCAATTGTCCAATCCAGCCTCAAAGACTCTTCTCTACCCTTCACAAAATCCATTAATTTAAATTTCTTAAATCACAGAAAAAGAGTTCTAATATATTGATACCATTTTTTTCCAACAAAAAACATGCAAAACCAAATACATCATTTTTAATGGGCATAATCAAACAATTATTCATCCATTGATCTCCTATTTAGGCAGTGTTTTTTTAGATGATAATAAAGCCGTTGTTGCTGTAATTATATATTTATTTTAAGAGTTAGTGTGTTCTGGGTTGGATGTTCAACGAAGTAGATCTAGGCCAATTGGGTATTCAATAGAGTGGATTAGGGTGTTCAAAGTTAAAAATAAATAAAATTCAGAGAACACCCGCCACGCCAGTCGGATGTGGTCCGTATTTTTATGGTAAACACAACTATTTAAAAAAAATAAAAAATAAAAAATAAAAAATAAATCCATACCGAACAATCAGCCAAAATTACCCCAAAAATAATACAAACAGAAACCAATAAAGCACATTGAAATTCTACCCCCAAACCGCTCTTGGAATACCATTTTTCGACCTAAACTAACAGCATAGTTAGAGAGATGATATATATATATCACAGAGAGAGAGAGAGAGAGAGAGATCTGAGGGAAAACAAAAACCTGGTTTGCGCAGAGCAAGAGCAAACGTTGCAGAGGCTGAGATGGTGAGGTGCCTTTTCAGAGTTACGGCCGCTGGGAAGGGGTACAAGAAGAAGAAGAAGAAGAAGAAGAAGAAGAAAATAAGAAGACGAAGAGAGGGTAAAATATGTGTGAATTGTATTTGATTTATAGATTTGGACGGAGGTCTCTGTGTATAAACTTAGGCCTATTTTGGCAATTAGGAAAGAAAATCAATTTATTAGTTTTTTTTTTTAAATGCATAAAAAAGTGGAAGGGTAATAAGTCAGTAAGCTGTTTTTTTTTTTTTTTTTTAAGTTGCCAAAATAATCATTACTGAAATAAATTTTGAGTGCTTTTATTAGTACTTATCAATTATTTTAGATCCTTTATTTTTTAATTTTTTTTATTACAATAATAACTTTAAATAAAATTATTAAAAATGACATAAAAAAAATTTCACAATTAAGCCCCCAAACCCGTTACATCAAGAGTTAGGATTTATGAGACCACTTACCTCAATCACTACCCATCCATCCTCCACAAATCCCACATTCAAAACATATCCACCCTCAAAATCTTGAAAACTCTTTGGCTGCAATATTCCGGCGGTAACGGTGGTAATCATTTGATTACATATACTTCTCTGACAATGACAATGAGTGGAAGTTTTTCCGGCAACCACAACTCCATAAGACAAGATGAGTATAACAATAAAAGTTCAGAAAAGGTTTTATAACTTTGATGATGTTCTTAATTTAAAGCAGATTGGCCTTGTAAGGGTAAATTTCTTTAAAAAAAATGACAAAAATAATAAAAATTGTTCGTTACTTTTTTGGACTGAACTCCCGAACATATGACCGAAATTTAGAAACACAGGTCTGAACATTGTTTATTTGTTTAGGAACAAGTAACCAAACATTTCTTATTTGTTCAAGAACTAATAATCGAAGTAGCAGCAGCAGAAACAGGCAAACAAAAGAGGTCTAACCACCTTTGGGTAGTCGACTGGTCGGTTGATTAAGGGGTAAAATCCTGTCCAATTTTGCTCACACAAAGAGCATACAAGTACAATGAGGCCGTTGATGAATAATAGAAAACCAACCAGAGAAGCATGAAAGTAGATTGTGTTATGTGTATGTGAAAAGAGGTAATAGAAAAAAAAATCAAACAGATTGACAAACTATGTAATGAAGTAGAAAAAAAACTTCTTAATCACCACAAATTTTTTCCACTGGTTTTTGGAGGTTCCACCGTCGTGGGTTTTGTTAGGGTCTTGGGAGAGAGGCTTTTTGGGGTATGGGGGTGTGCATTTGAATGGGTGGAATATCTGTGATAATTTTGATATTATTTGGGGGGGAGAAAAGAAATTTTAAGGGTTTTAGAATTTATAAGTAGAGGTCCAAAGAGATGGAGGGTCTAAAATAATTGATGGGGGTGCTAATAGCAGCAATCTAAATTTTTCTTATAATTTTACTACATATGAAACAAAATGATCACAATGGACATCAATACACAAACTAAATATTATAACCTAATTTTCTAAATACGTAACTTTTAGAAACAATAATTCTCAATTCACATCTTTTAGGGAAAAAAAATATAAAACCCCCTATTGTTTCTCACTTTCTCCATTGTTACACTCTATTGTCCTCCATTATATGTCATAAAATCCTCTAATCTCTAGGTTTGTGTAAGTTCATACTCCATTGTTTCTACCTTTTTCCATTCGAACCCACTATCATTCTTGATTTTTGTGATGAATGATTTGCAAACTAATGGAAGTTTAGATTCTTATAAGAATATGATTGTTTATAACCAATATAATGATGAAAAGTTTAGTTTTATATGCAGGTTTTTTTTCTATTCGCACTTCTCATTCGTCAAACCAATTCCGAACGAATAAACAAATTTTAAAAGTACATAACCAAACAAATAGACAAAATTTGGAAGTATATAACCGAAAAAAATTCAATATTTTTGGAAGTATAAAATCGAATAAAACGAATTGATTCAGAAAACCAATTCTAAATGAATTATTTTCGTCTCATCATGAACCAACGTCGAACAACAATCGAAAATTATAAAAATGCAACTTATTTTTGCAGATTTATTCCATAATATAACCAAGAAATGGATTGGAAATAAATATTCCTTGCCTTCAAGAATGTAATGGAGTTGAATGCAAGTGTTCAATGGAGTCGAATATTTCTGGAAACATGTCGAATTGCTAGGGGAATACTGGAATTGTCAAAGTCAAGGACTTGGTGTGCACAGTGAAAATGATTTAGGGATGTGAAGACATGATGTGTGGAAAAGTGTTTTTTGTGTGGTATGTGTACAAATTATGGGTTAGGGCTATAATTGGATCATTTGGTGTGTGGAATGAAAATAATAATACATAATCAAATTCATAAGTATATGAATTGAGATATGATGTACACAGAGATTAAAGGGTATGTGGAAATGGAATTTCTTTCATATACACCCTCGTTTAGCGTAATTTTATCACAAAATACAAATTAGTGTAACAAAAAATGTCGTAACCAAGGCACAAACTTTTGTTACATGAACACAAAATTTTGAGCATTTTGTTATGCTAATTTGTGGCTAGATTACATATTTTGTAGTTGATATTACGAAATTTTATAATAAAGTTACACCAATTTGTATGGTACACACCCGTCACACCCTTGGAGGGTGTATACCATAGGATTTCTCATCATATTTTTATCTGTTTTGCATATATACATTAAGGATAAAAAGGTAAATTACATTTAGCATCACTTCATTTAACATCTCGTTTCACTTTACCTCTTGACCTTTAAAAAGTAACAGTCAACACCTTATACTTATGGTTAAGTTCAAATTCAACCCATCTGTTAACTTACGTTAAATAAGACAAATGAAAAAGTAGCACGTGAATTCACGTGGCCACTTTTAAAGGGAAAATTACACTTCACACCATGCATTTTACATTCAATCTCACTTTGCCTCTTATCCTTTAAAAAAGTTACAGTAAACACCTCATTTAACACCATACGTTTTACACTCAGAATTTCCTTCATATGCACCCTGTCATAAATTAGCGTAATTTTACCACAAAATACAAATTAGCTATGTGTAAGTGTGTGGGCAACGATGGACGTATGATTCTAATATAGAGGAGGTGAACATATATTCTAATAAAATTTTCTAATAGGAAGTATAAACTACATCATTAATTTTTATAGACATAAAATGTGAAAAATAGCATTCAAAAAATATATATAAGTAAACATGTTCTCCTATACTTTGAGTTAGAAAAGATCAATTGTAAGACAATCTATCAACATTAGTGGTGAGAAACCAAATATTATTATTATATTTTGTCTAAATTGTGAAGTTTTATACTTTGAATCCCACCTTTCATAGATAGTGTAACGCCCCAAAATTTATAACACCATTTAAGTACATCAACCAACGTTCATTATAAGAAAAGAAGTAATTCTCCAACCTTTACATTACTTGATCATTAAGGTTTGTACAAAATAGTTCCACATACAAATTATACATTCAATGATTTCAAGTACATGAATCTATAGCATGTAGAACATCGAATCCATAAATCAATAAATGCCCTCAAGGGCTTACAAATTCCAAGGCTTAAGCCTGGTTACACAAAAATGGTCTCTTGGACACAAACAATTATAGCCCTTGGCTAGCAAAATACACCACAACAAAAAAAAAATAGCCATATGCTCTCAACAAATATGTCTATGCCCTAACTTGGCGGAATCGCCACATCCTTTCCTGCACCAAAATCCCATAGGGTGAGCATAAAGCCCAGTAGGAAATTCTTAACAAAGTATATTTATGTGGGGATATATTTTCTGAGCACCAACACGTGGCCAAGGTGACGCCAACGTGTCAGCCGAGGTGCCACGTGTCCTGGTCATGATGCCGAGGTTATCTCGGCTAGGCCGAGGTTATCTGCGAGAATACCGGAATCCGAGATAAGCGGATAAGGGACAAGAGTCCTAAAATGGGAGAAGATTTCAGTTTGGGTAAAGATAAGACTCTTAGAGAGTTTATCCTATCCCACTGGGAGTCCCAGATTAGCAGTAATCCTAAGTCCATTAGGGCTAGGCTCCTATTGGGACTAAGATTGTATTGGCTATAAAAGAGAGGCACCCCCATGGGTCTAAGGTATGCTTTTGATATTCTATCTAGTGAGTTAAGTACTTTTGCTATCTTTGAGAGATATGGAGTACTGACTTGATCGCCGGAGTACCTCCAGATGGACGAGTCACCGTCGGAGACTCTTCTTTCTGTTGCAGGTCAGACAGGTGCCATCTATTCTGCCGGTGTTCTCCAGTTAACTACTAAGTTGGCAGTGTGGTCGGAAATTGACACACACAATTTGGCGCCGCCTGTGGGAAAGAAAGGAGAATAGATGGCCATCACCGTACAAGATCAACGTGTTGAAAACGACGAGTTTAGCGAAGATGGAGAGTCTGTTGACATAAACGGAATGAAGACCCTTCCAGAAGGGACACGAAGACAGGGGGCATGAGCGCTCCCAAGGAGATGACATTCAAGTATAGAAGAGCTCAGCCTAAGTGAGCAGATCCTGGATTTCAGGCCCCGGACCCCAGATCCCGAAAGACAAGATCTCGGCCTAAATAAGCAGGTCCGAGAAGAGAAGAGCTTAACCTGAGTAAGCAAATCCAAGATTCCAGAAGACAAGATCTCGGCACTTAAGTCCGAGAAGAAAAACGACTCGCCGATGCGAGGCCGAGGTAATGATGAATAACTTAGACTCATTATATGGCAGAGTCGAATCTTGCATATAATGGAGTCGAACTAAGTTAGAGTAACATAGGCTTGCCATGTCGGCAGAATCAAACTCAGGTTGAAACCAAGTAAGATCAACAGAGAAATCAAGGCTAACAACCTCGGCTTGAAACCAACTTCGGCGAACAAGATCACATGCACAAGCTTAATGTGAACATAAGTCCACATTAGGGGGCAGAGAGTTATAAATGATGTTTAATACTTGTTGAAATTTGTAGCAATTTACAAGTTGAAGTTAAACCGATGTTATGTTTAACTCTTGTTGAAATTTGTAGCAATTTACAAGTTGAAGTTATACCGATGTTATGTTTAACACTTGTTGAAATTTGTAGCAATTTACAAGTTGAAGTTAAACCGAGATGATGTTTAACACTTATTGAAATTTGTAGCAATTTACAAGTTGAAGTTAAACCGATGTTATGTTTAACACTTGTTGAAATTTGTAGCAATTTACAAGTTGAAGTTAAACTGAGATGATATTTAACACTTGTTGAAATTTGTAGCAATTTACAAGTTGAAGTTAAACCGAGATCATTGTTTAACATTTGTTGAAATTTGTAGCAATTTACAAGTTAAAGTTAAACCGAGATTAGCTCATACGCGCGAACGGGTTCTTGGAATTCTTGTTCTTTAAAGAGACATGTCGGCCTTAACGATGATCTCGGCTGCGATACTTTAAGCCGACGTACTGGAAAGTACCGATATAGGTTCCATTACCTCAGAATGTCGAGGTAATAGAACCTAGGGGGCAGTTGTGGGGATATATTTTCTGAGCACCAACACGTGGCTAAGGTGACGCCAACGTGTCAGCCGAGGTGCCACGTGTCCTGGTCATGATGCCGAGGTTATCTCGGCTAGGCCGAGGTTATCTGCGAGAATACCGGAATCCGAGATAAGCGGATAAGGGACAAAAGTCTTAAAATGGGAGAAGACTTCAGTTTGGGTAAAGATAAGACTCTTAGAGAGTTTATCCTAATCCCACTGGGAGTCCTAGATTAGCAGTAATCCTAAGTTCATTAGGGCTAGGCTCCTATTGGGACTAGGATTGTATTGGCTATAAAAGAGAGGCACCCCCATGGGTCTAAGGTATGCTTTTGATATTCTATCTAGTGAGTTAAGTACTTTTGCTATCTTTGAGAGATATGGAGTACTGACTTGATCGTCGGAGTACCCCTGGGTGGACGAGCCACCGCCGGAGACTCTTCTTTCTGTTGCAGGTCAGACAGGTGCCATCTATTCTGTCGGTGTTCTCCAGTTGAGAACTAAGTTGGCAGTGTGGTCGGAAATTGACACACACAATATATTTTATACAAGCTTCACAAAATGAAATGCACTTGCTATGCTATGCTTTTTAAAAGAAAATCACATTTTTACATCTTTTGAAAACCATCATGCTCAATGATAACTTGATATCTCAACAATTCAAAAATTATCAATTTAGTTCAAGGGGCGGTAAATACGACTCGGGTAATCCCTAGGTTGGTGTCTGCAAGTAGGCATAACTAGAACTACCAAATTCCCACTTCACCGGTAGTTAGCCGAAAGGCACATGGTACCTCATCCGCGCGTGCTTTCGGTCTTTCACCCTAGACACTCAGGCCAACTTAATCAATTTCATCTACACCTCCCATTCGGACTTACCAACGTATTTACCCCAAAACATTTCAATAAATCTTATTTCACAACATTTTCTTCTCAATGCAAGGTTTCAAATCCCAATTTAATATTTATAACAAGCAAAGTGTTGAAATGCCAATGCAACAATTATCCATGCAATGCAACATCCTTCCATTTACAAAACTTCCACACAATTATTCCATTTGTGATCATAATTTCCATTTCCCTTTCCAATGCGTTTCACGAGATCACCGTATATCCATATGAATCCATTAAGAGCAATAACATTTCCACACTCATATATTCTCAACAAATTAATCATTTCATGATTATGTCACATTTTTCTTTTAACAACAACTCCTAATCAACAAACCTTCTTACACTATGAAATTTCCTCATTTCAACATATATCAATATCATAACATCACCATATTTCTTACAAGAAAATCTCTAATTTTCTAGGGTTTCCATAAATGAGGTTTCCTTCTCATAAAAGTTCTATTATTTCAAGAAAATACCTTCCAACAACAACATAACTCAACATCTCAAGATTTCTTATGAAACATTTTGGAAAACCCACATTTTAAGAAGAAATAAATCATACTCAACATATGAGTTAAAAACAAAGTTTCCATTCTTCCCAAAATTGTTCTAAATCAATATAATCTCGCAAACATGTATATATAACTCTAAGAAAATCCCTACCTCAAGTTTTAGAGAAGAAGAGATGAGAAACCCCCAAATTTGACGGTGTTGAAATCCAATCTCCACCGCACAAGATGAAGCCCTTGGTTAGCTCTCCAAATTTGATGAAGGATGTTGGGTGAAAACTCCAATGGATCTAAAGAAATCAAGGTGTTGATCTTGTTTGGTGTAGGAAATGTAGAGAGAAGGAGGAGGAAAGGGTTTGTAGAGTGAGAGATATATACAAAAAATGGTATACACACAACCCAAGAAGGAAAGAAAAGTAGAATTTCGAAATCAGTGGACTCCCGCACGTGTAGCGCTCATCCCCGTACGTGCGGCGTCTCCCCCGCACCTTCTTTCGCACATGCATATTATGCAGTAGCCAAACCCAAAAATCCCTCCCTCACCGCACGTGCAACCTCCCTTCCCGCACGTGCAGCTTTCAACCCCGCACATGCGGCCCTGCTTCCAGACAGAAAATTCAGCAACTCAACTCTAGACACCTCGGACCCAACCTCACACCTCCCGAAACATGAGAAACTTGACACAGAAATAAATAAAAGTAAGGACTTTGAAATAAGCTTCCAAACACAACAAACCCAGACCGTTAACAAGATTCCCGGTTAAACCCAACACTCTAGCAAAGGCAAACCCAAGGTTAAACAAAGAGAAATGAGACGAATAACATACTCGGTCATCACAATCTCCCCACCATAAGAAATTTCATCCCTGAAATTAAATCAAACTACCCAAACAAAGGGGTTTCAAGCAATCAAAACCATGCTATTAAATTTTCAAATCACAATATTAATTCTCAACTCAAATTCACCATTATCGTCATGGCTGCCACACTAACAATAACCATCCAAAATAAGCATATGCATGGAGTTTTCCAATAAAAGTAGTAACAACCCACAACAACCTCATGCTTAAAACAACAATGTACATAACAACACGTAATTAACAATTTTAATACCTTCCCCCCAAACACTAGGGAATAATATCAAGGAAAACAACTTAAGCATTTTCAAAGAAATTCGGATACTTGGAGTGGACTTCCGCCTCCCATTCCCACGTTGTTTCCTCAACCCCATGGTGTCTCCACAACACCTTTACCAACGGTATAGTTTTGCCTCGTAGCACTTGCTCCTAGGTATCTAATATTTGAACCGATCGATCTTCGTAAGAGGCATCCTCATCTACCTCCAAATCAACATAATCAAATACATGAGAAGGGTTGGGCTCATACTTCCTAAGCACAGATACATGAAACACGTAGTGGACCCCCGAAAGTTGTGGCGGTAAAGCTAACCGGTATGCCATTTCCCCAATTCTCTCCAATATCTCAAAAGGCCCAATGAACATTGGAGACAATTTACCACTCTTACCAAATCTCATCAAGCCCCACCTTAGTGAGATTTTAAGGAACACTTGGTCACCAACTTCAAAAGATAAAGGTCGTCTCCTCTTATCGGCATAACTCTTTTGTCGGCTTTGGGCCGTAGCTAACCTCTTCCGAATAAGAGAAACTTTCTCGGTTGTCTCTCTAACAATCTCTAGACCCAACAACGGTGCATCACCCACCTCGGCCTAACAAACCGGTGATCTACAAGGTTGGCCATACAAGGCCTCAAACGGTGCCATCTCAATACTAGCTTGGTAACTATTGTTATAGGTGAATTCAATCAATGGCAAGTGCCTCTCCCAAGACCCTTTGAAATCAAGAACGCAAGCTCTAAGCATGTCCTCCAAAATCTGAATGGTACGCTTTGATTGCCCATCGGTCTGAGGATGGTAAGCGGTGCTAAAGGTCAACTTAGTTCCCAATGCCTCTTGAAGGCTTTGCCACAACAGGGTAGTAAAACAAGGATCTTTATCCGATACGATGGTTACAGGGACCCCATAAAGTCGAACTATCTCTCTAATGTACAACTCTGCAAATGCTCAACTGAGTCGCCGGTGCACATCGGAATGAAATGCGTAGACTTAATCAACCTATCAACAATCACCCAAATAACATCATTGCCTCGGTGTGTTCTAGGAAGTCCAACTATAAAATCCATGGTAACGTGCTCCCATTTCCACTCGGCTATCGGCAAGGGTTGTAGCAAACCTGCTGGTCTTTGGTGTTTGGCCTTCACTTGTTGACAAGTACGGCACTTCGATATAAATAAAGTGACATCCCGCTTCATACCCCTCCACCAAAACTGACGACTAAGATCATGATACATTTTGTTGCCTCCCGGATGTATCGCAAGGCGTGAGTGATGGAACTCCCGAAGTACGTCCTCTCTACAAGATTCTGGTACAAACAAACGGTCTAGATAACGTACACTCAGATCCGAGTGAATGTTCAAACCTTTCTCTTCCTTCCCGTTGGAAATTCCATCACGTTGGAAATTTCATCACGGATTGACTCCACTTCACGATCCCCTTGTTGTGCCTCCATGACTTTGCTAATCAAGGTGGGTTGAGCACTCAAAGTAACAAGGTTGCACTCTCACCGGACTTACCCAAGTGCAAATCAAACTTGCTGATATCACCTAGCATAACCCATTCCCAAATGGCCACACTTGCCAAACTACTTACAGATTTCCAACTTAAAGCATCGGCCACCACATTGGCTTTCTCCGAATGATAGTGTAACTCAAAGTCATAATCCTCCATAAATTCCATCCACCTCTGTTGGCGTAAATTTAAGTCTTTTTGAGAAAACAAATACTTTAGACTCTTATGATCAGAGAAAATCTCAAACTTTTCACTATATAAGTAATGTTTCCAAATTTTCAAGGCAAAAATTACCGCCGCTAATTCCAAATCATGAGTGGGGTAGTTTTTCTCATGAGTTTTAAATTGCCGTGACCCATAGGCCATAACCTTTCCCCTTTGCATCAAGACACAACCAAGCCCATCCCGAGACGCATCACAATAAACAGTGTAACCCAAACCTTTTTCCGGGATTATCAAGGCCAGTGCGGTAGTGAATCTAGTCTTAAGTTCTTGGAATGACTTTTCACAAGCCTCACTACACACAAATTTGACACCCTTTTCTAGTTAACCTAGTCAAAGGTGCGGTTAGTCTAGAGAAGTCCCTTACAAAACGTTGATAATACCCCGCTAATCCCAAGAAACTCCGGATCTCAAAAACATTTTTGGGTTGTCCCCAATCCTGCATGGCATCTATCTTCGAGGAGTCTATAGTTACTCCTTCTCTCGACACCACATACCCTAAAAACTTCACATCGGTTAGCCAAAACGTGTATTTCTCAAATTTGGCATACAATTGGTGCTCCCTAAGCAAATCAAGCACTACCCGCAAGTGAGCCTCGTGTTTCTCATTGGAGGTTGAATAGATTAAGATGTCGTCCGTAAAGATGACCACGAAACGATCCAAGTATTCTCAAAAAATTCGGTTCATCAAATCCATAAAGGAAGCCGATGCATTAGTCAACCCAAAAGGCATTACAAGAAATTCATAGTGGCCATAATGCGTACGAAAGGCCGTTTTCTGGATGTCCTCCTCCCTGACTCTCAACTGATGGTACCCCGACCTCAAATCTATATTCGAGAAGTAGCGGGACCCTCTAAGTTGGTCAAACAAATCATCTATTATGGATAGAGGATACTTGTTCTTAACGGTAACCCAGTTCAACTTGCGGTAATCAATACATAACCGCAATGATCCATTCTTCTTCTTCGCAAAGAGAGCCGGCGTTCCCCAAGGTGATGTACTAGGGCGAATAAAGCTGTTGTCTAGAAGATCTTGGAGTTGAATCTTTAACTCATGCAATTCGGTAGGTGCAAATCTATACGGCGCCATGGAAATCGGTGCTGTGCTAGGTACTAAGTCAATGGAGAACTCGATCACCCGGTGGGGTGGCAAACTAGTAAGATCCTCGGGAAAAACATTGGGGTATTCGCAAACTACCCTAGGCAAATCAACACGGCCCTCGTCACTCTCACTATCCAAAAGAGTTACAAGAAGGACACTAAGTTTGCTCCTATCACGAGGGTCAAAAAATGGAGACAAGAACCTATCAACCCGGTCCCCCAGAAAATAAAAACAATCACCACTCGAGATGCACACTATAACTCTCTAACGGTAACAATCAATCACAGCTCGGTACAACGATAACCAGTCCATGCTTAAAATGACATCAAAACTTGACATGTCTAGCAACACAAAAGCAAACAGAAGTTGACGCCCAACAACCTCTATCTCACAACCATGACACCCCCAATCTATATCAACCGTAACACAACTGGTGACTCTATTCTGAGCGAAAACGCAAACCATGTCACCTCCAACCCCAATGCAGAAGCAAATGCAGTAGATATGAATGAATGGGACGCACTCGTATCTATTAACACATTAGCCAAAGAATTACACACAACAAAAATACCTCTCATAACTGGGGATCCTCGTAACTGCTCTAGCACGGTAACAGCATATACGCACCCCTGTGGCTTCTAATCAACTGCTCATCTCTCGGAGTATAGGCTTGCTGCACTGACTGAGCCGAAGCGTCTCCCTGATTAGCTCGTGAAGTCTGGACTGAGTGAGCTTGCTGATGGCTCTGTGTCTGCCTCGATCCTGATGTGCCAGATGCACCTCCCAACTGTGGACCAACTCTCTTTATGTGCCCCGACTGACCGCATTGAAAGCAAGTAAGTCCTTGCCCTCTATTCTGGGACTGACTCAGGGATCGGTTAGGTGGTGGTGGTGGTGGTGGTGGTAACATCTACTGTCCTCCCTCCTTCTGTGGGCATGAAAAGGCCTTGTGACCCGGTTGGCTACACTTGAAACATGAGAAACCACTCGGTGCACTCTTTCTCGGGCCCGCACTAAGCAAGGGAAATATAGATCTAGACTGTTGTGATTGGGATTAGGATGGAAAGGTTCCCCTGTTCTTCTTACTGGGTCTAAAATTTCCCTGTGACTCTTGGCCTCTAGACCTGGAACCTTGAATCATTTCTTCCTCGCTTGTACTGTGAGCTCCATATGTGCCGCTGACTCCACAAGATGGTCATAGTTCCGGATCATGTTTCCGGCAACCTTGAATAGGATTTTAGTTCTCAACTTTTTCTCAAACTCAATGCAACGACGCTCTTCCGTTGCCATCAACTCTGGTGCAAATTGGGACAAACTAGAGAAGGCTGCCTCAAACTCGGCCACAGACATATTAAGTTGCTTGAGGTCTTAAAATTCTTGCCTCAACCTCTCCCTAGCAGTGGGAGGTAGATACTTGTCTTGGAAAGCAACCACAAAGGCCTTCCACGTCGGCTCCACTCTACCATTATCGTATTTCCACCATCGGCCTGTATCCCCTTTGAGATAGTAACTCGCTAGAGTCACCCTTAGCTTGCTATCCTCAATGTGAAGCATCTCGAATGTCTTCACCGTTTGCTCAAACCACTCATCCGCTTTCTTGGGCTCGGGGCCACCATAAAACTCATCCGGCTTGGCCCGCAAAAATTCTCTAGTGAGAAAAGTCGCCTTTGTTTCTACGGCGTTCTCTCGGGGCTTGGTTCTCCGCCCTCAACATATTTATCGATTCCCTCAAGGCCCCTGCCATTTCTCGGACCAGGGCCCCCATTGCGGTTTGGCCTACTTGCCCCGAAATTTCTGCTTGCCTTACTTGCTCGGCCACATTAGCTTGGCCCATTTGCTCAGCCGCATTGGCTTTGCCGAACCCTTCCTCTTGCACCGGAACCTTATGGACCGATACTTCATGCACACCCCGGTAAGGCCTACCCCGCCTCCCGCCTCTACCACCACGGGCTTGACCTCTTCCTGACATCCTAATGCCTCACACGTTTGACCACAACAATTCTATATATTTCTCTACCATACAAACAATTTAATTTCACTCCACATGGCACTTAGTCATGTAGGCACATACGGATTATTCGTTTATGATGAAATTTGTCCCACGAAAAATCAAGAATTCTTAGTAGAACGAGTATTGATCAAGTACCCTTCTAAGAAGACCTCTAGGAATTTAATAGGTGCAAACAACATCACAAAAGTGTAATCCCATACCCATCTAGTCATATAAACATGTTATCACATAACCACAAAATGTGCAATATCTCCTAATCATGCGAGACGAACCCTTTGTGGTAAAACAACCACTTCCCACGGGCCCCAAGTATTCAAACCCGGTAGCTCTGATACCAAGTTGTAATGCCCCAAAATTTATAACACCATTTAAGTACATCAACCAACGTTCATTATAAGAAAAAAAAGTAATTCTCCAACCTTTACATTACTTGATCATTAAGGTTTGTACAAAATAGTTCCACATGCGAATTATACATTCATTGATTTCAAGTACATGAATCTATAGCATGTAGAACATTGAATCCATAAATAAATAAATGCTCTCAAGGGCTTACAAATTCCAAGGCTTAAGCCCGGTTACACAAAAATGGTCTCTCGGACCTAGACAGTTATAGCCCTTGGCTAGCAAAATACACCATAACAAAAAGAATAGCCATATGCTCTCAACAAATATGTCCACACCCTAATTTGGCGGAATCGCCATATCATTTCCTATACCAAAATCCCATAGGGTGAGCATAAAGCTCAGTAGGAAATTCTTAACAAAATATATACATTTTATACAAGCTTCACAAAATGAAATGCACTTGCTATACTATGCTTTTTGAAGGAAAATCACATTTTTACATCTTTTGAAAACCATCATGCTCAATGATAACTTGAAATCTCAACAATTCAAAAATTATCAATTTAGTTCAAAGGGCGGTAAATACGACTCGGGTAATCCCTAGGTTAGTGTTTGCAAGTGGGCATAACTAGCACTACCAAATCCCCACTCACCGGTAGCTAACTGGAAGGCACGTGGTACCTCCTCCGCGCATGTTTTCGATCTTTCATCCTGGACACTCAAGCTAACTTAATCAATTTCATCTACACCTCCCATCCGGACTTACCAACGTATTTACCCCAAAACATTTCAATAAATCTTATTTCACAATATTCTCTCTCTCAATGCAAGGTTTCAAATCCCAGTTTAATATTTATAACAAGCAAAGTGTTGAAATGCCAATGCAACAATTGTCCATGCAATGCAACATCCTTCTATTTACAAAACTTCCACACAATTATTCCATTTGTGATCATAATTTCCATTTCCCTTTCCAATGCATTTCACGAGATCACCATATATCCATATTGTTAGGTTCCTTAGTCTTGTCAATCCCATGAACAAACATTGTTTATCGAGTTATAAATTTCCTAGTTGTTTTGCCTTGGTCGTTCGAGCGAAGGAGTCCTAGCTCGAGCGAAGATGTTCTGCTCCCAGAAGTTGGCTTTGCCTGCAAAAGTTCTAGGAAGAATGTTTGTGTGCTCAAGTGTAGATAGCTTGGCTCGAGTGACGCCACTTAAGGAAAACACGCGTATTTGGTTCCTCGCTCGAGCGAGAGAGTCTTTGCTCGAGTGAGCTTCGATGCCCCTGTTTTTTATAAGTACTTGTTTAAGTCTAATTTAGGGATACGTTTTGTAGATCTTCTTTAAGGGTTTTAGGGTTTTCTTTTGGAGCTGGTTTGCTAGTTTTCCTTGATGTTTGATTGAGTATTAAACTCATGTTTTGATAAGCACACATTAATGAGTTTGATTGTTCATCTTTAAGAGTGTTCTTCTTCGGTGGAATCCAAAGATTCAAGTGCAGAGGAGTTGAAGGAGTTTGATGCTGTGCTCAGTCGTTGATTCGACAATAGATGTTGTGGATTCAACATCAATCTAATCAATTTTGAGACGAAGGTTGCGGTGAAAGATATACAGAAGATTTGAAGACAAATTGGCAGCGTTTGGGTAATTTGTTTGGTATCTTTGTAATCTTTCTTTCTTCAATAGTGGATTGATTTGTGGCGTTTTGCCCATGGTTTTTTTTTTATCATAATTGAAGGTGCTCCAATTGTGGTTTTTCCACGTAAAAATCGTTTGTGTCGATTTATTATTTTGAAACCACAATCTAAATCACGTTCATACGTGCTTGATGATTTAGATTGTTTGTTTTAATTGTTTGGGAACTGGTACAATTAAATCTTGATCTAATCACGCATCACTTAGGTTTTTCACATATGAACCCATTAAGAGCAATAACATTCCCACACTCATATATTCTCAACAAATTAATCATTTGGTATCAGAGTAGGTCACTCTTTGTTTTTATCAAAACTATAGGAGTGTGATTTTGTGTGATTGGTGATATGGATTCAATTTGCGAAGGTAACTTGACCCATAGACCTCCATTACTTGATGGTACAAACTATTCTTATTGGAAAGCTCGTATGAGAGCGTTTTTTAAAATCTATCGATGAGAAAGTTTGGCACTGTGTGATCTATGGGTGGAGTGAACCTGTTGTCACCATTGATGGTGTTGATATTCCCAAACCCCTTGATAAATGGGACACATTCGACTATCAAAACTCGAGTTGGAACAGTAAGGCCCTAAATTCCCTCTTTTGCTTCGTCACACCTGAAGAGTTTCGTCGTATTTGCACGTGTGAGGTAGCAAAAGAGGCTTGGGACATTCTTGAAACAATTCACGAGGGTACTACTTCGGTTAAAAGGTCAAAACTTTAACGTCTCACCTTAGCATTTGAAACTCTTTTTATATGTGATGATGAGACGTTTGATGATTTTTATGCTAAACTTAGTGACATCGTGAATTCCTGTTTCACACTTAGTGAAAAAATCCCTGAAGCTAAGGTTGTTGGAAATTTTTGAGGTCTTTACTCGAGACAATCAAAAGTGACAGCTATTGAGGAGGCTCAGGATGTTGATACCCTCAAGCTTGATCAGTTGGTTGAAAACTTGCAGACTTATGAAGCCACCAGATTTTTAAGAAAAAACAAAAAGATACTATGGCTTTCACTAGTGCTCATGAGACTGCAAAAACCCCTGAGATTGAGTTTGATCTAGAGTCTGAGATTGTAACACCTCAAAAATACATACAATTGAAAAATAATAATAACCATGGCTCTTAAGAGATATCGGAAATATCCTCAACATATTCCATTACATAATCTCAATGTTTATACAAGAATAATCTCACATGCGGTTATATATTCAATGAATCCTAGTACATGAATCTAAAGCATGTAGAATCATTCAATCAAAATAAGTAAATGCCCTCAAGGGCTTACAAGTTCCAAGGCTTAAGCCTGGTTACACAAAAATGGTCTCTTGGACCCATACATGAATAGCTCTTGGCTTGCAAAAATTACAATCACAACAAAAAGAGCCTTGTGCTCTCAATACATACTTCCACGCCCTATTTTGGTGGGTTCACCACGTCTTTTTCTGCACCAAAATCCCATAGGGGTGAGCATAAAGCCCAATAGAGTATTCTTAACAAAGTATATACATTAATGCAAGATTTCCAATGTAAAATGCACATGCCATACAATGCCAATTAAAAAGATTTCATTTACATGTTTTAAAAAGCCACCATGTTCAACAGTAACTTGAAATCTCAACAATAATAAAATATACAATTTTATTTAATGGAGCGATAAATACGACTCAGGTAATTCCTAGGTTGGTGTCTGCAAGTAGGCTTAACTAGCACTACCAAAAACCCCACTTTACTGGTTGCTAACCGGAAGGGAAGTGGTACCTCCTCCGCGCGTGTTTTCGGTCTTTGACCTCGGACACTCAGGCCAACTTAATCCATTTCATCTACACTTCCTATCCGGACTTACCAACGTATTTACCCCAAAACATTTCAATAATTCCCACTTCAAACATATTCTTTTCTCAATGTAAACTTTTCCAAACTCAATTTCAAAATGTATAATTATCAATTGCAAGAGGATGTAATGCAATAATTAACAATGCCTCATAACAATTCTCCATTTTTAAGTATCTCAACACCGATACGATGATAACCACATTTTCCATTTTCCTCCCTTCAATATTATTTAACAAAATGCCACATGTTTAGTTCAATTTATTAACACGTAGTAACCTTTCCACATCTTGTGCAATTCTCAACATTTTAGTCATTTCAAGACTACATGCAATGTTTTTGAACATCAACTTCCCAAAATCACAATTCTCATATTTTATGGAACTCAACAATGTGCCAATTCATAACCACATATGTATATGCATTTAACAATAAATTCAAGTATGGTCTCCAAATCCTCATACATCAAGAGTTGTCATATTTGCAAACAATAATATAAAATTTTCACTCACTCCTTCATTTAACCCAAGAAAATCCATAAATCCCCAATATTTTTCCAAAACCCCTAATTTCTAGGTTTATCACAAAAGCCAAACATTTCCTCATCTCTTAGCAAAACCTCACTAAAAACATCATTTTTAAGCCAATGTGATTCAACTATTCAAGAAAATCTTTAAAAAGAAACAAAAGATGAATTTCTTTTACAAAACCACTAATTTCTTAAGCCAAAAACTAATTTTTAAAATAATCAAAGAGGAACTCTAAAAAACAACCAAAAACTTGCAAAACATATATATAACTCTAAGAAATTCCCTACCTCAAGTTTGGTGAAGAAAATGAGATGAAAGCCCTAAAATCAACAGTGTTGAAGCACGATCTCCACCGCACATAACGAAGCCCTCGGTTAGCTCTCCAACTTTGATGAAGGAACTCGGGTCAAAATATCAATGGGTTTGGAGGGATCAAAGATTTTGTGAGGTTTGATGTAGGAAATGTAAAGAGATGGAGGAGAAAAGGGTTTTTAGAGAGAGAGAGAGAGAGAGAGAGATGTGTATAATGATATACACTCAACCCAAGAAAAGAAGAAAAGACAGATTTTCGGATTGCACACAGGCCCGCACGTGCGGCACCTTCTCCCGTACATGCGGAGTGTCTCCCCGCACGTGTGGCCTTCACCTCCGTACATGCGGCGGTCCCTCCCCTGCACCTCACTCCGCACTTGCATATAATGTGTGCAATGCTTAAAAGTCTTCACTTCCCCGCACGTGCGGCCCTCTCCCGCACATGCGATCGAAGGCCCCACACATGTGGCCTTGGTCCGCCAGCCTAAAATTTCCTCGGCTCAAACCCCTGGCACTCCGGACCGAACCCTCACCCTCTGAAACAAGTGAAACTCAACACTAGAGTAAACAAGAATGAAAATTTTAAAACAAAATCCTTCGAACACAATAACCCAATGAGAATGATGAATGAAGGGACTCACGATGTAGCCGGTCATCACAACGTCCGAGATGACGGCTATGTTTACTAAACAGTTCAAAAAAAAAATTAAAGAAAAAGAAGCCTAATTTCAAGGATCCTATTTCAAAAGATAAGAGTAATGAAAAACCCAAAACTTTTCCACCAAAACTTGCTCCAAAAATTGAAAAGAAGATTGTGAAGGGGCAAGGGGCAAGGGGTCAAGTGTTACGCATGCCAAGGGTTTGGACATATTGCTCTTGAATGTCCTTTGAAAAAGAACTGAAAGAAAGTCTATACAGTGACTTGGGATGATGAAAGTGGGTCAGAGTAAAAACCCGATGAAACCGAATTTGGTGAAGACGGAGATAGTACTCACATGGCATTCTGGCCTACTATCACTCAACCTTTTCCAAAGCTAGTGGAATTTGCTCGTGGTCAGAATCTGCATCGTGCTCCTACCTTTGATGGGAGTAATTACTTTTTCTGGAAGATCAGAATGAAGATATTTCTGAGAGCTTACGACTCTGAGGGCTGGCAAGCCATTGAAGAGGATGTTGAAAGCACTGATAATCTGAGCAATCAGAGAGTTCTGATTACCATTCGTGAAATAATTTCTGATGAAGAACAGCAACGGGTTGCTCACTGCACAAAGGCCAAAGATGCATGGGACATTTTGAGTCAATTTCATGAAAGAAGAGAGTCATCTTCATCACTATCTATCACCTTTCTTGCCTTAGTTGCTCAACTGGATGAGGTCCAGGAGAAAGAGGAGCAAAAAGAAGATGATGAAACATCAGAAGACAATGATGAGATTGATAGTGATGATTTACAACAAGCTTACGTAAAGCTTTACGATGAATCTTTGAATTTGTTCAAAATTAATGGCAAACTCACTCTCAAGCTCAAGGCATATGAAAGCGAGAATGTCAAGCTAAAAGGAGAAATTGCAACAGCAAAGCAGAATGTCATCAAGATCTCTAATGACAAGTAAGACCTATGTGGGAAACTTCTATCTTGTGAGACCAAAAGGAATGAACTTCTAAAAATACATGCCACATATGAAGAAAAGATTGAAAAATCTTGCGATGTCACAAGCTACATTGGAAGAGATGGTTGGTCAAAAAAGATAAAGAACTCAGAGATGCTAGAGCCACAATTGCTATGTGGAACAAAGGTTCCAAGACATTAGAAAACATCCCCTCGGGTCTCAACAAATGGGTTGTGACAAAAGTGGTCTAGGCTATGGTAATGTGATAGTTCACAAGGGATAGGCCTCTACATCACATGACCTGAAGACCCAAACAAAGGAAAAGCTGAAGGTGCAATAGGGTGATCTCTTTTTTCATCTGCCTAATGGGGGTAAGATCAACAAAAGGGAGGTACAACCTGTTTTTGTTTGTCATCATTGTGGTAGGGTATGGCCATATTCGTCCCTTATTGCTTTGAGTTGTTTGGTAAGGTGTCTTAAAAGGGTAGAAATTCTAATACTTTTTGGGTTAGGAGACAACCTTACATGTCTAGGTGGAACACCAAGTTTCATAAGGGTGTTCACAACGCTAAGACATTTACCAAGACCGCCAGTCCTGATTTTATTAAGACCAAAAAGATATGGGTGAGAAAGGGTGACTTGACTTGTTTTGTTGTTCACACTGCTCTAAAAGCACATGACTCACATGTGGTACACTTGATAGTGGGTGCTCTCGTCACATGTCAGGTGACAAATCCTACTTCACCTCCCTTGAAAAATATGAAGGAGGAATTGTCACCTTTGGTGATTGTGGCACTTCTAGAGTCATTGGTAAGGGCTTTATAAGTGTGGCTGGTCTTTCCCAAGCTCGAAAATGCATTTACTTGTTGATGGGCCTTAAAGCAAATCTTTTGAGCATCAGTCAAATGTGTGATTCCCACCATGAAGTTATTGTTTTCAAAAAATAAATGTGAAATTTTAGATAAGAAGGGAAATACTGTCATGCATGGGGTTTGCATATCTGATATCTTCTATGGGATTGTTACCACTAATGATCTCACTTTCCACTCAGCCATCATAAGTAATATTGATCTGTGGCATATTGATCTGTGGCATCAAAGATTAGGTCACATGAATTTCAAAGACCTAACTAAGATAGCCAACAAAGAGCTTGTGAGAGGAGTACCTAAACTGGGTAAGAATATGAATCATGTGTGTGGACCCATATCAAACTTGGGAAGCAAACCCGTGCCCCTCATAAAAAGGTAAACAACTTCATAACCAAATGTCCTCTTGATTTGGTTCATATGGATCTTATGGGACATACTCGCACTGAAAGCATTTGAGGTAAATGATACATTTTTTTAACCGTTGATGATTATACTCATTTTTCATGGGTAAATTTTTTAAGAGAAAAATATGATACGTTTGATGCTTTTCAAGCCTTAGTCCATAAAATCCAAAATGAACAGGGTGTTTCTATTTGGCGTATCATAAGAATCTGAACTGATCATAGTCGTGAATTTGAAAATATTTCGTTTTTGAATTTTTGTGATTCGCATGGAATTATAAAGCATGAATTTTCTACATTTATTACTCCACAACAAAATGGAGTTGTTAAGAAGAAGAACATGGTTGTTTAAGAGATGGCTAGGGTCATGCTCCTGAGTAAGAAAGTTCCTCCAAAGTTTTGGGCTAAAGCCTTAAATACCACTGTTTATGTTGTGAATCGTGTGTATTTAAGGCCCGGCACTTTACAAACTTCATATGAATTGTAGAAGGGATTGAAACCTAATATAAAATACTTTAAAACTTTTGGGAGTAAATGTTACATTTTCAAAGATAGAGAGCCTTTGGGCAAATTTGACTCCCGAAGTGATGAATGTATTTTTCTAGGGTATTCAACTACTAGTAGAGCTTTTCGTGTCTATAACCTACGAACTTTATCTTTAATGGAATTGATCAATGTGGTTATAGATGACACAAGTTCTCCTATTTCAGCACTAAATGAGGAAGAACATGGTGAGTCTTCAATCCTGGATACTGAACCACAAAGTCAAAGAGAAGTTGAGGTCCAAGCACCAAGAAAGTGAGACAACACCAACTTCTCAGGTAAGTCAGAGTCCAAAGAGTGCACAAAGAGACACCACTTTTGATGCCTCTGTCACCACAAGTCTAGAGTTCAAACCATCAGCGAGGGTGAAACTGAATCATCCAGCTCAATAGGTGATTGGAAGTGTCTCAGATCGAATGAAAAACCCGAAGACAAATTCGGGAGGAGGTATCTCATATGTGTTATGTTTCATTAATTGAACCTAAGAATATAAAAGAGGCCTTACTAGATGATAGTTGGGGTCAATGCTATGCATGAAGAATTAGGTCAATTTGAACGTAACAATGTTTGGACTCTTGTTCCCAGACCTAGAGACATGAATGTGATAGGTACCAAATGGATCTTTAAGAATAAATCTGATGAGAATGGTACTGTAGTTAGAAATAAAGCTACGTTGGTTGCTCAAGGCTATACACAAGTAGAGGGTGTTGACTATGATGAGACGTTTGCCCCAGTTGCACGTCTCGAATCTATTCGTATTTTACTTGGTATTGCATGCTTTCTTGGTTTCAAACTCTTTCAAATAAATGTGAAAAGTGCCTTTCTAAATGGGTACTTGAAAGAAGGCTTATGTTAAGCAACCAAAAGGGTTTGAGGACTCTAAATGTCCAAACCATGTCTACAAGTTAGACAAGGCTTTGTATGGGTTGAAACAAGTCCCTCGGGCTTGGTATGATAGACTTACTACCTTTCTTCTTGATAATGATTTTCAAAGGGGTAGTATGGACAAAACTTTATTTGTGAAACATACTAAGACCTCGTTTGGGAATAGGCTTTTTTAGTAACTTTTTGGCTAAAATATGATGTAAAAAAATTAGTATGTTTGGGATGGACTTTTTTGGCTTTTTAGGAAAAGATATGCAAAATGTAGAGAGAAAAAATGAATCTTTGACTTTTTGGTATAGGTTGTTGGCTTTTTTGACTTTTTTAGTAACTTTTTGACTTTTTAGCTAAAAAAGTCACTTGCCAAACGAGGCCTAAGTCTCATATACTTGTTGCTCAGATTTATGTTGATGATATTGTGTTTGGATCCACTGCTGATCATCTTGTTAAATACTTTTCGGATTGCATAACACATGACTTTGAGATGAGCATGATGAGAGAGCTGTCTTATTTCTTAGGTTTTCAAATTAAATAGTCTCCCTTCGGATATGTTTGTTTCTCAGACTAAGTATGCCAAAAACCTTGTGTCAAAGTTCGGTCTTGAGTCGGCCAAACATGCATGCACTCCCATGAGCACCAGTCTTCACCTTCCCAAAGATTCCTCTGGTACTGATGTTGATCCTACCCTTTATAGGAGTATGATAGGGAGTCTCTTTGTGATAATTATGTCCTATGTTATGCTAATTAATCTTAATTATGTTTGTGATTATGTGATTAATTTGAATTTGAGAGGTAATTGCATGATTAAGTGTGATTTTGGCCTTATATTTGTTCACCGTAGGAAAATCTATTGAACTTACTATTGTAAACTGAAAATTGAAGGCCTTATCGGCCACAGAAATCGAAATTGACTACGCCATTATGATTAATGTAATTTTTAGAGCCTATGGTGAAATTTAATTGAAAATTGATTCGGATCAAAATAATTAGATTCAGAATGATTAAATTAGAGCATCAATACTTAGCCTTAATCAATTTGATTAGCCAAGCCTATAAATAAGCCTATATACACTCAATTCTTTCTTTTGAACTCATCTTGGCTGAAATCATATTCTAGAGAGAGAGAGAGGGTTGGTTTAGAGAGAGAGAGAGAAGCCAGCCTTGTAGATTTTTGCAAGAGAATTCAAGATTTGAAAGGCTAGGCCCAAGAATTAGCTAGAATTGGAAGATTAGAGCCTCTAGGTGAGTAGTTAGACATTAATTCATGAGTATTGAGTTGTAATTAGATGAATTCAAAAGAGAATTAGCAATAAAGAACGAGAATTAAGCTATACATGATGAATTTGAAGTCAAATTACACATGCATGTAAGGATTGTCATGGTATGAAGCTTAATTCTAAAGACTCATGTTTGTATTTAGTAGATGATTGTTGAAACATAAAGAATATAGCATCAAGTCATACATGCATACATAATTTTAATGAGCTTCATGATTATAAGCATCATTTGTGCCATTTGAAATAGAATTAGAGTAAAAAATTAACATGCATGCATGATTGATGAAGTTATAAAGTTTGTATGAGGATGAATGCATGAGTTTTGAAATTGATGAGGGGGAAATTGGGAATGATTTTGGGAAATGGACCATAATATTGGGACAATTGGTCTGATATCACTTATGTTTCCATGTCATATAATGATTTTCCATGTTTTTGTACTAAAATTCCGAGCTTTGAGCCTTTAAATGCTAAGTTTGAACTTCAAATGTAGTTCTGGAAATTCCAAAATTCAGCATGTCCGCTTGAGCGGGGGAAAGCGCCGTTCGAGCGTGTAGACACCCTAATTTTGACCGGCCCTAAGGACTTGGGCGCTTTCTTTTAATTACCCGATGATGACAATTAGAATGTGTTTCTCACAGAATCCTTAGTAAAAGAGATGGAATTTGAATTTTAATCCCAACCTTCACCATTATGGCCCAATTGTTTTAAACTACTAAATATTTTATTAGTTTAGTATTTTGTAATTTTGCATAATTTTATGTGTTTGTTCATATTTTTGGTGTTTTTATATAAATTGGTATAAATTATATATTTTTTGTTATTATATATTATATTATGTATATTATAAAAGAAAAATAATAAAAAATTTATTTCAGTCCAGCCCTTGGCTGCCGACATCCAAATCCAAGCACATAATGCATATATATATTCTATTAGATATTTATTATATTATATGTATATAGTTTGTTTGTGGAGAGAGTTTGGCTGGCCTGCTGGACTTAATTGCATATAGATATATATTATATAATATTTATATTATTATATTATATTTTGTTTGTTTGTGTCTTCGTAGTTGTTGCTTATATAAAGCAATCAAAGGGAAAGGAGGAAAGGGGGGATCAGAGAGAGAAAAATGAAGTGGTGCGAGAGAGTTTGAGAGAAAAAGAATCAGAAAGAAAGAAAATTAGTTTTTTTTTTAGAGAGAGAGAGGGAAAATAAAATATTTTCTTTGATATTTTTATTTCCATTTCATCAATACACCATTCAAAAACCAACCACTAAAGTTGTAATTCCAAATTTTGGATTGAGAATTGAAAACACATTCCATAGACTTGAGAGTAATCAAAAGAAAGTTTGTGACTCAGAAAATTCATCATTTCCCCAGAAGGTGAGTTTTTGCAAATTTTCATTTAATTTAAAAATGTTATATAATTTGTTTAAATACTTTCATTTACTTCTTTTCATAACTGTTTTTTTATAACTGTTTTTTTTTATCGCTTTAACGGAAAGGCTGCACCACCCACATATCTGCTGTAATTTAAATATTGTATATAAACTATTGTAATTTATTACTTTAAATAATTTACCCCACCGGATGAATAGTAACCTCCGGCGGTGAATAGTATCCCTGATGATGAATAGTACCTCCGGCGGTAAATAGTAACCTTCGGCGGTGAATAGTACATCTGGCGGTGAATAGTAAAAGTGGTAGGTTTCTCTCAAATTCTTTTGGGGCTGTTTTTCAACATCTAAACTATGTGATTTGAAGTTGTAAAAGTGGAGGGGTTAGCCACCCTTCCTTCTACTTGTTTACTAACTTGATCCTATTTAATTTTGCTCGCTTTCTATAGCTTAATTTTAGCACTATTGTATGCCATTAGGGGGCTGCTTAATTTATTTCAATGATTTATGTTTTAAATATCAAGTTCGTTTGTACTAACCAATTAATCAATTTCGCGTAATCATCTCTGCAACCTCCCTCCATTCTTTGCTTATTTCGATTAGAAAGTTGTGAAAAATTAAGATTGTGGTTCAAGTATAAGAAAGGAACTCTTCCATGCTTAATGGTTTAATCTCTTCGGAGGTTCATTACCAAAGGTATAAAACGCTCTATGCTTAATGGTTTAATCTCTTTGAAGATTCACTACCAAAAGCATAAAACGTTTTATGCTTAGGAGGTTCATTACCAAATGTATAAAACGTTCTATGCTTAATGGTTTAATCTCTTTGGAGATTTACTACCAAAGGCATAAAACATTTCATGCTTAGGAGGTTCATTACCAAAAGTATACAACGCTCTATGCTTACTGATTTAATCTCTTAGGGGATTTACTACCAAAGGCATAAAACGTTCTATACTTAACGGTTTAAATTCTTTGGAGGTTCACTATCCCAAATGTATACATGTTCTTATACTAAAGCACAATCTTTTATTTTTCATTTCTCTTTCTTCATCAGTGTGTTTACTTTTAAGGGACTAATTGACCCTTGGAAATCACCAAGGAAAGTGTCATTATCACTTATTATCAAGTTTGGATTTCAAGTCATTATCACTCAAGTTTGGGTTTTTCTAAGTCATTATTACTCTTTTGAGTTTGACTAGTCTTTGTTGCACATCTTGAGTTTGACTTGGAATCCCTTATCGCTTGTAAATAAGTTTGACTCTTCCTTTGTAATTTCCCCCGAAGAAAATAAGATTTGTTTCTCGGGTTAAGTTGATGCTTGTTTCTCTTTATTGCGTTTTGGACTTAGTGGACGTAAATATCACTTTTGCACAAATAGGAGAAAAGATAAAGAAATGGAAAGGTAATAAAAAAAGGCTAATAAAATTGGATTACATCCGACATAAAGAACCAATATGATTAATTGAATTCGGTCGGACGTTATACTGAGTTTATTGTGTCAAGGCTTGTCTTACGTCAATTCATGATAATTTGATGAACCTTGAAGTGTCTCTACTTCCTTTCTTGAATTCACTTCATGATAGGAGGGAGGGGTGGTTGTTTATTCATTGCATTTATTGATCATTGTCCAAATTGTATCCGAGATCATCAAGCAATCAACTTGCTAATTGATGGTTTTGGAGATGATTCCAACCCTCTCTTGAGTATTTTTATGATAGAGAAGGGTAAAAAAAAAAAAGGACAAACATGGCTAAGAATACCCTGTCTGCACTGTTTCACCTAAGGTACAAAAAACAGATTTCCACAAGAAAACAAAGTATTGGATTTATTTGGGGCTCGACTGAGTCGCGTTTTGGGGTCGGCAAGGCTCCAATAAATTGCAAAACAATACACTTTTTGTCGAAAGCAGTAACTAGGAGTGAAACAGAACAAATCCCAGCAAGGCAGATAGAATAATTCCTGAGGAGCATCGAGCAATCATTGCATATTATTATTGTAATAAATTAGACATCTCCTTTCATTTATTATTCATTCGGCTTTGTAATAATTATTTGCTCGGACATTTGGACATTCGAACCCTCCTTCGCGAGACAAATATGTAATAAGTTGTATGTCTTCCAACCCCTATTCTTTCTCCCTTTTATTTCACTTCTTATGATGGTTAGATTAGAGACATCATGTTTAATTAGCATTTTCCATGATTTGCATCCATTCGTTTACATGCATAAAAGTTCGGCTCATCATATTATTCAAATGTCAAATTCAAACTCCTTACTTGCATACATGCGCTATCACATGCCTTGAATTGACTCACATGCCATACTAGTAGCCGAACCTTAATTGCACATTGCATGTGTTGCATTAGTTATTAAATTAGGATCATGCATTTTTTTTTAACTATTTGCTTTCTTTTTGGACTCACCTTCGGACATTAAGGCAAGCATTTTTGCTTTAGCATATTGCATAAGTGTGAATACTGTCATATCAAACATCCTACCATGAGGCTAACTGCTTATTTGATATACCTGTTTGAATGACTGTGGATGAAAGCTAATTACTTGAATTGGGATACTTTGATTCATGTATATATGAGATCACCATTTTCAGTGATACATATTCAAAACATTTTTTCAGAGCAAACATGAAATCAAACATTCCAACTTTTTGTGAAATTAGTCTATACTTGTATGTTACATATAGAACAAGAGCATATACTGTACATAAAAACTATATCATGATTAGTAGAGGCCGATCTTTAATCGGGTGAGTGGGGTGTTCAATTATTGACCTTCCCCTCTCATACCTAAGTTCTCGAACCAAGACACTTTGATAACGACGAACTAATGGCCTTTGGCACGAGTCATAGGTTTCCTAAATTTTTCAAAAATAAATATTTAGGTGGCGACTCTGAAATCTGGCAAAGCAGTCCATTTTTGGCATTTGATTCAAACATCGATTTTCCAAAAGAAATTGCCGGATTTGGACTCTTTTTGTGTTTCCACTGTTTCACATTGCACTTGTGAAATCAGAATCAGAACCAACACAAGTGGAGTCCGAACTGTAAGGGCTATTCATTCTTTCGAAAGGGAGCGCGAAAAGTCGAGCTACAGAGCGTAAAACACTAGCTTTCAGAACTTTTGCAGACATTGATGTCTGCTCGAGTGGAAAGAGTTACGCTCGAGCGCCCAGTCACATGTTTGACTCTCAGCTCTAGCGTTCGAAGTCATGCTCGAGCGCAAAAATGAGGTAACCAGTACTTTTACAGACCAAAGGAGTTCGCTCGAGCGGTGAAAGTTGCACTCGAGCGGAGAGCCTTGTTTCAGAAATTTTAAAAGTGTGTTTTATGATTTTTTTTTTCATTCTCTTTCACTTCTAAGCACTCTTAGGCATGCATTGAGCATTATAAATGAGTCAAAAAGATAAGGAAGAAGCCTAAGAGGATATATGAATTAAGAACGGATTGAATCGCTTGTGACCCATTATGTTTATGAAATGTGTAGGGTTAAGCACAAGGGCAAATCATCCGTCAGATCACTGTGAGTAATATCTTATTAAAGATATGTTCAAGTATGTTATTTTTCAAATGGTACTTCTGTATGAGCCTCATACATTTGTATTTTGAATTGTGGATGAGTCAGTCTTTTGCATAAGACTAATTAAATATGAATATGATCATGATCACGGGTATGTGACACACATAAATATGAATATGAAAATGAATTGGGCCAAAAGTCGTTTGACATAAACAAATTGGGCCAAAGGCCGTTTGACATGAATGATTGGGCCAAAGGCCGTTTGACATGAATGATTGGGCCTAAGGCCGTTTGACATGAATGATTGGGCCAAAGGCCGTTTGACATGAATGACTAGGCCTAAGGCCGTTTGAAATGAAAGATTGGGCCAAAGGCCGTTTGATATGCATGATTGGGCGAAAGGCCGTTTGACATGAATGATTGGGCCTAAGGCCGTTTGACATGAATGATTGGGTCAAAGGCCGTTTGACATGAATGATTGTGCTTAAGGCCGTTTGACATGAATGAATGGGCCAAAGGTCGTTTCACATGAACAAATTGGGCCTAAGGCCGTTTGATAAGAACGAATTGGGCCTGAGGCCGTTTGATACGTTTGGGCCTGAGGCCGTTTGATGTATTCGATAGAATCATGAATGGGCTTGAGGCCGTTTGGTATGGCTGCTACAAATTTCATTCATGTACTCCTTCATTTTGATATTATTCACTGGGCTATCGCCCACTCTCATTTATGTGTGTGTAGGTAAGCAAAGAGATGTCCAAACCCAGCCCCAATGAAAGACATGAGAGGAGTTAAGTTTTTGTGGAGTCAGCCAGAATGTCTCACGCATGAGACTTTGCGTTGTTTCTTTTAATTTCCCTTTTGTTATTTTGATGAATATGTTGGATCACCATGTACATAAGCTTTTTGTTAGGCTGACTGTATGTTTGAAAGGTCCTGGACACATAAACTGTTAATTTTATCTATACGTGTGAGTTATTATGGAATGTTTGTTTTACCATGTAAGCACAGCTCGTTGGACAAAATTTTCAAGTCTGCTTCCGTTTTGGCCCCTTATTCTATTGAAAATAAGTTTGATCAGGTTTGAGGCCGTAGGTAATCCCTTGATTACTGGTCGGTTATGACCTTAATCCATAGGGGCGGGTTCGGGTCATGACACTCTTGTACCTCACAGCCAGTCGTCCAGACATTGCATTTAGTGTAGGTGTTTGTGTCCGTTACCAAGCCTGTCCTAAAGAGTCTCATCTGATTGTAGTCAAATGCATCATTAAGTATGCTAATGGGACATTAGGTTATGGGATTTGGTTCTCGACCGACACTACAGTTGAAATCACTGGTTTTTCTGATGCCGATTAGGTAGGGTGTGCTGATGATCGTAAGAGCATATCTAGGGGGTGTTTTTACCTTGGGAATAATTTGGTTGCCTGGCATAGTAAAAAGAAAAATGCCATCTCTCTTTCGACCGCTGAGGCTGAGTACATTGCTGCAGGGAGTTGTTATGCCCAAATGTTGTGGATGAAGCAAATGTTTCATGATTATAGTATAGGCCAGAACACTCTCACCCTTTTCTGTGATAACACAAGTGCCATTAACATTTCTAAAAGTCCTGTCCAACACTCTCGCACCAAACACATTGACATTCGTCATCATTTTATTCGAGAGTTAGTGGAAGAGGGCCTTGTTGTTCTTGAACATGTACCCATTGAGCATCAAAAAGCTGATATTTTTACAAAACCCCTTTGATCTTCTTAGGTTTGAGTTCCTTAGAAAGACCTTGGGTGTCGTGCTTAGTCACTAGGATGTTACCTGTTACTTCAGTGAGTGAGAGTGATTGGCTTTATGTGTGGTTGGATGCTATAATCTCATTATTATTGATTCCTGTCATCTTTGCATTTAGATTCATATGAACACTTCTCATGCTACTTGCAAGATTTCATTCTTCTTTGTTCATAGCTCATTCTGAATGCCCATGCTCATTGACTTCATGATCTCATTATGTACACATCCTTGAGTTAAACCGTTGCAGGGGTTTCCGCACAAGTGATCAAAGTTCTCTATGAACCACTAATAGTGTTTCTTATTCAGTTTCAAAGGAATTGACCTATACTGACATATCATGGGTGATGTTGAGTCTCTTAACCATCTACCATTGTTTTTCACTTTCACAGTTCCTCCCTCAGTTCATTGAAGTCTGGGCATTAGGAAAATGCTACCTCAGAGGCACCAACCAGGCCATCCTTACTGATTTCATGCTTCTCTGGTTTGGTCTCCATACTCTTGAGCGTGCATGCCACCAGTGAGTGCCCACAAGAAAGAAAAGTAAAATATATATATATATATATATTTAAGGGACTCATTGATTGAGGGGGAGCCTCCGCGTTTACTCAACAAATACCCCTTGATTCCTAGTGGTTTGACCTTTCTCTGTGATGTTTAGTTACTCTTGCCAGAGGTCCAACCATCCGATCACTACGAGGATTAACTCTAGCTCTGTGGTCTCTCAAGGATTGCACACACATACATTCATTTTGTAGGCTCTCATGATTGATTTTGAGTTGTGCATTCTCATGTAGCCTATGCTCATTGATCAATATTTATCTGATTTGCTCATGATATTATGCTTCATATTGTCAATATTGCACATTTGCAGGTTTCATGGTTTGTAGATTATCTCATCTTAGTTTTATATTCATGCTACTGTGCTCACTCCTTTTTGTTTTAGGTTCCACTTAATAGTGTGAGTTTTTGTTTTTGCTCAAAAAGGTGTTTTTAAGTGTTTTGTTTTTTTTTTCTTTGCTTGAGCGAGAGAGTTTGCGCTCGAGCGAGCTTTCTCTCAACCCAGTATTTTTTGCAGATGGAACAAATTCTGGGAGCATGTCTTTCTGGCTCGAGCGACAAGTTCTTGGCTTGAGCGACCTCGTGGGCGTAAGTGACTTCGCTCGAGCGAGAGAGTCTTCGCTCGAGCGACCTATCGTGGTGTAAATACTGTCACTGCGTCCTTTCATTCCATTTTTTCCCTTTTGCTTCGATCTCTCCTAGGGTGTTTACGCCCCCATTGCTGTTTCATTCCTTGATCTTCACTCGATTTTGAAGGCATCTCTTCTCCATACATCTTGTATTGTTTTGGGGTGTATATTTTGTTTGCATGATGGTTGGGGTATATGGGATATATAGTTGAGTTGTTGACTTTTGAATACTAATTGTGGATTTTGCAGACTGGACATACTATTTTTGCATGATGATATAGTTTTGATTTGTTATGTCTTGATATGTTTTTTTGATTTTGAATAACTACTCTCTCTATTCCCATGATGTTGTTTTTCTATTTTTGCAGATATTTGGTCAAGGTTGTTTAGTTAGTTGAGTTGGTTAGTTGTTTTTTGTTAGCACGTTTGTTTTCTAGGAAACTGTGTTAGAATGTTTTGTCAGGGAATTGACAAAGGGGGAGATTGTTAGGTCCCTTAGTCTTGTCAATCCCATGAACAAACGTTGTTTATTGAGTTGTAAATTTCCTAGTTGTTTTGCCTTGCTCATTCGAGCGAAGGAGTCCTGGCTTGAGCGAAGATGTTCTACGCCCAGAAGTTGGCTTTGCTTGCAAAAGTTCTAGGAAGAATGTTTGTGCCCTCGAGCATAGATAGCTTGGCTCGAGCGACGCCACTTAAGAAAAATACGCGTATTTGGTTCCTCGCTCGAGCGAGCTTCGCTGTCCCTGTTTTCTATAAGTACTTGTTTAAGTCTGATTTAGGGTTACGTTTTTTAGATCTTCTTTAAGGGTTTTAGGGTTTTCTTTTGGGGCTGGTTTGCTAGTTTTCCTTGATGTTTGATTGAGTATTAAACTCATGTTTTGATAAGCACACATCAAGGAGTTTGATTGTTCATCTTTAAGAGTGTTCTTCTTCGGTGGAATCCGAAGATTCAGGCGTAAAGGAGTCGAAGGAGTTTGATGCTGTGCGCAATCGTTGATTCGATAATAGTTGTTGTGGATTCGACATCAATCTAATCAATTCTGAGACGAAGGTTGCGGTGAAAGATATACAGAAGATTTGAAGACAAATTGGCAGCATTTGGGTAATTTGTTTGGTATCTTTGTAATCTTTCTTTCTTCAGTAGTGGATTGATCTGTGGCGTTTTTCTCGTGATTTTTTTTATCACAATTAGAGGTGCTCCAATTGTGGTTTTTCCACATAAAAATCGTTTGTGTCGATTTATTGTTTTTTGAAACCATAATCTAAATCACGTTCGTACGTGCTTAATGATTTAGATTGTTTGTTTTAATTGTTTGGGAACTGGTACAATTAAATCTTGATCTAATCACGAATCACTTAGGTTTTTCACATATGAACCCATTAAGAGCAATAACATTCCCACACTCATATATTCTCAACAAATTAATCATTTCATGATTATGTCACATTTTTCTTTTAATAACAACTCCCAATCAACAAACCCTCTTACACTATGAAATTTCCTCATTTCAACATATGTCAATATCATAACATCACCATATTTCTCACAAGAATCTCTAATTTTCTAGGCTTTCCATAAATGAGGTTTCATTTTCATAAAAGTTCTATTATTTCAAGAAAATACCTTCCAACAACAGCATAACTCAACATCTCAAGATTTCTTATGAAACATTTTGGAAAACCCACATTTTAAGAAGAAATAAATCATACTCAATATATGAGTTAAAAACAAAGTTTCCATTCTTCCCAAAATTGTTCTAAATCAATATAATCTTGCAAAAATGTATATATAGCTCTAAGAAAATCCCTACCTCAAGTTTTGGAGAAGAAGAGATGAGAAACCCCCAAATTTGACGATGTTGAAATCCAATCTCCACCGCACAAGATGAAGCCCTTGGTTAGCTCTCCAAATTTGATGAAGGATGTTTGGTGAAAACTCCAATGGATCTAAAGAAAACAAGGTGTTGATCTTGTTTGGTATAGGAAATGTAGAGAGAAGGAGGAGGAAAGGGTTTGTAGAGAGAGAGAGAGATATATATACAAAAAGTGGTATACACTCAGCCCAAGAAGGAAACAAAAGTAGAATTTCAAAATCAGCGGACTCCCGCACGTGCGACACCCATTCCCGCACGTGCAGAGTGTGCCTCACACACGTGCAGCGCTCATTCCCGCACGTGCGGCGCTCATCCCCGCACGTGCGGCGTCTCCTCCGCACCTCCTTCTGCACGTGCATATTATGCCATAGGCAAACCCAAAAATCCCTCCCTCACCGCACATGTAGCCTCCCTTCCTGCACGTGTGACCCCTCTTTCGCACGTGCGGCTCTCACCCCTGCACGTGCGGCCTTGCTTCTAGACAGAAAATTCAGCAACTCAACTCTAGACACCTCGGACCCAACCTCATACCTCCCGAAACATAAGAAACTTGACACAGAAATAAATAAAAGCAAAGACCTTGAAATAAGCTTCCAAACACAACAAGCCCAGACCATTAACAAGACTCCCGGTTAAATCTGGCACTCTAGCAAAGGCAAACCCAAGGTTAAACAAAGAGAAACGAGACGAATAACATACTCGGTCATCATAGATAGCGAGGTGTAGATCATGCAACCACTTTTTCTTTTAAAAAAAAAAAAAAACCTAGATGGGGCAAATATGTATAATTTAGAAATTAATACTAATATTTTTGAAATTGTAGGGGGCGATCTCTCCCTCTTACCCCCTCTAGGTCCATCCTTGTGTGTCAGTTCAAGTGAACCCACTGAATTTTCAAATAATAATAATGTTATATCTATCATATTTTTATAGGCACTCAGTCCATAAATTAAATTTTGGATTTTCTTTGCCCAAAGGTCCACACTTTAAAATACTTTGTCTATAAGGACAAACTTTTGTAAAATGACCAAACTATCTATATATATTGTTTTCCAAATCCTAAACAACCGTCTCTTTCTCTCAACTCTCTTGATGTCTCTCTCTCTCTTGTTCCTCCACTGTCTCTGCCATGCACAATTGGTCTCCACATAATCAATGGTCTCATTGCCATTTTTGTTTTCCAGAGAGATGCGAATCTGAAACCCTAACCCTAGCTTTTCGATCTCTCTTTGCGTGGGATGAAAATGATTTCGCATGTGAGATTCGTTGTGAGATCTATCGCTTCATTGTCGTCGCAGATCTAACTCCACCACCATCGTTGACCTCTCAACCTTCGTGGTTCGCAAACTTGTCTTAGATCAACCTCAGCTCAAGCTGCGACTTCAAGCATTTCAAGTCTTAATGTGTCGTCTTCGTCCAACATGTCGTTTGATTCATTGCACAATCGAGCATCGATGTGGAGGATGAGGAGAAGGACTCCGACGCCGATTCAAAGAAAGCAATGTGGTTCAAAGATGAAGAAAGTTGAGAAGGTTGTTACTGATGCTGAGAGTGGATCGGTGGATTTTGCTGATACTTCTCCGACGAAGAAAAGTTGTGCTTGGGTCACAACAAACTCTGGTATCTCTATCCATCAATCCAATGTTTTTTGCCTCCTAAATTCTTGGTCACCAAAAAACCTTTTGCATTTTTTTAACTACTAATTGTTTAGTTGCCAAAAATTATGCTAATTATTATTATTTTTAAATGTACAAATTGTATATTTTTCATTAATTTCTAAAGCATTTCCACAATTTATATATATTCCATTATCAATGCAACATGTAACTTGTACAAATACAAAATAATAAATCTATCAATTATATCCTCAAATCATTATCAATAATACCCATTTCATTATCAACTATCCAAAAACTTAAATTCGTATAAATCCATACATACCAAGTATAATCCATCCAAAAAAATATTACATACAAAAACACTGGATTTCAAAAATAGAGGATTGTACAAAAATAAATGTCTTTAATATATCAAAACAATGCCTGTTTTTGGCTAAATTAAGTCATTTTCGGGTCTAACTCTCAACCTATGCGTCCCAATCACGTGTCGTCTATTCTACAAGTTCTGTTAGGCACAAACAAGCTGCCCATGCCATCCCTTGAGTGGTTCGAGAACTGTTTTGCATTTTCGACTCCCCAAACATCCTTTTTTGAGTAAGTTTAAGGTATTTTCGCGTTTAACTTCCAACGTATGCGTCCTAATCACGTGTCGTCTATTCCCACAAGTTTTGTTAGGCACAAGCAAGCTGCTCATGCCATCCCCGATATGGTTCAAGAATTGTTTTGCATTTTCAACCCCCAAATGCCCTTTTTCGGTTAAGTTTAAAGCATTTTCTCATCTAACTTCCAACCAACGCGTCCTAATCACGTGTCGTCAATTCCCCCAAGTTCTATTAGGCACGAGCAAGCTGCCCGTGCAATCCCCCAAGTGGTTCAGTGGTTATTTTTCATTTTCAACCGCAAAACACAATCAGTGTGTTTGGTTTGAGTTTTCTAGATTAAATTTTTTGAAAACTGAGTTTTTTGGTTTTCATGTTCTTTTTTGTTTTTAGTGAATATTTTTAAAATTTTAAACATTTTTTTTTTACTTTTTTAGATGCACCTTACTTAGATGTATCTAAAAAGTAAAAAATTTGTGAAAAAATATTTTAAAAAATTAATAAATACATAAAAATACAAAAAATATACTGAATTCTTGTATTTTTTTTGTATTTTTGGTATTTAGTGAATTTTTAAAAGATTTTTTTTACAATTTTTTTACTTTTTAGGTGTATTTATGTTAGGTGTGCCTAAAAAGTAAAAAAATTGCTTAAAATATTTAAAAAATTCAGTAAAAACAAAAAAATACGAAAAATAAGAAAGTAGAATTTTCTGAAAAGTGTTTTTTGAAAAATAAAAACAAGCAATTTTTTTTGGTTAAGGCATTTTTGGGTCTAACTCGCAACTTACACATCCTAATCATGTGTCGTTTGTGCCCACAAGTTCTATTCGGCACGAGCAAGCTGTTCGTGCCATCCTTCAAGTGGTTTAGGATTGTTTTGCATTTTTGACCCTCAAACGCCCTTTTTTGGTTAAGTTTAAGACATTTCCAGGTCTAACTTCCAACCTACGTGTCCTAATCATGTGTCATCTATTCCCACAAGTTTTGTTAGGCATGAGCAAGCTTTTCATGCCATCCCCTGAGTGGTTCAATAGATTTTTTTCATTTTCAACCCCCAAACGCCATTTTTCGGTTAAGTTTAAGGCATTTTTGGGTCTTAGTCCCAACTTATACATCCTAATCACGTGTCGTCTGTTCCTACAAGTTCCTTTAGGCATGAGTTAGCTGCTCGTGTGAGGCCCCTAACCTTTGTAAAACCTATTAAGTCTTTGACTTTTGAATTATTTCAATAAAGACCCTCCAATCCTTATTTTTCTTCAATTCTAGTTCTAGAATCGAACATGCATGCCAACCGAAAACTCGAAAACCCTGATTGAACCCAGAACTCAAGGACCATTTCTAAAAACCTAAATAATAATTAAATTAAATTTCTAAATATATTTTCCATACAAAAAAACTTAGGTTTTCGGTTCTCAGTACAATTCGTTGTTTAATTCAAAACAGAGAAACTTTATCCGAATTAAATTTCCAGACCTTAAATAAATTAAATACTACACTTAATTAAACGTTCAAATTCATAAATTAAGATTTTGGCCCTCATATTCTTATTAAATCACAAGTTGACCCCAAGTTAGTACCATTATACATATATTTGTACCTTTTATCCATCAAATCTTTTTGTACACAATATCTAAGGAATTTGTACACAAAATAAATAGGAAAATCCCCCAAATCTTGAGCACATGGCAAGCGATCATACCTCCTAGGCTATAATCATTGTACTTTAGAGACAAATCCCTTGAATCATGGAAATAATTATGACTTTGGTACCAATTCTATATATATACATGTATATATCTAATGTACTTATAACTAGAATGGTTTAAATTAGGCTTAAGCCTAACTAGATTATAATTAAATACATAATTAAGGTCCTAATTATTCACTATTCCATTTCATTTGAACTAAATACAACTCAATTTCATTACATTTCAACCAAAGGACATTTTAGACAATTCACACCATTTTTCTTATAAATACACCACCATCCTCCACCTACTTGAACATCAAACACCACACCCACACACCCACATGTCATAGAGAGAGGGAGAGGAGTGGAGAGTGAGCTTGTGGGAGGGAGAAAGAAGAGAGAGAGCAAGTCTTGCAAAACTGGTTCCATAAGCATTTAAGTAAGTCACAACACAACTCTCTCTTTTATTTTCCTTTTTCAAATACATGTTATTGGAGGCTTTATATAATATTTTCAGATGTGTTGTAATGGTGTTCATGTGTTCAAAGTGGATGAATTGGGCTTCAATCATTCTTCTACTCATATTTCCTCTTAGTAGATGCAAAACTACATTTTCTTCCCATGTCTCACATTTTTTTTAAAAGCATACCATCACTCTAAAAATCTGAGTTATTGATACATTATTTAGTATATTTTCATCACAAAAGAAGTGAAAAATTTCCCTTAGTTGGCCTCTTTTCTCACAAATCTTCTTATTTTGAGTATTGTGCATGAAAAATCTATTTTACAGCCAATTTACGAAAATTCTAGAAAAATGTAGAAAAATCTTTTGAACCTCAGTTTTACATCAACATATTCCTTAAAGAGTTATCTTTCAATTAAAATTGGTTTCATTGAAAAAGAGTGAGCGGTTTGAAAGAAAGTTCGATTTTCGTAACGGTCGACGAATCTGGACAGCGCTGGAGTGTTTCTTTAATAACTAAAAATCTAGAAAAGCTATTCCATTTCCGAAACATGTTCTGAAAACTAGATTAAATTCTCTACGAACCATGGGAAGGCCGAGTTCGGGAAAGATCTGAAATAGCCCTTTTGATTTTAATCTTTAATTGGTACTAATCTGGAAATTTAGTTTTGCATGGGTGTTTTATGCTCTTGTGTTCATGAATATGCTTATTAGTACATGATCATGTCCTGGTATGATATTGAATGTTATGGTTATGTTCCTTATCTTCTTCAATTGATGATGCCTATGTTTATGTGGATGTTACTATCTTGTTAAGTTATTCTAACTTTAATTTAAGACATCTAACTCAACGGAAACCTTCATTGGGGTGGTATTGGGTTTTCGATCACTTGAATAATGAAGAGATGATAATGTGTTATGCATTGATTGATGGGATGTGCTCCCTAATTGAAGGTTAAGTCTTGCATAAGCAATTATCGCGTAAACCCTAGAATGGAACAGACGTATTCGGACTTTTTGCAATGGTTTGATTGGTGAGATAAGGTTGGGTCCAGATGGGACATTCAGGAAAATAAAACTTTTTTGGAAGGATAAGGTTCGATTTAGGGTGATAAAACCTTTTTCTTTTTGCCATCCCTTTTGAGGCCCTGCGGTTGGCGCTACGCGGTATTTAACCGTTTGTAGGCATCCGAGGTAAGTTTTGCAACAAAGCAGCAAACGGGGGAGTTCCGAATAGTCTCGTGTCCAATTCTTGCGGTTGGGAGGATGAAATCTCTTTGGGGGATTTCTAGAATACTAACCACTGACATTATAACCTTTGTTATCTATTTGAATGACATGTTCTTTCCTCTATTATTAAAATTGCTGTTATTGACTTGAATATCATGCTTCACTACTTGCTTGCTGTCAATATGATGGTGTATTGGATTGGGAAAAAGGGACAGGGTGTGTGTGCGTTTACTGGGCATCCAAAACTCATGGCGTTTCATGTCAGGTATTGAAGACTATTAGACCGGTCGAAGGCAAAGCTGAAGCATTTGGAGACGTATGGCTACCCTAGGAGGATTAGAAACTAGTTTGTAAACGTGTTTTGAGATTGTAAGTGATAGATCCCATGTTGTATTTAAGACTTGATTTTGTAATTATTATATATCTATACATATCTTTTATATTACCCATCCCTTATGTTTCATCGACTCACGAAAACCTTGTGTTAATATCTTATTAAGATCTGTCAAAAGGGTAGCTTTGCTATCTAAGGAGATTGGACTTTGAAGGGAGGCTAGTTTGACTTCTTCAATCTTTCCTGGGATCTTACTTGGTTATTGACCAAAGGGACTCTTTAGTGACATTCTTTAACTCATAATCTTAGATAAACCCTATATTTATTTGTTAATATATTCTCTGATATTCCCAATTTCTGGGGCGTCACAGCTTGTGCCATCCTTTAAGTGGTTTGGGGACTGTTTTGCATTTTTAACCCCCAAATGCTCATTTTCGATTAAGTTCAAGGCATTTTTGGGTCAAACTCCCAACTTACGCGTCGTAATCATGTGCTGTTTGTTCCCAGGAGTCTTGTCAGGCACAAGAAATCTGCCTATGCCATCTCCTGAGTGGTTTAGGGACTGTTTTGTATTTTCGACCCCTAACGCCATTTTTCAATTAAGTTTAAGACATTTTTTAGTCCAACTCCCAACCTACGCATCCTAATATTCCCAACTTAAGCATCCTAATCACATGTCACCTGTTCTGACAAGTTCTTTAGGCACAAGTTAGCTATCTATGCCATCCTTTAAGTGGTTTGGGGACTGTTTTGCGTTTTCGGGTCTAACTCCCAACTTATGCATCCTAATCATGTGCCGTTTGTTCCCAGGAGTCTTGTTAGGCACAAGAAATCTGCCCATGCCATCCCCCGAGTGGTTCAGAGACTGGTTTGCATTTTTGACCTCTAATGCCATTTTTCAATTAAGTTTAAGGCATTTTCGAGTTTAACTCCCAACCTGCGCGTCCTAATCACGTGTTATCTGTTCCAAGGAGTTCTGTTAGGCACCCAAGTGGTTTAGTGGTTGTTTTGCATTTTTGACCCCCAAACATCCTTTTTCGGTTAAGTTTAAAGAATTTTCGAGTCTAATTTCTAACTTACCTGTCCTAATCACGTGCCGCCAGGGCTGGCTAGATCATCAGGCCAACCAAGCCCAAGCTTTAGGCCCCCAAATTTGGGAAGGTTCAATTTTTTAATATAATGTAATAAGCCCATGTGATTCATTATTTATTTTTTTGAATAAAGGGCCCAAAACAAAACAAAACAAAACAAAAGGGTCCAAACTTTAATTACACATCTAATCAATACCTACTTATTTATCACTAAAGGTGGAAAATCATGTTCTATTGTTCTACCCTTTCAATATTTTTTTTTTGTATTTTTATTATTTCTAGTGTCGTATGCTGTTTTTAAAAAAAAATATTTTTAGAGAAAACAAATTTGTCTAATAAAAATTATGAATGTGGATATGAAAAACTTAAGAAAAAAATAGAAAATCTTTTTCAATCTCAAAAAGGAGCTCTTGATAAATTCATTACAACTAATAAAAATTTAACAAAAAATTTAGACTAAAATTATGTAAATGAACAATTAACTAATCAAAAAGAGTTAGCATATATTTAAACTATCCAAAAAAGAAATGATAATACAAAAATTTAAGCGAAAGTTCCATAAATGAACGAGTGATTGATCTAAAAGAGTTTGAACATAATGAAACTATGCAACCAAAAAAATGACATTACAAACAATTTAGGCGGAAAATATTTGTTAGCAAAATATAAAGATTTAATTAATATTTTTGCATCTCAAAAAGCTAGAAAAATAAATTTTAAATAAAAATTTTATTAAAAAAATTATTATATAAAGTCTCATTTTTAATTATTGCTTTAGACCACAAATTATCTAGAGCTGGCCCTTCGTGCCACTTAATTCAGATAGATAAAATCTTTTAATCTAATCATAAAAACTGATTGAAATGGTAAAATAATCTTATTATCCAACAACAAAAGAAAGGCACCAAACAGTTTGCAGAAAAAACTAATATAAAAACCAAACGAATAAACAACAGTTTGAAATCAATTTTCTGAATGAATTAGAAAACCCAAGTATCCTATTGTTTTACGAAAACCAGTAGGAAATTCTGTCAATAAAGAAACCAATAGGAAATCTGTTACCATACAAAGAAATTAAGTTGAGTTAGTTCTTTATAAATTCCACTAGAAACAGCAGGAATATGTCGCCAATCATCTTCTTAACATACTGCTCGTTCGAGTAGTATCCTTCCACTGCTTCATCAATGTACATCTTCTTTCCAAATTCATTCATGTCACTGATATGACCAAGAAAGTCTCTCACAAAGCGTAGCAAGTCCATTGGCCTGTTAGGGTAGACACTTACTTTTGGATGTTTGATTAGCTTTTCAAACGGAGTATTGCCCGGAATTCTAGTTTGCCAATCAATTGCACAATACACAAGCCGTATTGCCGTATCTATTGTAACTAAAACACAGTTAAGCACCAACCCTTTATGCCTACACTGCCCTTGTATGTACTCATTCCAAACCTTTCTAAAGAAATGAGAGTTTTGATCGCCAATGCTATAAAGATGGATGACTTGCAATGAACCATTGCACGCCACTGATGGTTTTAATACAAGCATTATCTGCCATCAACATGTGAAGATGTTTCAAGTCCTCCGCACCTTTAAGATTTTCGACCTTAAGTATCTTGTCAAAAATGACAGTGCACAAGTCAGCCATATCTTGTTTAATCCCTTTATTGACAACACTACCATCAAGCTCACTTGACTTTATAATCGTGTTTGGCTTAGATGACATACATAGAAGGATGACTTCAACCGCTTGAGTCTCCTCCTCACCCACATGGTTTCTAACGAATCGAAGACCATAGTTTTTAACACAATCTAAGGATCCATGGAATTCTTCTCTCTCATGAAGAAAACACACACTTAAAATCATTCCCTGTAGCACTCTTCTCAAATCATCATTAGGACGATACTCACCCCACTGTCTATAAATTGGACACCACAAGTCTGTTTGCCCACATAACCACTCATCCAAAGTAGAATCAAATGCTTCAAAATTTAAAAAAAAAAATTACACTCGTTGAATTTTTTAACAGTGTAAGGTGTCATAGAGAGTGAAAAATGTATTTCATAAAAACTCTTGTTGACATTACTTTCTTGTGTAATGTCCAACTCTACTTGTTTAGTAGATGCAGGACAACCACAGGTAGTTTCAGCATTTTAGGCTCCCGTCTAATTTTATCAATTTTCCCTTGGCTAGCCTCATCATTTTTCCTTTTACCACATTTTTCATCAATTTGTTCTTCCTGAGATAAATCACACACATTCTCATGTTCTTGTTCTATGTTTTTTTCTTTAGGATAATCAGGCTGAGTTGTGGAGCCTTTCTTTAGTGTGGTGTCTTCTTTTGAGAGCCTTTCTTCTTTGGTGGCATTGTTTGAGACACTGAAAAATAACACAAAAACCAACTAGACAAAAATGTAAAACATGAGTAAAAATCAACACTTCATTTAAGCCAAGAAAAAGTCAAAATAGAAATGCAATAAAACCAAAATCAGAACAAAAAAAAGAAAAAAAAAAAATCAACACTCCAACAGAACATAAAAATAGAACGCAATAAGTCTAACTATTTAAAAAAATAAATAAATAAATATGCTAAAAAAAATGTAAATCTATATCTAATAGTCAACCAAGATTAACAAAAACAAAGTATCATGAGAATTGGATTACATGGAAAGAATACAAGTATCATCACAAGCTAGGCTCGGCCCAACATTGGGCCTAATCTAATCATTCCAAGTCCACTCCTGAGAGAACTTCTATATTTCAAGCCTATCCATTAACCCGCTCTATATGAGCTTCTTTTTTTGGGGGGTTCAGAATACTATTAAATAAATTTGATCATTTAATAATTAAATGAATTTGGACAGTTAATAAAATTTAATTGTAAATATTTTTTGAATTTTAAGCCTTCAATTCTTAGGTTACAAAAATATATTGGAGAACAACTCATTCAAATGATGAATGCAACTTTAACTAGTATAATATAGAGTAGATAAAAGAAGCTTTCAATTTTGTGAAGAGACATGCACCGAAACAGTCATGTCCCTCAAATTTCTATCGATGTGCCATCATAAAGCAAAAATGATAGAAGACCCAGTCTCTACCACCACGACTGGGAACACATGATTTTAAGGCCCTCCAAAGCACATAAAAGATAAGACTGACACAAGAAAGATCCATCGGATCCAAAAACGAATTCACACTTTGCAAGCACCATCCTCACTTTGTGATGAGCAATCCCGCAAGGGTGGGATGGGAAATATGAATGTCTATGACCTATTCCCATGAGTTGCAAAATGATTTGTCGTGTATACATCAGATTAAAGATTTACATTTGGCTTCACATGTCCATCCTTTATGAAGACAAGTGTTTGAGTGATTTACTTAGAAAAGAATATCCCTACCAAGGAAATTATGCCATGTAGGACATGAAGTACTGCAGTGATTTAGACCGCATGACTCAAGTGAATCATTCGACTTTATATATATGTAGATTTTTTTTTTTTTTTTTTTATCGGCAAAAGAGAAATTTATTGATGAACCAATGCAAAGTACAAAGTGAAGAGGTTACATTAAGCAGCTAAGAGGAGAAAGCATGAAAGTTTGAACTATCAAACAAAATCATGATCCAACCCCAGAGCATACATAGGAAAGATAGAAGGCAAGGAGCCAATCTAAAGCACTAAAAGAAAACAACTGATGAAATACAAATAAGAGGAGTACAATAAATCACTGAATGATCCCAACCTCCAACAGGAATCATTTTTGAGGAGATTTAGCAGCCAGTCAAGAAGGAAGGGAGAGTCTCCTTTTGGATTTGATCTTCCGAACTTCATGTTTGTGAAGCAAGAAATCATGGATGAAGAAACTTGAAAGACCTGAATTTGATTTGGTCCAGAAAGCTGTGTGCAATTTAATATCTTCAATGAGTTTATCCCAACACACTTGAGAGTTATTAAATATGATGTTGTTCCTAGAAAGCTAAATATTCCAAATGATTACTAAGGAACAAAGCTTCCCAGGTCATTCTCTTGAGGCTTCTGAAGGTAGAGGTAAACCACCAATGAGAGAGGGATACAGTGGAAAAAGGGCAAATCCATTCAATTTCCCACCAACAAAGTATGGCAGACCAAATTGACCGACAGAAGTGGCAGTGTAGAAACAGGTGGTCCACAGATTCAGAGTGTTGATGGCAGAGCACACAGAAGCTATCTTTTTGTGGAGGGCAAATTACATTAACGTTCTTATAGTTTGGGACTTGTGTCATTTTGATCTTTGACTTTTTAATTGTGACACATTTGATCCTGAATTTTAAATCTTGTTCTAAATAAGGACAATTGAAGATACCATTGCTTAATTTCAAGGGCAAAATCGTCAATTTAATAAAATATAAACTAATTTGACAAAAATAAATGTCAAAAAAATATTTTTAATTTTTTAAAAATTATTTTTATCCACCAATGATAAAATTATGTAAAATTGATAAAAATTAATAAAAATTACATGATTAATTTTTGAAAATTAATTTTGCATGATCATCATCCAAACACATAATAAAAATTAATTTGGTAAAAAAAATAAATAAATGTCTAAAAGATTTGTCAATTTTACATAATTTTATTTTTAGTAGGTAGAAATAATTTTTAAAAATTCAAAAATATTTGTTTGACATTTATTTTTGTCAAATTAGTTTATATTTTATCAAATTGACGATTTTACTCTTGAAAAATCTAATGATATCTTCAATTGTCCTTATTTAGATGAAGATTCAAAATTCAGGATCAAATGTGATACAATTGAAAAGTCAGAAACTAAAGTGACACAAATCCCTAACTATAAGGACTATTAGTGTAATTCATTCTTTTATCAACAATTCACGAGTTGCAATTTTCTTTTTGAACAGTAACCAGCAGAAATTTTTTACTTTAGGTGGAGCAACATTCTTCCACAAAAGTACACTGGAATCATTCTCACCGCCAAGGCAGCTTCATAAGTGGCAAAGGTGTAGGAAAAATTGTTGAGAGATAGAGATGATATATATATATATATATTAGCATATGAATCTGTGCTATGCTTAAGTTTGATAAATAATTTAAAATAATTTTAAAATTAAATAATAACATAAAATTTATTTTAAAAGTATAGAAAAATAATTTAGAATGAATTAAATTTTAACCATTTTATTAGAATATATATTATAGTTGTTATGTCATTAATTGTATATTTTAAGTTCACAATAAGAAATAGATGCCATAATTTAATTAGTAAAGATGAAAAAAATAGAATAAATTAAAAAAATTATATTTATGATAAAATAAAAATACATTCGTTTTATAAAAATTTTTAGTTTTAGTTTATTCTATGTTAAAATTTGTCATAAAACTTAAACATACAATTTAGAAATAAAACAATATATATTTTGATAAAACTGCTAAAATCGGTCAAAAGACAAAACAACTTATACAAAAATTAATTAATTAATTAAAACTTTCAAATTTTATTTTAATTTTAAAATTTAAACTGTCTCAAACTGAAGCATGCACAACACTACAATATTAAATGAAAACATAAGGTTCACTTTATATAAGTTAAACAATCACTTTTTCTTCTTTTCCCAATATGGGATTGTAAAATAAAAGTTAACAATTGTTTAGGTGAGAAGTTTATTTCTAATCAAATAATCTTATTCATTCAATCTTTAATCAGGTCAATATTTAATTTATTTTGAATCAAATCTAACCAATATATTTTAATAAAACCCCTAAAATCGCAATTAAATTAGCGAATCAGTTAAACAAAAAACGATTTAGCCTAATCGGTTAGATCAAAAGACCAACTTACACATAAATTAATTAATTAAAACTTTTAAATTTTATTTTAAAATTTAAACTGTTTTGAATTGAAGTATTCACAAAACTATAATATTAAATGGAAATATAAGATTCACATTATATAAGTGAAACAACTTACTTTTTTTTCTTCTTCTCACGATGTGAGATTATAAAATAAAAATTAAAAATTGTTTAGGCTAGAAGTTTATTTATAATTAAATAATTTCAACCGTTCAATCTTTAATTATATTAATTTTTAGCTTATTTCAAAACAAACAAATCTAACCGATATATTTTGATAAAACTGCTAAAATCATTGATTTAAACCAGCAAATCAATCAAACTAAAAACGATTCAGCTTAATTAACTAGGTCAAAAGACCAACTTACACAAATATTAATTAATTAAAACTTTTTTAAAAAAAAAATTAAAATTTAAAATGTCTTGAATTGAAACACGTATAACACTACAATAGTAAATGTGAGCATGAAATTCACTTTATATAACTGAAACAACTAAATTTTTATTTTCTTAATGTGAGATTATAAAATAAAAATTAACAATTATTTGGACAAAAAATTTATTTTTAATCAACCAATCTAAGTCATTCAATCTTTAATCGAAACGATTCATACTGTTTTAACTATTTATATATTTAGAACATTTTCAAAAACCATTCTATTTTATATATATATATATATATAGAGAGAGAGAGAGAGAGAGAGAGGGGGAAACAGATAAGGAAAAAAGGGAAAGACATTGGTACACATCATTTGAGGGGTGTGTATCATAAACACCTTATAACTACATATAAAAATAGCATGACTTTATACTTTTTGAGTCATTAAAAAAAAATCATAACTAAATACAAAAAAATCATAACTAAATATTTCAAAATAATTTCATAGTTAAAGAATACCAAAGGTACATATGGTACATGATGTGCATAATAAAATTCTCCGGAAAAAACCAAGTACCCTCTTCCTGTATTTATCTTCTTCCTTGTGAGCAAATAAATATGATTAGTTTAGGCAAGTAAAGTAAATATTCTTTTTACTTTCGAGCTATTAAATAATAAAAATAATTTCATTGCAACATTCTGGACAAATATTTTACCCAACCAAATGCATATGAAAAGATAATTTTTGTTTTTATTTTCCTATCATTTTTAATTTATTTTATTTTTAACCAAACCAAGCTCAAAGCAAGGTGTCATGAACAAATTAAGATATGAACTGGTAAAAAATAAGTTGACCAAACATCAGAAACAAAACGACTACGACAGAGACAGATGCACAACTCTAACCATCAATAATCCACCATCATCTATGTCAAGACTAATAAACATACAACCAGTCATAAATAAGAATCCATAAGCAGAGATGAAAGCGACAAATGGTACAAAAGAGAGGAATTTGTTGCCAGTGCTCCACCAGCAACATCAATAAACATCATCCATCAAACATGACTACTAAACTACAATGTCTAGCAACATAATATAGATATAAAAATAAAATAAAATAAAATAAATTAAATAAGCAACAGATAATAAAAGATACAAAGTATGCAGCAAATAACTTCAAACATATCTTGCAAGAAAATGACCAAATGAGCCTGCCAGATGTTCTTGCATTTGTGGTCCATGCAGAAAAGAATATCCATCTTTCCTGATCATGAAAGTTCCTGAAAATAGTGACAGGCATCATAAATACATTACCAGGAAAATTGATTTTCCATTTAATTCTCTCCAAAATGGGTCTGGCATATGCAAACCCATGGCACCAGCTATACTTCAGAAGTACCTATGCTCGCCCCACCTAATCTTGCAATTTACATGGCTCTCTGCAACATCAATATTAAAAAATGTTATATGCAATGGCATCTAAACAAGGCAAGTCCAAGCAACTAGAATCAAGAACAGTAAATAAAAAGTAGAGGGTCTACACCACATGCAAAGTAACACAAAATTAGACAGTGAAAGTACTCGAAACAACTAGAATCAAGAAAAGTAAACCAAAAGTAAAAGGTCTACACCACATGCAAAGTAACACAAAATCAGACATTGAAAATACTTATACACCACATTAATATCATAATCAAACATCCTCTTTCCTGCATGAGATATGGATCTAATAGCAAAGAAAATTGCTGTAATCCAGCCACCAACTAAATCCTAAAGCCATTTGTGGCATTAATAATCTGTATTCTCGGTGTCTTTACTTGTAGTATAAGCTTAGAAAATGATGCAAAAGAAATTTGACAATTACTAGAATGCATAGTTATCCAAACAAACAAATTGTTTGAATATTAAATCTTCCTAATTTGATTAAATTATTTCTATATTTAATCAAATCCACATTCAACACACTTGCTTCTCTTTTAGTCAAATCAAACATCCTACTTTCTGCATGAGAAATGGATTGAAAAGAAAAGAAAAGAAAATTGTTGTAACAGAGCCACCAACTGAAGAATAAATGACTCGAGAAACATAAGAAAATTGACATCAGCAAATCCCGTATATATATATATATAAATAAAAAAAATCAAGTTAAACTTGAAAAATAACATCTATCAATCATATAAACCAAGATTTACTAGCTAGTACAAACTGCATTACAAATAGTGATCGAATTCATTAATAGAGAGCACAAGACCTCACAAGGAGTCATTTAATTGGATAATATAATCATAGACAACATTAGAATAAGAAAGACATCAAGAGAGGCTTCTATTTGCACACCCCCAAAAAGACCTGAGTGGTTTTTTTTTTTTTTTTTTTGGTTCAAGCAAGGAATGGAAAAGGGACAATATTACTCTCTCCATCCCACTTGTTTGTCCATTTTGGAAATTCTAACTTTTCGAAAGGACATGCAAAAAATGCATTAGAATTCAAATTCAAAGGTACTATTTCCAACAACTGCCCCTTTATTTCCCACTTTCAAATATACAAATAACTATTTATACGGGATAATTTCAAAACTTACAAACTTTATGCTTTCACTTTTCAAAGCGGTCAATCTTTTGGGACATCCCAAAATGAAAAGATGGACAAACAAAATGGGATGGAGGGGTACAAGACTGTACTTGTAAAACAACGCCACACCTATGTTGAATAGGCTTGGTTTCAAAAGCTCTCAAAGATGATGGCTTGTGGCTTAATTAACCAACTATTTGTGACAAACCTAACTCATTTTTCACTGGACCCTTTATGCAAACCCTACCAATTTGATACCTATGAGCTATGACCCACAAATGATTAGACAACTCTAATAATAATACAATATATCAGATGCAATGCAACAATGCTATATGGAGTAGTTTATTACATACATTTTTAGAACCTAATGTTGTGTTTGGATTTTGGATTTGTCAAGGGAAAAGAAAATGAAAGGGTAGTGGAATTTGTTAGAATAGGAAATTATATTCATATATTTCATTCTATTTTGATGTAATAGGCTGTAATGAGCTGGCCCATAATTCATGCCTTATAGTACTCCTGTAATTATGCTTTATTCTTAACATAAAAGAGGATGAGGTTTCTCTCATTCCCTATCTCTTTCTCTTCTCTAAATTTACATGGTATCAAAGCCAAAACCCTAGCCCATCCCTCCTTACTCTTGTCCTCCCTCTCTAGCACCACTGCCGGCAGTCCTTTCTTCCGTCCAGAAGTCCAGTCGGCCACTGTAGACCCTCACCCAGCCCAAACCAAACCTCTGACAGCCTTGCCCAGGCCTTCGGCAATTCACCTGGGCTCCCCGACAGCCTTAGTCGGCAGCCCCTCTGGTCTTCTAGGGACCTGTCGGCAGCTCCTCTGGCCCTCTTGGCCTCTTTCAGCTTCTCTCTTGCTTCCTAGGCCTCTGTTGGCCAGCCTCCAGACAAGTTTCTTCGGTCTCCTGCAATGTTTTCACCCTAGACATTGTTTAAAAAAAAAAATACACGAGTTCTTAATTCTTAATTCTTTATGCTTTCATCATGGTAGTTGTGTCTTTCCTTCCATTATTATCTTCCGGGTTTGCGATTGGCATTGTGTTTGAGAGTTAAATAGTAGAGTATCCATAGCAGATTCCCTTAGTGAGTCCACTACTTCTCAGCTATCTAAGAGCGAGAGTTCCATTATACCTCCTACTATGCCTGATAACCTCAACCTTGGTCTTAAGATCACCACCTCTCTATTCAATGGTCAAAATTATTTAGCCTGATTGCAGAGTCTGACAATTTTTTTGAAGAACAGAGGGAAGATGGGGTATGTTGATGGAAGGATACAGGCACCCAGTACCACGGATCCTAGTTATGAACAATGGGAAATCACCAACTCCCTAATCATGGGTTTGTTGATACATTCTATAGTACCTGAGATTGGAGAGGGCTACTTGTCTATGGACACTGCCCAAGATATTTGGGAGGCTATCACTACTACTTACTCCAGAAAGGGAAACTTCTCATAGGCTTTTGAGTTACGTCGCTCCATTGAAAGGTCGGTACAAGGTGAGTAGACTATCCTCCAATATTTTACCTTCCTTAGCAATGGATGAAAGCGGCTTGATCACCTTCAAGATTATAAGCCTGTCTGTCCCACTAATTCTGTTGGTTATCGGAAATTTGTGGTGTAAGAGCGGGTCTTCAAGTTCTTGGAAGGTCTTAATGTGGAGTATGATCTGGTTCAGAGCAGAACACTTGGCATGGATGTGTTTCCTTCTCTCCAGGAAGCCTTTGCTTTTGTGTAGAATGAGGAGAGTCGCCGCTCTGGGATGCTTCCTTCTGCTACTACTGATCGCTCGGCCTTGATTTCTACACCCCCTTGTGATAGTGATCGTGTGCCTCGTGGTTCTCGTCCTTCCTCTGAGAAGGATAATCTTTTTTGTGGCTATTGCCATAGACCTCGACACACACAAGAGACGTGTTGGAAGCTACATAGGACTCCTTCTGGTGGCCGAGGAGACCGTCCTGGTCCTCGAGCGGCTAGGTCTGGTTAGTCTAGAGGCCGAGGGACTAATGCTCGGGCACATCTTTCAGACACGGTTGAGCCACCATCTTCATCTCTCGTTGTCACCCTTGTTGCTAATGTTTCGGGATTATCTGCCTCGGATTTTGAGATTGCTCTTCGTCACTTGCTAGACCGTCGAGCCTCCACTTCTGCTACAGGTGCACCCTCTTCTTCTTATGCCAATTCAGGTAACTTGGTTTCCTTCCCATATGCATTGCTATCTCATAATACAATACCATGGATTATTGATTCTGGTGCTTCCGACCATATGTCTGGCTCCTCTAATTTATTCTCAAAGTATAATCCCTCCTCAGGTCAGGAAAAAGTGCGTATTGCTGATGGTACTATTTCGTCTGTGTCAGGAAAAGGTTTAATTCATGCCACATTTTCCCTTCCTTTGTCATTTGTTGTCCATATTCCCAATTTTAGTGTTAATATTTTATCTAAGTTGTATTACTCGTGATTTAAATTGTAGCGTGATGTTTTTTCCTGATCATCGTCTTTTTCAGGACCTTATCACGAGGAAGAGGATTGACAGTTGTAGAGAGGAACATAGTCTCTACACTCTGGATCAGACAGACAAGCTGGCTCATTCTTCTATTCAGTTTCCATCCACTAAGGAAGACATTTGACTATGGCACCGTCACTTAGGACATCCCTCTTTTTTATTACTTAAGCATTTATTTCCTTCTATTTTTGAGAAAAATAATGTGTCAAATTTTCAATGCGAGTCTCGTCAACTTGGAAAACATCACAGAGCCTCTTTTGCTCCTTCTATTAATAAAAGTTTAGTTTCATTTTCTTTGATTCATTCTGATGTATGGGGTCCATCCCGTTTTGTATCTTTAAACGGTTAAAAATGGTTTGTTACTTTCATAGATGACTATTCCAGGGCCACTTGAGTATATCTGATGAAAAATAAAAGTGAGGTGTTTTCTGTGTTTCAAAACTTCCATAAAATGGTTTGTACTCAGTTTGGGGCGGTTGTCAAAATTCTACGTTCTGATAATAGGGGAGAATATATTGACTTTGATCTTGCCAGTTATTTCGCCACTCATGGCATTATTCACCACACTTTATGTACTAATATCTCCCCAACAAAATGGTGTTGCAGAACGAAAAAATCGCCATCTCCTTGATGTGGCCCGTTGTCTATCCTTTGAGATGCGGGTTCCTCGATTCTATTGGGGGGAAGCAGTTTTCACTGCCGCTTATTTGATTAATCGTCTTCTTACCCAAGTCCTTAAAAAACAAACACCTTTTCAAGTTTTGTTCGGGTATACCTCTTCCGGGTTCTCCATTCCTCCTAAGACCTTTGGTTGTGTTTGCTTTGTCCATAATCATAACCCCACTCATGGTAAATTAGATCCTAGGTCTCTTAAGTGTGTTTTTTTGAGTTATTCTGCAACCAAAAAAGGTTATAAGTGTTATCATCCTCCCACTCACAAATGGTTTATCTCCATGAATGTCACCTTCTTTGAATCTCAGTCTTACTTTCTCACCTTCCTAGTGTCACAGTCATCCCTTCAGGGGGAGCCTTGGTGTGAAGAGATTGTTCCACTACCGTCAGTGGTTGAACGGATTGAGAATAATGAACCAGCAGTTGTTATGGAAAAGGAAGCAGGAAAAGTTTGTCAGGGACAAGGATCAATAGAAAGTCACCTGGATGCAAGAGTCTACTTTCCTGAGGCTACTACCAACTTCTTCTCCAGATGAGTGTCCAAAGTCATCCTTCTCTCCTGAAAACCCACGTAATTCTGGTCCTACTGCTCCTATTCCTAAGTTTTCAGATCTTGATGTTCCCATTACTAATAGGAAGAGGGTTAGGTCATATACTTAGCATCCTATTACTAATCATGTCTTTTATTCTAATCTATCTTCCTCATATAAAGTCTTTCTGTCTAAAATTTCTTCTGTGAGTCTACTTACTAATTTTTAGGATGCTCTCTCTATTCCTGAATGGAAACGTGCCATGATGGAGGAGATGAAATCTCTCAGCAAGAATGGCACTTGGGAGTTAGTGGAGTTACCTAAAGGCAAAAATCTCGTTGGGTGTAAGTGGGTGTACATTGTAAAATACAAAGTGGATGGCTCCATAAAACGGTACAAAGCAAGACTAGTTACTAACGGCTGAAGCTTGAGTAACCAGCTTAGGGTATGATTGAATATCATCCCTTATTTATAAATGAGGATTTAGGGTTTACAAGAGAGATAATGATAGAATAATACAAAGTGCTACTTTCGGCTAATATAAAAATAAACCAGCTTTCGGTGAGTATAATATGTTAACACTCCCCCTCAAGCTGGTGCGAAGATATCTCTCATGCCCAGCTTGCCTAATATGTCATGAAATGGTTTATTCCCAACCCCCTTGGTGAGAATGTCAGCAAGTTGTTCACCAGACTGGACAAAAGGAGTACAAATGGTACCACTAGTGAGTTTCTCCTTAATGAAGTGGCGATCAATCTCAACATGTTTTGTCCTGTCATGTTGAACTGGATTGTGAGCAATGTTGATGGCAGCCTTATTATCACAGTATAACCGCATGGAGTCCGTCTGATCAATACCTAGATCACTCAACAATAACTTGAGCCATAAAAGTTCACACACACCTTGTGCCATAGCTCTAAACTCAGCTTCTGCGCTTGACCTGGCAACCACATTCTGTTTCTTACTCCTCCAAGTAACTAGGTTGCCTCCAACAAATGTGCAATACCCTGAAGTCGATCTCCTATCAGTTACTGATCCAGCCCAGTCAGCATCTGTATAGGCTTCCACACGAAGATGATCATACTTTGAAAAATAAAGACCCTTACCAGGGGCAGACTTCAAGTACCTCAAGATTCTCATGACAGCCTCAAGGTGAATCTGATGAGGAGCATGCATAAACTGACTAACCACACTAACAGCAACAGCAATATCAGAACGGGAGTGAGATAGGTAAATGAGCTTACCTACTAATCGCTGATAGCTCCCCCTATCAACAACTTCTCCTCCTTCATCATCCCCCAATTTCTGATTGGGTTCCAGTGGAGTGGCACATGCCTTGCAGCCAAGCATCCCAATTTCCTTCAACAGGTCAAGCACATATTTTCTCTGTGAGATAAATATCCCATCCTTAGAGCGAGCAACTTCAATTCCCAGAAAATACTTCAAGCTTCCCAAGTCTTTGATTTCAAACTCATTAGCTAAATATTTCTTCAACAGAGGTATTTCCTCACTATCATTGCTTGTAAGAACTATGTCATCTACATAAACAATAAGTGTTGTAGTCTTACCACGTGAGGAATGTTTCACAAACAATGTGTGATCTGCCTGACTTTGTTTGAAGCCATATTTAAACATAGCCTGAGTGAATCTCTCAAACCAAGCCCTTGGAGACTGTTTGAGACCATATAATGACTTCCGAAGCTTGCATACTTTGCCTTCTGTCTGATGATCCTCAAAACCAGGAGGAATGTCCATATATACCTCTTCTTCGAGGTCACCATGGAGAAAGGCATTCTTCACATCAAACTGAAAAAGCGGCCAATCAAGATTAGCTGCTAAAGAGAGAAGTACTCTGACTGAATTCATCTTAGCCACGGGTGCGAAGGTCTCCTGATAATCAATGCCATATGTCTGAGTAAACCCTTTTGCCACAAGTCTTGCCTTGTAACGCTCAATAGACCCATCTGCTTTGTGTTTCACAGTATATACCCATTTACATCCCACAGGTCGTTTGCCCGTAGGTAACTCAGTCAATTCCCAAGTGTCATTCTTCCTAAGTGCTTTCATTTCCTCAATCATGGCTAGTTTCCACTCAGAGGTAGCAAGAGCATCCTGAAAATGGTTAGGAATGCTAATAGAGGAAATATTGGACACAAACGCTCTATATGAGGATGACAAATGAGAGTATGACACAAACTGTGAGATAGGATGTTGAGTACAAGATCTCACACCCTTCCTCTTGGCAATAGGAACATCAAGATCAATGGATTCAAGAGATTCAAAGTTACCTAGACTCTCATCAGAAGCAGGAGATGGCAGTGGAGTAGCAGAAGTGGTCCTTTGTATCCAGTTAACTTGTTGTCTGTCTATGTCCCGGACATAAACATGCCCGACCTTATCCTTGGTGACAGTGGGTTCTATAGTCCCAGTAGAAGAGGGTGGTGCAAGAACAACTGGTTCCACCATAGGGAGCACAGTAGAAGAGGGTGGTGCAAGAGCAATTGGGCCCACCATAGGAAGCACAGGACTCACTTCACACCAAGGCTCCCCCGGAAATGAGGACGGTGACACCGGAGAGGACAAGAAATAGGACTGGGACTCAAAGAAAGTAACATCCATGGATACAAACCACTTACGAGAAGAAGGGTGGTAACATTTATACCCCTTTTGAGTAGGAGAGTAACCAAGGAAAACACACTTGAGGGAGCGAGGGTCTAACTTACCACGAGAGAAAGAGTGATTATGAACAAAACAAACACAACCAAAAATTTTGGGGGGAATAGAAAACAAGGACTGAGAACCTAGGAGGACGTGAAGAGGAGCATGTTTTTGCAAGACCTGGGTAGGGAGACGATTAATAAGATGGGCAGCGGTGAGAACAGCGTCGCCCCAATAGGGCCGAGGCACATTCATAGAAAAACACATGCACCGAGCCATGTCAAGAAGATGCCGATTCTTGTGTTTCGTCACCCCATTTTGTTGAGGGATATTGGTGCAAGAGGTCTGATGGATAATGCCATGAGTAGAGAAATATTGTCCTAACCCAGAATCTATGTATTCCCCGCCATTATCAGAACGAAAGAGTTTGACAGTGGCCCCAAACTGAGTACAAATCATCTTATGAAAAGTGCGAAACACAGAGAAAACCTCACTCTTATCTTTCATGAGATACACCCAAGTCGTACGAGAAAAATCATCAATAAATGTAACAAACCATCGATGACCTTTCACAGACATGACACGAGAGGGACCCCAAACATCAGAATGTATTAAGGAAAAAGGAACTAAACTTTTATTCAAACTGGGAGCAAAAGAAGCTCTGTGTTGTTTTCCGAGTTGACAAGACTCACAAAGAAAGTCAGACACATGATGATTGGCGAAACCAGAAGGAAATAAATGCTTAAGTAAATGAAATGAAGGATGCCCAAGACGCCGATGCCACAGCCATAAATCAGCGGGGGTAGTAGAAGATATGGTGGAAGAATAAGCAAGTTTGTCCTGTTGATCGAGGAAGTAGAGACCATTTTCTGCACTACCACTGCCAATCGTCCTCCTCATGACAAGGTCCTGAAAAAGACAATGATCAGGAAAAAACGTCACACTACAATTCAAATCCTGGGTGAGACGACTCAAGGATAACAGATTAACAGAAAAATTGGGAACATGGAGAACAGAAGACAGATGTATAGTAGGAGTGACGTGGACTAAACCTTTTCCAAAAATGGAAGAAATAGTACCATCGGCAATCCTAACTTTGTCCTGACCTGAAGAGGGCTTATAGACAGAGAAAAGATCAGAGGAGCCAGACATATGATCTGAGGCACCAGAATCAATGATCCAAGGCAAAGACTTATGACACAGGAAAGCACAAGGAGAAGAGGCTAAGTTACCTGAGCGGGCAAAGGACGAGGAAACTGTACTGAGAGCAGAAGAAGACCGGCGGTCCAACAATTGGCGCAAAGCATCCTCCAGCTCAGTATCAGAAGCTTGGCCAACAGAAGCAGAATTAGAATCAAGTGGATCAACGGCACTAGTCTGATGAGCTCGGGAATAGGAACCACGTCCTCTAGATTGGCCTGACCGACCGCCTTGAGAACCAGACCGATCACCTCGACCCCCGGATGGAGTCCCATGAAGCTTCCAACACGTCTCACGAGTGTGCCACGGCTTCTTGCAGTAATCACAGAATACAGACTCCTTAGCAGCAGACGGAGGGATGGGAGTCAGGCTGAGGCCATCTCGAGGAGTAGACAGTAATGCTGAGCGGTCAGTAGAGACAGGGGACATCATAGCAGACCGGCGACTCTCCTCATTTTGTACATAGGCAAATGCCTCCTGAAGTGAAGGAAGAGTGTCCATACCCAGAACTCGACCCCGAACTGGATCATACTCCACATTTAGGCCGGCCAGAAATTTAAAGACTCGTTCCCGTGCGAGGAACTTCTTGTACCCGACAGAATCAGCAGGGCAAACGGGCTTATAGTCTTCCAGGTGGTCAAGGCGTTTCCATCCGTTGGTGAGGTAGGTGAAATATTGCAGGACAGTCTGCTCCCCCTGAATTGAGCTCTCAATAGAGCGGCGCAACTCAAATGCCTGTGAAAAATTCCCTTTGCGGGAATAGGTGACAACCACAGCATCCCAAACTTCCTGGGCAGTCTCCATAGACAAGTAGCCCTCACTAAGTTCTGGAACCATCGAATGGATAAGCCAACTCATAATCAAAGAGTTGTTAATCTCTCACTGGTCATAACCTGAGTCAGTGGTACTAGGTGCCTGTATCCTGCCATCAACATACCCCATCTTCCCTCTGCTCTTCAAAAACATGGTCAAACTTTGAGACCATGTCAGGTAGTTCTGACCATTAAATAGAGAGGGGGTGATTTTCATACTAGGGTTGGGGTTCTCAGTCATGGTAGTAGGTATAATGGGACTCTCACTCCTTGGTGTTTGAGAAGAAGGGGACACACTGGAGGAATCTGTCATGGATACAATACTACCAAACCCGCAACAAAACTAGTGGCAATCACAAACCCGGAAGGTGGTGGTGAAAGAACAGGCACAATAACCACTTATAAGAGCATAACAAATTTAAGAAATCATTTCATTTTTTTTTTTTTTTTTTTGTGTTTTTTTTTTTGTTTTGTTTTGTTTTGTTTTTTTTTTTTTTTTTGTGTTTTATATATATATATATATCTTTACTGATTGATTTATATATATATAAATGTTTGCTGATTTACATATATATATATAGTTATACATGTATTAGGACGGTGGTATACAAAACAGAGGGTATATCATACATACACAGAGACGAGCGACTGATGAAGACGACGACGACCAAGACGAAGCCGACGGCGACTGATGAAGACGAAGACGAAGACGAAGGCTGCCGGAGGAGATCGATGATCGGAGGAGCTGAGGAAGACGGCGAGCGACGACTGCTTACGAACTGAGGACGATGGCGACTGGAGATCGACCCAACAAAGGATCAACCTAGGTAAGATCGAACCCTAGAGCTGAAGCTCTGATACCATGAAGCTTGAGTAACCAACTTAGGGTATGATTGAATATCATCCCTTATTTATAAATGAGGATTTAGGGTTTACAAGAGAGATAATGATAGAATAATACAAAGTGCTACTTTCGGCTAATATAAAAATAAACCAGCTTTCGGTGAGTATAATATGTTAACAAGGGCTTCACTCAGACTTATAGGGTAGATTATCAAGAGACATTTGCACCGGCTGCTAAGACGAACTCTTTGAAAATACTACTCTCTCTTGCCGCAAACTTGGATTGGCCACTTTATTAGTTTGATGTGAAGAATGCCTTCCTTCATGGAGACCTAGCAGAAGAGAATTATATGGATATTTCCCCTAGTTTTGCAGATGCTAAGTCCAAAGGTAAAGTATGCAGGCTCCGGAAGTCATTTTATCGGCTAAAGCAGTCTCCTAGGGCTGTTTGAAAGGTTTGCATCTCAAGCTATGCTAAGATATGGGTTCAAGCAAAGTCAAACTGATCACACCTTATTTGTGAAACACTCCTCACATGGTAAGACCACAACTCTTATTGTTTATGTTGATGATATTGTTCTGACAGTGGATGACGTTGAGGAAATCCCTCGGTTGAAGGAATACTTAGCCAAGGAGTTTGAAATCAAAAACTTGGGTAATTTGAAGTATTTCTTGGGCATTGAAGTGGCTAGGTCCAAGGATGGCATCTTCATATGTCAGAAAAAGTATGTACTTGACTCGCTAAATGAAATTGGGATGCTTGGAGGTAGACTATGTGATACACCTCTAAAACTGGACCAAAAACTAAGTGAAGATCAAGAGGGAGAGCCAGTGGATAGGGGGAGATACCAGAGACTAGTGGGCAAGCTCATATACGTATCCCACTCACGTCCAGACATTGCCATTGCAGTTAGCATGGTTAGCCAGTTTATGTATGCTCCTAAAACTTCCCACTTAGAGGCAGTTATGAGAATCTTGAGATACCTAAAGTCTTCTCCTGGAAAGGGTCTCTATTTCTCAAAACATGAACATCTCGGTGTGGACGCATTTACTGATGCAGATTGGGTTGGATTAGTCACTGACAGACGATCAACTTTTGGATATTAAACACTTGTTGGAGGCAACTTAGTCACATGGCGAAGTAAGAAACATAATGTGGTTGTTAGATCTAGTGTTGAGGCAGAACTCAAGACTATGGCTCAGGGTGTATGTGAGTTGCTATGGATTAGACTATTATTGGGAGACTTGAGGATCCATCAGACCGATTCCATGAGATTATACTGTGACAACAAGGCAGCAAGCAGCATAGCTCATAATCCCGTTCAACATGACAGAACCAAGCATGTGGAGATTGATAGGCACTTCATCAAGGAAAAACTTACCCGTGGTACTATATGTACTCCATTTGTGAAGACTGGTGACCAACTAGCAAATGTTTTCACCAAAGGAATAGGGAGCAAACCATTTCATAACATTCTCAACAAGCTGGGCATGAGAAATATCTTCGCACCAGCTTGAGCGGAAGTGTTAGAATAGGAAATTATATTCATATATTTTATTCTATTTTGACGTAATGGGCTGTAATGAGTTGGCCAATAATTCATACCTTATGGCACTCCTGTAATTATGTTTTATTCACATAAAAGGGGATAAGGTTTCTCTCATTCCCTATCTCTTTACCTTCTCTAAATTTACAGAATTACGTATACATTGATAAGGCAACCAAGAAAGAAAAACTAATACATACCTATACATTGGTAAGAAAAACTAATACATACCTCATTTTCTCATCCAAAGCATCACTTGGATATCTTAAAACTATATGGTCAATCTTGACAAGGTTCTTCTAAAAGAAAATCATTTAATGGGACCCATCTTGGTTTGCAAATTAAGTTTCAGCAGTCATCTAATTTAAAAAAAAATATAAACATAAAACGAAAAAAAACCATTATTGTTGTTCGCCCTAAGATGTGTGAAGATTTTAGTCTCTTCGAGAGGTGAAAATTCGATTGCCTATTAAGTATTTACAATGACAATGAAACCAATGAAACTAACGTTTACCTTTTGTAGTATGCATTTGTAGTTAATGGTCAATTGCGTTGGAACAACTTTAGAATATATATCATTTGATGGTCAATCAAGTGTATGGAAAAAATTCCTCTTTGGATCCTACATATTTTGATCAATAGATGAGAGATATACCCAACCAAAATTGGGAGAGGGAGGACATTTTATTTTCACTGGCTAAGAAAATTGGTTAGGTTGTAGTTCTTGTTACGCCTCAATGGGTTTCATTGTTGGTGCTATAAATCTGAAGGCCTAATGATGTTAAGATACTTTTTGAGTTGGTTGCTGTTTGATGGAGTTTTAAGAAAACTATAAATTCTTCTTCTATTCAGTTACATGATGTTTCAAATTTAGCACTGCTAGTTGATTGAGCTTCTATTATTAATTCTAACCATTGTCATTGCTATTCCTCAAATGGTTTTCACTGGTGCTATAAATCTGCAGGTCTGATGCTGGGATATTTTCAAAGTTGATTGTTGTCGAACGGAGTCACCATTGCTTCTTGCCTGGGGCTTTTGAGATTGTGATGATGGATACTTGGACCAGAAAATCTGTTTCGTTTTATACCCATATTTATAGTTGTGTAGGGCATTTGACTGCATTGGTGTGCGATTATGTTAGTAACATCTACCCTAATTACCTTGACCCTCTTTGTGGTTGTTGAGGAATTCATTTACAAAAATGCTACGCTTCAGGAATTTTTTTTCAGGAAAACCATCTGGAAAATGGAGGAGGAGGAGGAGGAGGGGAGGAGGAGGAGGGGAGAAGGAGGGAAAGAGGAGGAGGAGGAGGAGGCCGATCGTCGCAGCCGCCGTCGGTCGTCTGCCCAGCCCCGATCGTCTGCCCAGCCCCGGTCGTCTGCCCAGCCCCGCCGTCGCACGCCTCCGCCTCTGCCCACCTCCTCCTCCGCCTCCTTCCATTTTGATGGCCCCCTCCAGTTCCTCCTCCTCCTCCTCCCCCTCCTCCCCTCCTCCTCCTCCTCCTCCTCCTCCTCCGTTTTCCTGAAAAAAATTTCCTGAAGCGTAGCATTGCTCATTCATTTATTGTATTAGATTATGTTCAAAGGCCTAAGTGGGATACCTTTAGATGGCCGGTGTCTCACTTTCTCAATGTGTGACCTCGTTCTGCTGTTATGGGAGTATGCACTCCTTTACTGTCTATTTCTAATCTTCACAACAGGACTTTTGTTGGGTATGAGAAACTAAAATTGATACCGCTTAAGGAATTCTAAAATGGTCAACCATTATCTGCAATGCCATAAAGCCATTTGTGGCATTAACAATCTGTCCACTTGGTGTCATTACTTGCAGTTATAAGGTTAACAAACAATGCAAAAGAAAATTGACAATTTCTAAAAGTGCAATTAAGATGCATAATTATCCAAATTAACAAAACGATTTGAATATTAAATCTTCCTATGTTGATTAAATTATTTCCTTACTAAATCAAATCCACATGCAACACACGTGTTTCTCTACTAGTCATAATCAAAAATCCTATTTACCTCATGAGAAATGGATCAAATAAAAAAATTTGTTGTAACGCAGCCACCAACTAAAGCCTAAAGGTATAATAAAAAAAGGGACATCTAAAAATCCTGTAAACCAAAAAAGGTCAAGTTAACTTGAAAAAATAACAGCTATCAATCATATAAACCAATATTTATTAGCTAGAACAAACTACAAACCGCATTACAAATAGCACTCTAATATAAATTTGCCCTGGCTTATCTCAAATCTCAATCAATACAAAAGAAAACTTTAACCAGAATTGTATGACGGATATTAATGTCTTGCTAGAGAGTTAATCCTGGTCAATTTATACAAACAAACTATATGACCGCCTCAAAAAAAGTTTTAAAAAAAAAAAAAGGCTATAAAGGCGGTGTTTGGCAAGATTTGGTTTTGGGTTTTTTTTGATTTTTTCCACTAAAAGACAAAGTTTTTGCAAAATCAAAAAAAACAAATCCAAACAAAATATCATATCCAACTCCATAATCATTTCACTTTTTCTCTCACAAACATCACATCCAACCACAAAAAAACTCAACTATCTTCCCAAACACCAAAAAAAATTTATCCAATAATATCCTATAACTAAAAAACCCTACATAAAAACCCACTTCCCAAACACCCACAAAGTAACCTCCTTGATTCATATTAGTTCCTGCTTTGGTTTCACTGTTCTAGTGATGTAAAAGATTCCATTGGATTGTTATTTGTAGGTGACATATAGCCTTATCCTTTTGAAATCCAGTTAATTGAGCAGACTATATTGAGCCACAAAAAAAACAGGATGTTCAAGCTCAGCTCACTAACCAAACGAAAGGTGAATTTAAGCTTAAAATGGACTCATTTTACCTTCAAATCAAGCTTGAACAAATCCTAAACGAGCCAAGCTCACACTTATCTCGAGCTGTTCGGCTCCCCTATGTATTACTCTCTGCTTATTATTACAAAAAACATTGCAAGTCAAGATAGCCATAGATTTTTTAACACTGCAAGTATATCTAGCCTTAAATTTTTTAAGGCCACAAAAACAACATGAATTTGTCATGGTGGCCAATAATTTTCTTGTTTACCCAGGAAGAAATAATACTTGTGCATAAAATTGGAAGTCAAGATAGGGAATAGGCTATATAAATATAAATAAAAAACACCTATTACCATCTATTCAGGCAGGGAACATGTTCAGAAATAATGAACTGGAACTTAATAGTGAACAAAAATATGATTTTCTCAATCTTGGTCACAGCTGCAGGCACTAGGCTGCACATGTTTGATTGCATGCCTCAACCCTTATACCACACCGAATACTGCGTCTCAGAGTCTGGAGGATAATGCCAACTTAAGTTCTATTGTTTGATCATACAAATCAAGAGTAGCACCATTATAGTGGTTGCAATATCTGAAATCCTCTTCACATATGTCTACTACAAGTGTGTCTCAAAGTATAGTTGAACCTTAACAAATAAATAAAAGTAAACAAAAATCATTTTTTTCCCTCTACCAAGGAAAAAGCATATAAGGGAGTAAATTGTGCATGTTAAACAAGAATGGAGTTAAAAGAAGCAAAAGGTGCTTACAGTGGAAATTAAGAAGCAGCCTAGAAGAAAACCACTATCAGCAATGGCACCACATTTGCTTCTGGCAACAAATTGTGCGGTGCGCAACAATTTTGACTGAACGAAAGTTTTGTCTCCTTCATTAGAAGATTCAGTATGGGTTTCCCTGAGAACCTCAAAGGTAATGATGCTAATTTTACGCTTTTCAGTATCTCCAAAGTATAAGTGGTCAGGGTTTTTAGGGTCCGGAAGGCTGCCAGTCAAGACATAGTAGAAAATCCTATTTCCCAAATGAACTAGGTAAGCCGAAGGACATTTTACTCGAAGATTATCCTCAATAGCATCACCTACATCTGAGGACAGCAGTGCCATACGGTCAAACAATCCTTTAGCTTTAGCCTCTGGCTCGGACTCTGGGGTCGGTCCAAATGCGGCGAGGGTGTAATTGTAAATGGAATAGAGGGTATCCTCTACAAACTGAGCACTCCTGTCAAAATATGGCCGGACCCGACAGTGCTTTGAGAACCGAACCCATACACATGTGTCCACGTTGAAAGAGAAGATTTCATTTTCCAAGGTTAATATGAAGACCCTTCTGTCAACCAGAGCATGACCAGTGAGTTTCTTGTTTATAGGGGTTCAGGGAGGATTGACCACTTATTAGAGTCCAAATCAAAGACTTCAAATCGTGATAGATTCATCAATTTGTAATTGAACCGCATGCTAGTTGCAATGGCATAGATCTTCTTGTGAGCCACAAATGCATAAGGATTCGGCTTCCCACAAATCATCGCAGTACCCTTCCTCAACAACTCAGACGGACGGTTACTGGTAACGAAAGCGTTGGTGGAGATGGTGGTGGTATCGAGAACATGGACATCCGAAGGGTAAGTGTCATTGAGATCCCAATCCTTCCCTTTTGATCTCTGTCTCTCGGCATGACAGCCCCCAAAAAAGTACAACTTCATGTCTAATTCAACGCAACACATAAATCCTGGGTATTCTCCAAATGGAAATTCAAGGATGGGATAAATAGTCTTCTCCAATTCTCTGAACTGATTGCAAGGTTGCAATGGAGGAAGAGGAAGAACAGGATTGGGCATATTGATGGCGTACAGACAATAATTAATTGGACCCCATGGATATATGAAGAACATGTACAGAACCTTTGTTTCTTCCACTGCTGCAGTTGTTGCCTCTGATGATATTGGTAATGGTGCTATTGGGGGTCTAGATGAGGAGGCTACTGGGGACCATGACCGAGACCGTGATCGTCGACCGCCTGATGGTGATGATGATGCGGATCGTGGAGACCATGACCGTTGCCGCCGTTGCAATGATGATGATGACTGTTGGAATCTTGAACGTGATCGATGCAATGGTGGTGAAGACGATGATGGTGGACTTCCCGAACCTGTTGTTCTCGTCATCAATGGGTTGTTTTGGAAAGATGGTAAAAAGTGGTTTTTTGGCTTTTAACCAAGCTTTTGGTTTTTTTAGACAAATGATTTGGGAAGTTGGTAAAAAGTGACTTTTGACTTTTTTGATTAATGTTTGTTTATGATGTCAAATCATAATGAAATGACCAAACTACCCCCATTTATTTAAAATATTTACAACTTCACCTATGTAACACATTTTGACCCATGAGGGGTAAAATTGTAATTTCACCGTTGGCTAAAAACCAACTTCCCAAATGAAAAAAAAGACAAAAAAGTCAATTTTTGGCTTTTGCTACTAACCAAAAAAAGTGACTAAAAACTATGTTGCCAAAACAACCCAATGTCTCCCTGTAGGATGCAGCGTCTTCGCCTCCCCCCTAAGCTGCCCCACAAAGTGAGCTTCCACAACCTAGTAGTTGTCAAAAAACAAAAACCAAAAAAATTACAGACATTAGTGTTTACCAAAAAAAAAAACAAGAAACAATAAAGGAACACAAGAGCATGCTATTTTTTAAAAAATAAAAAATAAAAATAAAAATTCCAGATGCTTCTATAAAAGAATAAAATAACAAAAGAATGTTATTAAGAACTTGAAAATTGGTTAGAACTTTATGACAACAAAACCAATGGGGAAAGGTTGCTCCAAAATATCTAATTGTGGTACTATGAGAAGGTTTGATGTTGAGAGCTCTCTCTCTCTCTCCTACACTTGAATGTTCTAGAAGTAAATTCCTCATCACTCATTTTTACCATCCAAATTTCACTGTTTACCAACCACTCATTTTACCTACTCAAACTTCACCATTTACCAACCATTAATTTTACCTAAGTCAATGTATGGTTGAAGTTTGGTGTGTTCTAGTATAAATAGGAGACATTTGGATCTCCATTATGTGTGTGTGGGGAAGAGGCAAAGTCCAAGTGTGAGTGCTTGAATGTCTTGATTATAAAGTGTAGTGTCCTAGTGTATTTGTTGTATGGTATACGTTTTGAGTGTGAGTGAATAAATGAAGAATGTTTTTGCGGTTGTGTATACTAGTGTTTTGTACTTAAGTTTATTAATTGTTGTGTTACAATTCAACACGTGACACTCTTTTTAAGGTTAACGAAAAAAAAAAAAAAAAGAACAAACAATCACAATAAGGGTAATGCCAACGAAAAGGAGTCCAAAATCAACTCAAATACTAACAAGAAACAAGGTATTATGTGATTTAGTCTAAGTTTGGGATTGAAGGAAGTGGATTGGAGATGTGGGAGTCATCCAGCTGGTTCCTAATAGTTTAGGCAAGACTAAACTAAGGCCTTGTTTGGGGTACTTTAAAAAAATCAAAAAGTCAAAAAGTTACTATCTTATTTACGTCACATTATCTTATTTAAGTCACATCGCTTCTCTACCACATCATTCAAACCCAACCCATATTTCACAAAAAGTCAAAAAGTGTACTTATTTAGATCATCACAAACCACTCCTAAGATTAAACTAAGATTATTTGAGTTTATTCCTTAAAACATCTAAGCAATACTGTCTTTTTTAGATAAATTATAGAAAAATACAAGTGCGCATTTCCATATAAAATTTCATATTTCAACTATGTTTTGTTGGACATTTCACGTTCTCCATGGTGAATATGATGTAGGTGTTAGAGCATGTGAAGGTAGAGTTCCACATCAGATAAAGAATAAAAGAAATGAGTCTTAATATACATTAGATAGGTTCTCCACTTATGGGCCTAAGTTTTTAAGTGGGTACGAGTTCCAAATAATGTGTGTTAGGTATGTGGACTCTGGGATTTCTCCGAATTGGGCCGAATTTGCAGTGCGCTTGTGGACTCCTCAAATTCCCTAACAATTGGTATCAAAGCCAATGGCTAGTGATCTATAGGTGGGCTCTCTTGGAGCATCGATGTTGTTGGGCTTGGGTTTGCACATAAACTCTGAATGGACTAAGAAAAATCCATGATGACTCTAGATGGAGCAAAGAAAATTCCTAGTGCATGTGGTAAGGTTAGACCGCAACAAGGTGGCTCTCAATGGAATATGGTTACTCTCAATGGAGTATCGTGGCTCACGATGCATTGTGTGCAAGTGGCCCAAGTTGTACTCAATGTTGGAGAGTTATAGATCAAGATTAAGGGAGAGTGCGTACAATCTATGATGAACTTCCTCTTGATAGATCAAGACTCGAGAGGAGCAAAGAGAGGCCCAATGTTTGGTTCACACATGAGGGAGAGATTGTTGGAGCATTTGTGAATATAGTATCCCACATCGGATAAAGAATAAAAGAGATGGCCTCAATATACATTAGATGGGTTCTTCACTCATGGGCTTAAGCTTTTAAGTGGGTATGAATTCCAAATATTGTATTATAGGCCCTATTATTAGGAATGTAGACTTTGGAATTTTTCTGAGTTAGGCTAGATTTGCAGTGCGCTTGTGGGCTCCTCAAATTCCCTAACAATAGGTGCCTGACATTCACATGCTAATTGCCAAAAAAAAAAACAAAAAAACAAAACAAAACATGATTTGACTAACAACTAGTCCATATTATTTTCAACCAAAATAATTTGAATCGTGTTATTGAATCGAAAAATGAGTAAATTATGTGATTCAATTTACGATTCACTACCATCCATTGCGATTCAATAAGATTCATTGCAATTTAGTTTTGTTTTTGTTTGCATAATGCATAAAATGACAACATTTCACCTCTATCAAGAAACAAAAAACAATCAATTAATTATATTATATATATATATATACAATTTAGTTATATTGGGAAAAATAATTCATTTTAATCCAAACCAAACCAAACCAAGACTTAAGTCTTATCAAAAGGGATCGCCTACATAAATCCTTCTTCTCTATTCAACTCTATCCAAGGCCATATCGTTAGTCAAATTAAGGAGATTCATATCTCTATTTACTACACTAGCCTATGTCAATCTAAGTCTGCCCTTTCCCCAACACTTCTATCTACCGTCATTGTATCACATCTCTTCACTACTGCCTCTGTTTGTCCCCGTTGTATATGACCAAACTATCTCAATCTGTTCTCCCTCAACTTATCTTCTATCGGTACTACTCCTCTCCATTCTCGAATATACTCATTTCTAACTCTGTCTTTTCTAGTCTTACCACACATCCACCAAAGCATCAACACTCATCTTATCTATATGTTGTTTCGTAGTTGCCCAACATTCCATCCCATACAACATCGCTGGTCTAATAGTCGTTCTATAGAACTGTACTTATAGTCTAGTGGGTACTCGTTTATCGCACAATACCCCATACGCACTCCTCTACTTAAGCCATCGCGTCTTAATCCTATAGACCACATCTACTCCAATCTCCCCAACCATTGTGATAATCGATCATAAATAATGAAAACGTCTACTCTTAGGTAGTGTTTGGTCCTCAATTTTCACTTATCCTCTACTTCCATTGTTATTGTTACTAAAATTACACTCTATGTACTCTGTCTTAGTTTTGCTTATCCAAAATTTTTTAGATTCAAGTACCTTTCTCCAAGTCTCCAACTTAGTGCTAACTACTTCTCTAGTCTCATCCACTAACATGATATCATCTGCAAAAAACATACATCATGGTACATTATCCTCAATATTTCCCATCAACTCATCCATAACTAAAGCAAAAAGATAAGGACTTAAGGTAACCCTACAGTAATTGAAAATTCACTTGTCTCTTAAGTCGAAGATCTAATAGTGGCCACCACACCTTCATACATATCCCTGATCACATCAATATAACCTTTTGTCACCCCTTTCTTCTCTAACACCCACCAGATTATATCCTGAGGCACAATTCATTTCAATCATTGTGTATATTTTTATACGTATAATACATATATATAATTATATATATATATATATTTAAGGTTAATTACACTACTCCCTCAACTTTTACCAAATATCATTTTGACCCCCTCATTTATGAACTCATACATATTAACCCCATTAACTATGAAAATCGTACAAATACACCCGTTTTGAATGTGGTCTGGAGGGGCTGAAAGTAATACATTTTCATAATTGAGGAGCTCAAAATGGACGAGTTCATAGACGAGGACGTCAAAGTGATATTTGATAATAATTGAGGGTGTCAGGATGTTGCACACAGGATGTAGATTAATTCTTTTTAGTATAGATATATCAGTTTGACTGGTAGATTGACAAACATTGACATCTATACCCAATCCCTGTAGAACTAGTCAGACATCCCTCATAAATAAAGATGAAAATCATGCCTCCTCAACTAATTATAAATTTCCCATTTATGGCCCTTTGTCATATATAACACAAAGAAATACACAGAGATAACATCCCAATTAAAAATAATAAAAATGAAGATACGGACAAGTATGATAAGGGAATTAATTGAATGAATACATTTACAACATGATTTAACAGTGGAGTTTGCTTTGATCAGGTGCAATAGACCCATCAAAAAATTAAAAAAATGTTTCATAAAGGATCAATTAATCAAGGTGCTAAACATTTGATTTACAATTAGAAGATATGACTCAACACAAACTCTTATTGGTTGCAGGCTAGTTTATGGAAGTTTACAAGCATGTATGGGCTAATATTGCAGGCATGAAGGATCTCTGCAATTGTTGGCTTTGAAATGGATCACAAAACACTACTTAAATTCTTGACCATTGTACAATGTTCAGCTGGTAGACAGCTTTTTACTAGAAATGGACTCATGATGGATAATTTTTCTTATTCTTTCCATGACAACTATACTCTTGGCAGTTGTCTTTTCACTATAGCTAGAGATCTAGTGCTCATAGAATAAGCTGCCTGCCACATATTTTATGAGAAACTACTACTCTTATCAATTTGTTTTTTGGATAAATTACTCTAACCTCCCCTAAAATTTGACAAAAAGTACAGTAAAGCCCACAATTTTGTATTAATTACAAAGACCTCCCCATCACGAATAAAGGGATAAACAGAGCTAATAGAATATATGAATATTACTATTGTGTCCTTATTTTTGTTCGTTTCAAAATTTTAATAAACCCTTAATGTGAAATGACTCAAAAATCTCTTAACCCTAACCACACCCATTTCTCTGTGTATTCATTGAAGGATTGCAATGGTAGGTGTTGGAAGCTGGCGGTGGTGACTTGGTGGAAAGAGTGTGGAAGGATAGGGGGTTTTGGTATAATTGTAGGGGTGGTGGTCATCGATTTGTGGTAGGCAGCCGTGGATTTTGTAGGCGGTGCTAGGCGTGGATTGGTTTTTTGGATTTGTAAAGATTTGAAGTTAGTTATGTATTTGCATTGGTTTTGAAGGATTTTTGGTTGGAGGGTCGTGATGAGAGAGTGGAGTGGATGGTTGTGGGTTCGGTTTGTGAGTTGTGGTAGGGTAGCAAATGGTGGTGGTTGTTGGTGTCTCTGCTACGTGACAGAATAAGAGAGAAAATTGGGTGACAAAAATAAAGCGGGGTGTGTAAGGGTTAATTTCATTTTTATTATAAGGGTATAAATCACTCTGTTTGGTTTTAGAGTTTTCAAAAATAATTTTCAAGTTTTCAATTCATATTCTTTTGTTTTTTAATGATTTTTTAAATATTTTAATCATTCATTTATTTTTATTTTTATTTTACTTCTTAGATCCACTTAATCTAGATACACTTCAAAATACAAAATTTGTGAAAAATCTTTAAAAATTTCTCTAAATACAAAAATTCTATATATTTTCTTTTTTTTTTTTTTTTGTGTGTGGATAAATCAGTATATTTTCATATTTTTTGGTTCAATAGTAAAACCTTGGCCTTATAACCTTGATGTTATGGGTTCAAGTCTCGAGGCAACCACTTTGTGCACTATGCTAGAGGTTAAGTATGTACCCAATCTTTTCCTTTCCAAACACACATTAATGTGTATTATTTGGGCATTGATTTTTTTTTTTTTAAGTATAAAAATGAATGGCATCATAATTTTTTAATAGTTTGACTATCGATTAACTAGCATTGCCGGGGTACATGATATGCAATTTAAATTTTTAAATAGATTGGTGTAATTATGCTAAAACTATGGGATTGCTTGTATTTTTGTCAAACCTTAAGGGTGGTTAGTTTAATTTACCCTAAATTTTGTTGTCAAGTTAAAACATCTCCATTGGAGATTGCTATTTTAGCAATGCCGAAGCTATAATTTGGCATGCTAGCGCCAAATATTGCATTTTTACTCCAGCAATGCAAGTGCTATTTTAGCACAACAACTGCCATTCCCTCTTTTTTCCAATCACTATTCTCTTTCCTAACCAACATTATCAAGCAACAACTGAATCTTGGGTAATGGACAACCAATGTTGCATATTGCAATGTCTTTATTGAGAGTGATGCTTTCCATAATTTGTGGTTTAAAATTTTGAGTCTTTCATAATTTTGTGATGTCTCATTTGAGTGCTGAGAAATTTACACAAATAAATAAATAAATAATAAATAAAAATAAAATACCCATAGTTGTTCAATATTGTAAATTGTTGCATATTATTCCATAATTTTACATGTGTTGCATATTGTAGAATACATCCATTGGTCCTATTTTACAAGTCATTGGATGCACTGTCACAATCCAATGCACTGCCATACCAATCACAACCCTCAATGTCTCTTTCATCCCTTAGTCACTCGCCTCTCATCCTCATCCTCATCATCATCCTCTCACATCCTGATTGAGGATGCTCAATGACTCCATTGTAGACTCACATTTCTCTACTCAATCTCTTGGTTGTCCCTCTCTCTACTCAATCCTTCTCTTTCTTGGCTCTCATACATCATATCTCAAATCTCTCATACCTCAATTCTCAAATAAATATACCCCCACGAAGCACTGGACAGGAAGACCTAGGGTTTCAAACAGAAAGACCTAGTGGCACACCACCTAGGGTTTCAAAGATCTACCTCTCTGCTAATCAGGTTCTCAAACCCCCACCAATTCTTGGTCAAACAACAATCAGTCCAAATCATGTCTCCATCCACAATTTCAGAACCTGGTGACACCACCTCCGATGTCATCATTCACGTCTCTGACGATGCCATGTGGATCTCCTCGTTGCAGGTTTGATGTTTCGCTTCTTTTCTTTTTTTGCTATTTATTCCTTGAATTCAAGTATCAGTTTTCTATTCATTTTGTATTAATTTCTTAGCCATGTGTGTAAGGATCATTTTTGTTGATGTTACAGCCAAACTTGCTGCCAAATTTGGCACAACAAATGGCATTGCCAAAATGAATCAAGATGGATATCAGCCCACTAGAAAAAAGTTGGCAATGGAAAGCTCCTTTGGCAACCCACAACAGTTGCTCTTACGTCCCTTCTGTATGGGCTGAAATCTGTCAATTACAAAGACATTGCCTATCATGAGAAAGGAGTTTCCTTTTTCATGATAATAAGGGCAATTTGAAAGGAACTAGTGTTCCTACTATCAAGATGTGAAAGGAGCAAACAGATTCCTAACAACTTCTGGACTGAGATGAACCACATGGAAAATATGGTTTACTAGAAAATATTTTGTTTCCCTATCTGTGGAGAGACCCATGTGAGGTGGGCCTACCTAATGCCTACATGGAATAAGGATTAAGGTAATAAAGTAAAAAAACTTGCAATCCAACTTACCAACTTGCCTAGTTGCTTTGACATACCTGTATCAGATTAGTTTTGGGCCAAGTGACTCATTTTCATTGGACCAAATTGGTGGCTTAATCTCATTGGACAAAATGAGTGACAGGTTAGCCTATATAAAGAGATGTAATCTTTAACTCCAGGGAGAGGAGGTATGTTTGAACTTTTTTATTTACTTATTCAGTTTTTATTTAAATATATGCTATATAACTTGATTGTCGGAGTGTCCTCCGGTTGGAAGGCACTAACCGTTTATTTTTTTATAGATTCGGAATGGTACAGCTCAATTCTTCGTTAATCTCTTGATTAATATATGTGGGACAATTTCTGTCTCCACACTATCAATTCCCAAAACAAAAAGCTAGCCCTTCATTTACACACAAAAAATAAAAACTAACCAACAAGAGAAAATCAAATAAAAGCAAAAATCAGAACACACACACACAAAAACAGGACTTCATAACCAAACTATATGAATGATTTTTTTGCCAAAAATAGAGCACAATATATTTGATAATTGAGAAAAACTGAAGTACTATATATATGAATAAATAAATAAAAGAGTTATTCAACCCCCAAAAAAAAAGTACTAAAAAAAAGAGATCTATAGCTAACGAACTAAGGACCTTAAGATTTGTTTACCTCAACACTGCTTTTTGAATACATAGTGTGTTTGGTTTCAATTTTTTAAAAACTGAGCTTTTTGTTTTTCGTGTTTTTTTGTTTTTAGTAAATATTTTTTAAATTTTAAGCAATTTTTTAACTTTTTTTGATACACTTTACTTAAATATATCTAAATAGTAAAATATTTGTGAAAAAATATTTTAAAAAATTAATAAATACACAAAAATACGAAACATTACTGAATTTTTGTATTTTTTTGATATTCTTGGTATTTAGTGTATTTTTTAAAGATTTTTTTTCATAAATATTATACTTTTTAAGTGTATTTATGTTAGTTGTGTCTAAAAATTTTAAAAAATTACTTAAAATATTTAAAAAATTCATTAAAAATATTAAAATACGAAAAAAAAAAAAGAGTAGAATTTAAAAGCAACCAAACAAGTTGTACCGCTAAGTACCTAAAGTAGGCACAGCATGAGAGAGAGAGAGAGAGGATGAGAGAGAGATCTGAAAGGCTGAGATATGACAAGCTATTATTAACAGCATTTTGAATCAATACATGATTTTACAATAACTACCATTTCATATTTCAGAATGCAGCACTAATACGATGTGAATTGCAATTGTTAGGTTCCCAGTCACAATAAATAGTCTAATAGGTTTCATGTATCTGTCTATATTGTAATCATGTATTCAACAAAATCCCTCTGCTTGTTCTAGACTCTTACCTCCAAGACAAGCCAATACCTAGACATATACATAGAGAGAGAGAGAGAGAGAGAGAGAGAGAGAAGAGTGCTTACAAAGAAGGGGAAAAAAATTTGGAGAGAGATGATGGGTTGGATCTGTGAAAAAATAGAAGAAACACTGGTGTGACTTCCTTTCCAATAAACCCTAAACCCTGCATTGCACACACTGAAAATACCCTTATGGCTGGCAGCCCCAGGAATTTTCACCAGGGTTCATATTTTTGACGCTCTATTTGGCTATGATTTTTTTAAGTCACTTTTTAACTACTCCAGCACACCCCCCCCCCCCCAGTCCGGATTCTCGGCCGCGTAACCCAGCAGCCGTTCCCAGCAGCCCCCAAAACGACGTCGTTTTGGGGGCTTTTTTGATTTTTTTGAATTTTTTTTTCTTTTCTTCTTCCTCGTTCGAACCAGAGGGGGGGAGGGAGAGAGAGAGGGGGAGGGGAGGGGAGGGAGAGAGAGAGGGGAAGGGAGAAGAAGAGGGACCGCCGGTGGGCCGGACTGGAGGGGGCCATAATCACCGGGGGAGGAGGAGGAGGCTGAGGCGGGCCGGAGGCGGAGGCCACGGCGGTGCACTGCTGCGACGAGCTGGATGGCCTGCGACGGCGAGCTGGACGGCTGGCGAGCTCGATGACCTGCGACGGCGAGCTCGGCCCGAGCAGCCATGGCGGCGAGCTCCCCTCCCCTCCCCTCCCCTCCCCGTCTGGTTCTGCGAAGAGGAAAAGAAAAAAAAAAAAAAATGGAAAAACCCCCCAAAACGACGTCGTTCCCCCCCCCAAACAAAAAAAAAATAAATAAAAAATAAAAAAAAGGGAACAGTTGTTTTCAGCTTATTTAATTGACAATCGAGAATTATTTACTTATATTTTTTTAACAAGATTGGCAACTGGTAAAAGGTCAAATTTAAAAATAAATAAATAAATAAATAATTAGTGAAGACTTTTAAAATTTATATTAATTTTTTTTATTTTAAAAAAATAAATTACATTTATATTAATTTTTTTTATTTTAAAAAAATAAATTACTAAAGAATAAGTAATAAAAAAACAACTTAGTTAAACCTTCACAATAACAAAAGGCTAGCTTTTTTTAGCAACGACTTTATCTTAAAAAAACAAAAATGTTACTAAAAATTCAATTGTCCAATCCAGCCTCAAAGACTCTACCCTCTACAAAATCCAGTAATTTAAATTTGGACAAATTACACAAATAGTCCCTCTAGTTTGAGATTTGTGTCACTTTGGTTCTTGACTTTTCAATTGTGACACATTTGGCCCTAAATTTTGAATCTTGTTCCAAATAAGGACAATTGAATATATAATTAGATTTTTCAAGGGTAAAATTATCAATTTGATAAAATATAAACTAATTTGACAAAAATAAAGTGTCAAACAAATATTTTTGAATTTTAAAAAATTATTTCTACCTACTAAAAATAAAATTATGTAAAATTGATAAATCTTTTAGATATTTTTTTTTTTTTACCAAATTAATTTTTTTTTATGTATTTGAATGATGATCATGTAAAATTAATTTTAAAAATTAATCATGTAATTTTTATTAATTTTACATAATTTTATCATTGGTAGATAAAAATAATTTTAAAAAAAGTAAAAATATTTTTTTGATATTTATTTTTCTCAAATTAGTTTATATTTTATCAAATTGACGATTTTACCCTTGAAAAATCTAATGATATTTTCAATTGTCCTTATTTGGAACAAAATTCAAAATTCAGGGGCAAATGTGTCATAATTGAAAAGTCAGGCACCAAAGTGACACAAGTCCCAAACTATAGGGACTATTAGTGTAATTAACCCTTTAAATTTCTTAAATCACATAAACCGAGTTTAAATATATTGATACCATTTTTTTCCAACAAAAAGCATGCAAAATCAAATATATCATTTTTAATGGACATAATCAAACAATTATTCATCCCATGATCTCCTATTTAAGCAGTTTTTTCAGGATGATAATAAAGTTGTTGTTAATGTATTTTAAGAGTTAGTGTGTTTAGAGATGACAATTTGAACCCGACCCGACGGAGACCCAACTCCCTGATTCCGATTTGAGCGATTTTTTTCCGAAAAATATCCTCAACGAGACGGGGGTGGTATTTAAAAATCAATCCTTGATTAGTTTCGGATCGGGGGACGGGGATAAGTGTCCCAGTCCCGTACCCGGCCCGTCCCCGTTTGTCCCCGAAGTGAAATTACTATATATATATATACATATGTAAACCAAACCCTCATCCCTCATCTCAAATCTGTTTTCCTCTCTGTCTCTCTCTTTCTTTCTTCCTTATACTCTCTCTCTCTCTCTCTCTCTCTCTCTCTCTCTCTGTGACACAGATCTCAGATCTGTTTGTATGTATACATGTATGTTTGTGTATCTGTCCATTTTTTTTTTTTTTTGGTTTATGATCTGTTGATGATTGGGGAGGATGATAATGATGTTGTTGTTGTTGATTGTGTTGTTGTTGAAACAGATTTCAGAGGCGGGGAATTTTCGAGGTCAGCGAAACCTGATCCCCTTTGGGGGGCGGGGATGGGGATGAGGATGGTGGTAGGTTCCCCGTCAGGAATCGGGGCCGAGGCCGGGTAGATTTTCACAATCGGGGATCGGGGACAGGGAGTGTGATCCCCAGCCCCGCCTCGGCCCGTTGTCATTCCTAAGTGTGTTCTAGGTTGGGTGTTCAACAAAGTAGATCTGGGCCAACTGGGTATTCAATAGAGTGGACAAGGGTGTTCAAAGTTAAAAATAAATAAAATTCAGAGAACACCCGCCACGCCAGTTGAAATTCTACCCCCAAATCGCTCTTGGAATACCATTTTTCAACCTAAACTAAACAGCATAGTTAGAGAGATGATATATATATATCATAGAGAGAGAGAGAGATATGAGATCTGAGGGAAAACAAATACCTGGTTTGCGCAGAGCAAGAGCAAATGTTGCGGAGGCTGAGATGGAGAGATGCCTTTTAAGAGTTACGGCCGCTGGGAATGGGGACAAAAAGAAGAAGAAGAAGAAAGAAAGAAAAACAAAAAAAGACTCTATTTTGTAGCTGCCAGGACTCGATACATAACGTAAGAGGTTACTGCGTATTTCATATTTGGGAAATCTTGGTATGTCATTAGGGATTTGGAAAAGAAAAGGCAAAAATATATATATATATAGAATATGGAAAATGTTTTGTAGCTCGAATGTTTAACCCCCCAAATGGCCCAAATTTTTCTCTTCTCTCTACCCCACCACCACGACCGCCGGCGGCCTCTTCTCCCCCACCCCCCCAGCTTTGGCCTTCCCAACACCACCCTCTCTCATTCTTCCTCCAAATCTGTTTTCTAAATCAATAACTCTCCAAAAACAACATAAAGAAAAAAAACTGAAAAAATCAGAGAAAAGAAATAAAGAAATTGAAGAAACCAGAGTGTTGAATCTGGATGATTTATGTTGTTTGTTAGTGTTAATTGAATAACCCATGTTGGGTTTGCTTCAATTTTGAGGTGGATTTGATAATTTTTAGAGAGAGAAAATGGGCTCTGAACTAAGGATTGTGATCTGCTCCGTCTTTGTTGCACGAGAACTTTGGCAATCCCCATTTCTTCTTGCAACACACCTCTTGCGGCTTCGTCTTGAACATTTTTTTTTTATAACTTTCTGCAATGGTTGTTGATGCTCTCTAGTTTATAGAGAGAGAGAGAGAGAGAGAGAAAGAGAGAGAGAGAGAGAGAGAAGGAGAAATCAATGCCATCCGTATGCTGTGTACTGGGCGAAACAAAATGAACGTTGGTGCAAAATGAGTGCTATCAATTTCAAAATAGTTCTCTCTTCCTCTTCCTCTTCCTCCTCCTCCTCTGTTCCTCACCTTCCTCTCTCTCTCGCCATTGCCTGCCTCTCTGTTTGTTAGGGTTTGGTTCTCAAACCAGTTTGAGAGAGAAAAGAGATGGGGAAGGGAAAAAAAAAAAAGTGTCAAAACAACGTTGTTTTGGCATATTTAAGCCATTCAGGGCAGTCATTGGACCGTTTGGTGTATCTGTTAAAACAGATTATAGATTATAGCTTAACAGATTATAGATTATAACTTTAATCAGAAGCTGTTAATCTGTTTAGTGTACCTGTTGGTTTATAGATTTAAATTGCTGATTAGTGTTTGTTAAATAAGCTATGAAGTAGCTTTTTGTTGTGTAAATGTTTTTTTTACCCTTGTTAGTTGTAAATTGAATTTATCTAGACTTTTTTCTATTAATTACATATTAAGAGATCATTCCAACACCAAATTAACATAATGACATTATTTTTAGATAATAATAACAATGAAATAACTATTACACAAAAATAAATTTATTATATTTTAACAATTATTTCCTTGAGAAATTGACATTAAAATCTCATATCTTCTTAAATCCATCTCATAATCATCATTACGAACCGGATGCCCATGTCGGTCTTCCCTTACCACTGCTTCCTCATCAATAGGGACATACTCAATATGTTTATTGTGAGGGAGATTTCACAATCTCGGCCTGGGCCGTGGTTCTGGCCGGGCTGTATGTGGTCCAAGCATATTTGGGCCGAGCTGGGTTAGGCCGAACATGTTTGGGGCCGTGATAGCTTGGGCTTGGCCGGAGAAGGTTTTGCTCGGTGGAGGCCCAGGACCATGTTGAACCGAGCTGCCTGAGTTGCTCGCCGAGATGATTGCCAGACGCTCCGGTTTCCATGGTTCGCGCGTTTAGCCCGGATGGAAAGGCCTTCGGTTTACCAGCTTGACCAGTCTTGAGCTCGGCTGTGTTGGAATGCAACCGAGCTCGGTCGTAATTGAGCTCAGCGAGAGGAGCACGGTCGTGAAGGTCAGCTCTAGTGTGGAAGGCCGAGGTGACTCCGCCGGGCTGCCGAGCTCCGCCGATATATCCTAACAGTTTGGTTAGGTGGTAATTGCTGGATTTGTGCTGACAGATGGGATAGCAGCACCACGTGTCGAGAGACTAATGGGAGTAGATTTGGGGCGCAGAATGTATATAAGCGAGTCTGCGCCCCCCATGCTGGACAGATGACATTTTTGGTGAGATATACACTAAACATAACTCAGTCCTCTCTCTCTCTCTCTATCCCTGTGTGTGTGTTCTAACTTGATCATCGGAGGGATTTTCCGGCCACACACCGCCGGGTAGTTCACCGCCGTTGCGCTCGCAGGTCGATCGGATAAACAGGAGCTTGGGAGAAAGGAGTGCGGGCTTGCCGGAATATTTGCTTCCCGTACAATTGGCGCCATCTGTGGGAAGCTTGACAGACAAAACCTTGTCTTCCAGACTCTTCTGATCGCCGTCCATGGCGAACAACAACGAGATTCTGTTGTCTGCCATCGACGGAGTTACCCCGGAGTCAGGCAGACGGAGAGAAGGACATCCCGCCATTCCTCCAATAGCGGACCTGGAGACATCCCCAGGAGGACACTCAAGAGACACGCGAGATAAGTGCGGTAGAAGCTTTGGTCATTCTCGGAGTCCAGACGGACACCGGCGGCAGAGAGAATCGCACACCAGACGTCTGGAACACAAGCTAAGGGACTAAGACGCCGTCATCCGGAGAATGGCAGCGGAGATGGAGGATCTCAAACGGCATGTCAAAGGGAAGGGTGTAGCTGGAGTGGGAGACCACAGTGAGCGCACCCAACCCCGCCGTTCAGGCAGTCAGAGCCAGCGGCACACTCCATCCCTCTCTATCACTAGAAGTTACAAGGTTGAAGATTCTGACGCGCCAGTAGAGAAGTCTAGCGCGCAAGATAGCACTTATCAACCCTCACGTCCGGTGATGACGTCGAGGTATTCCTACTCCGCTCGTTTAAGGGATTTGCGGGTAGTCTTGAAGGAACGGGCTCGCCGGCAGGAAGCTCAGAGGGTGCCGGCGTTCCAGCGGCTATCTTATGGGGGTCGTGCCAGTGAAGAGGTCGGAATGCCTCCACCCCGCCTAGCTGCGCCTCTCCTTCTAGACACGGACTTGGCGAGGCTGGGCGCTACTCCTTTCTCCTCAAAGATAGAAACCACACCGCTCCCAGCAGGCTTTCACCAGCCCAAGTTTACGCTTTATGACGGAAAAATCGATCCGTACATGCATGTAAGCCACTTCCGACAGGTCATGGCCGGACATAGGCGGAATGACACTCTTATGTGCCTTATCTTCCCGTCGAGCTTGGGCGAGCTGGGCTTGAAATGGTTCGAGAGGCTGCCGGAGGGGAGCATCGAAAGGTGGCAGTAGTTGGCAGAAGCCTTTGTGACGCGTTTCAAAACCAATACCAAAACGCCAAAGGAAGTTGACCACCTTCTCAGTGTTAAGATGGAGCCGAGAGACACACTCAAGGCATATAACTCCAGATACTGGGAAACCTTCAACAAGGTCCTAGATTGCCCGATCAACCTGGCAATCACCCAATATAAGTGCGGTCTCCCGGTCGGACATAGGCTGAGAGACTCGCTTACAATGAACCAGCCGACATCCGGGGGGCAACTAATGCAGCGCATCAATGAGCACATCCGAGTAGAGGATGATGCAGCGGCGTCCACCGTGACGACAACCCCGGTGGCAACAGACAAAAGGGCCTTACAAGATAACCGGTCTGGTGGGTAAAGAGGCATACCACTTAGAAGATTTGGATGGCAAAGGCGTACCCCGGTTATAGAATACGGCTAACCTCAAACTAAACTATTTTTATCATTCTTATGTAATTTTTTGAGGAAGGACTTGTTTCCCCTACACTTCTGAATGTAATACTCTTTTTGTCAATGTAATAGAAGTGAATTACTTTTGCTGAAGAACTTTTCTGTTTCAGCCGAGATGATTTACTCCGGCTAGATGAGTTGATGATTTGCTCAACTCTGAAGTTTCCGCCGAGATGATTTACTCCGGCCAGATGAGTTGATGATTTGCTCAACTCTGAAGTTTCTGCCGAGATGATTTACTCCGGCCACATGAGTTGATGATTTGCTCAACTCTGAAGTTTCAACCGAGATGATTTACTCCGGCCAGATGAGTTGATGATTTGCTCAACTCTAAAGTTTCAGCCGAGATGGTTTATTCCGGCTAAAAAGGTTGATGTTTTGCTCAACTCAGGGCTCTAGCCGAGATGATTTACTCCGGCAAAAGGAGTTAATGTTTTCTTAACTCAAGGCTCTAACTGAGATGCTTTATCTCGGCAGGAAGCGCAGAGGATGACGGTGCAAACAACCATGGAAGAGATCTAGGGAGTTTGGTTTTAGAAGACGTCAATCAGAAGGCCGAGGAAAAGGGGCAATTGGCAATCATTTTGATGGAAAGATCAGAATTCCTTGCCGAGCTGATCTTGCTCGCCAAGAAGGAAGTCATGGAGCGGACCTTGCTCGCTTTCTTTGGAATTCCTTGTCGAGCTGATGTTGCTTGCCAAGAAGGAAGTCGCGGAGCGGACCTTGCTTGCCTTCTTTGGAGTTCATTGCCGAGCTGATGTTGCTCGCCAAGAAGGAAGTCGCAGAGTAGACCTTGCTCGCCTTCTTTGGAGTTCCTTACCGAGCTGATGTTGCTCGCCAAGAAGGAAGTCGCAGAGCGGACCTTGCTCGCATTCTTTGGAATTCCTTGCCGAGCTGATGTTGCTCGCCAAGAAGGAAGTCGCGGAGCGGACCTTGCTCACCAAGAAGGAAGTCGTGGAGCGGCCGTGCTCACCTTTTTTGGAGTTCCTTGCCGAGCTGATGTTGCTCACCAAGAAGCAAGTCGCGGAGCGGACCTTGCTCGCCGACCTTGGTGTTCCTTGCCGAGTTGATGTTGCTCGCCAAGAAGGAAGTCGCGGAGCGGACCCTGCTCGCCTTCTTTGGAATTCCTTGCCAAGCTGATGTTGCTCGCCAAGAAGGAAGTCGCGGAGCGAACCTTGCTCGCCTTCTTTGGAGTTCCTTGTCGAGCTGATGCTGCTCGCCAAGAAGCAAGTCGCGGAGCGGACCTTGCTCGCTGACCTTGGTATTCCTTGCCGAGCTGATGTTGTTCGCCAAGAAGGAAGTCGCGGAGCGGACCTTGCTCGCCTTCTTTGGAGTTCCTTGCCGAGCTAATGTTGCTCGCCAAGAAGCAAGTCGCGGAGCGGACCTTGCTCGCCGACCTTGGTATTCCTTGCCGAGTTGATGTTGTTCGCCAATAAGGAAGTCGCGGAGCGGACCTTGCTCGCCTTCTTTGAAGTTCCTTGCCAAGCTGATATTGCTCGCCAAGAAGGAAGTCGACGAGCGGACCTTGCTCGCCGACCTTGGAGTTTCTTGCTGAGCTGATCATGCTCGCTAAGAAGGAAGTCACGGAGCGAACCTTGCTCACCTTCTTTGGAATTCCTTGCCGAGCTGATGTTGCTCGCCAAGAAGGAAGTCGCGGAGCGGACCTTGCTCGCCTTCTTTGGAGTTCCTTGCCGAGCTGATGTTGCTCGCCAAGAAGCAAGTCGTGGAGCGGACCTTGCTCGTCGACCTTGGTATTCCTTGCTGAGCTGATGTTGTTTGCCAAGAAGAAAGTCGCGGAGCGGACCTTGCTCACCTTCTTTGGAGTTCCTTGCCGAGCTGATGTTGCTCGCCAAGAAGGAAGTCGCCGAGCGAACCTTGCTCGCCGACCTTGGAGTTCCTTGCTGAGCTGATCTTGTTCGCCAAGAAGGAAGTCGCGGAGCGGACCTTGCTCGCCTTCTTTGGAAGAAAACAGGATTCAGTTTGGAAGAAAACAAGATTCAGTGGAAACAGTTCTGGGTATCTTTTAGCCATGTCATCTTCCCTTTCCCAAGTAGCATACACACCACCATGGTTCTGCCAATCAACTTTCACTAACGGGATCTCTTTGTTTCTCAGTTTCTTGATCCGTCGGTTTACAATCTGTATAGGCCGTTCCTCGTAAGTGTAGTCATCACTCAACACTACTCGAGTAGACTCAATCACATGGAAAGGATCCCGGAGATAATCTCTCAACATAGATATGTGGAAGACGTTATGCATATGCTCCATTTCAGGAGGAAGTGCAACTTGATACGCCACCGGATTGATTTTCTCAATAATCTAATACGGTCCGACATACCGCGGTGCTAACTTGCCTTCGACTCCAAAACGAGTCTGGCCTTTCATTGGTGTCACTTTCACAAAAACGTGATCACCCACTTCATATTCTCGGTCTCGTCTTCTAATAGCTACATAACTCTTCTGTCTACTCTGTGCAGTTTTCAGTCTCTGTTGTATCAGTTTTATCTTTTCAGTCGTTTCATAAACAATTTCGGGCCCGAGCAACGGCCCATCTCCAACTTCTGCCCAGCAAATTGGAGATCTACACTTTCTGCCATACAATGCTTCGAAAGGCGCCATACCAATACTCGAATGGTAGCTGTTGTTGTAGGCGAATTCAGCCAATGGCAAATGACTTTCCCAATTTCCCTGAAAGTCGAGGACATACATTCTCAGCAAATCCTCCAGAGTCTGGATGGTCCTCTCTGATTGGCCATCTGTCTGAGGATGATAGGCACTACTGAGTCTCAATTCAGTACCCAATACAGTCTGTAGGCTTTGCCAGAACCTCGATGTAAACTTCGAATCCCTGTCGGAAACAATGGACACAGGCACTCCATGCAGTCTCACAATTTCATCAATATAGATAACAGCCAATTTGTCCGCATTATAGATTGTCTTGACAGGTAAGAAGTGCGCAGATTTGGTCAGTCTATCAACAATAACCCAAATTGAATCCATACCTTTCCTGGAACGAGGTAACCCAACGATAAAATCCATCGTGATATGCTCCCATTTCCACTCTGGTATGGGTAAGGGTTGCAATAATCCAGCAGGTCGTTGATGTTCAGCTTTGACTTGTTGGCAATGAAAACATTTGGACACAAAGTCGGCAATTTCTTTCTTCATTCCCGGCCACCAAAAATTCAATTTCAAATCTTGATACATTTTCGTATTCCCTGGGTGGATAGAAAATTTTGAGTTGTGGCCCTCTTGCAGTACTTTTCTTTTCAGTTCAGTGTCATTCGGCACACACAGTCTTTCCTGAAATTTCAGTACATTGTTTTCAAATTTGAATCCCGGTTTCGGTTTAGATTCTCTTTCTTCGATGATCTTCTTCAAGAAGTCATCATGTTGCTGTTTCTCTTTAATCTCTTCAATCAATGCTGGTTGAGCAGAAATAGCAGCTAAGGTTCCACCTTGTTCTCGCAAGACAATTTCAATTTCAGATTTTTCAAGGTCATACAGTAGCTCTCTCTGCCCGGTGAGCAAACAAGCTAAGTTCCCAATCGATTTCCGACTCAATGCATCGGCAACGGTGTTGGCTTTTCCCGGATGGCACAGAATCTGTAGGTCATAGTCTTTAATCAGTTCTAGCCATCTCCGCTGTCTCATGTTCAATTCTTTCTAGGTGAAGAAATACTTCAGACTCTTGTGGTCGGTATATACTTCACATGTTGCCCCATACAGATAGTGACGCCAGATTTTCAGTGCAAAAACTACTGCAGCAAGTTCCAGGTCATGGGTTGGGTAGTTCTTTTCATGAGGTCTCAGTTGTCGGGAAGCATAGGCAATTACTCTCCCATTCTGCATTAAAACACATCCCAAACCTTTATGAGAAGCATCACTAAATACAGTATAACCATCCGTACCTGAAGGTAGAGTAAGGACAGGTGCAGTCACCAATCGGGTTTTCAACTCTTGGAACGCTGATTCCCTCTGGTCAGTCCAGTCAAATGATATCCCTTTCTGTGTCAGTTGAGTCAATGGTAAAGCAATTTTGGAAAAATCTTTGACAAATCTTCTGTAATATCCAGCCAATCCCAAAAAGCTTTGGACTTCTGTCACATTTGTCGGTCTAGGCCAGTTTACTACAGCTTCAATCTTCTGCGGATCAACTGAAATTCCATCTTTGCTAACAACATGCCCCAAAAACATAACATGATCAAGCCAAAACTCACATTTAGACAGTTCACCATACAGTTTCTGTTCTCTTAGGGTTTGCAGGGCAAGTCTCAGATGATGTTCATGTTCTTCTACGCTTTTGGAATAAATCAGTATGTCATCAATAAATACTACAATAAAATCATCAAGGTATGGTTTAAAAATTCTGTTCATAAGGTCCATAAAAGCAGCAGGGGCATTCGTGACCCCGAATGGCATAACTAAAAATTCATAATGGCCATACCTCGTTCTAAAAGCAGTTTTATCAATGTCTTCCGGTTTTACTTTCAGTTGATGATACCCCGATCTAAGATCAATCTTGGAAAACACTTGTGCACCCTGTAACTGATCAAATAAATCATCAATACGTGGCAATGGGTATTTATTTTTCACAGTTACCTTGTTCAATTCACGGTAATCAATGCACAGTCTCAGTGAGCCATCTTTCTTCTTCACAAACAAAATCGGTGCGCCCCACGGTGAAGTACTAGGCCTGATGAACCTTTTGTCTAATAGTTCTTGCAGTTGTACTTTCAATTCTTTCAGTTCAGTTGGAGCCATTCTGTAAGGAGCTTTGGACACTGGCTGTGTCCCTGGAATCACATCAACGGTGAATTCGATTTCCCTGTCAATCAAATCCCCTGGCAAATCATCTGGAAATACATCTGGGAATTCTCTGACTATAGGAATACAGTTCACATCAGTTTTAACACTATCATCAGTAGGTATAGTCAGTACAGAACACAGATATCCTTTACACCCCTTTCTAATTAACTTAACAGCTTTCACTGAAGAAATCAAATACGGAGGAGGTACTACTCCACTCCCATTAAACACAAATTCAGGCAAACCAGGCGGACGGAAAAACTACTTGTTTCGTTACACAGTCAATGGTGGCATGATATTTCGTTAACCAGTCCATCCCCAATATAACATCAAAATGGTCTATGTTCAATGGTAGTAAATCAATAAATAGATGCATATCCCCAACAATAATTTCACAAGCAGGATACATATATGCACATGTCATGGATCCCCCAACAGGTGATGATACAGCTAGCAGATAATTCATAGGTTCTAGGGGTCTATTCAATTTCCGTGAAAAAGCATGCGACACATAAGAATGTGTAGACCCCGAATCAATCAGTACATATGCATTTTGTGTACAAATAGAGAGGATACCTGACACAACGGTCTCAGTATTTTGCACGTCTCCCGGTACTAGGGCAAATACTCGGCCCTGCCTCATAGGCTCTTTCCCGGTAGCTTTGGGGTTAGGCTTTGGTGCTACATTTGATGCTGCTGCGCTCGGTGTAGCTTTACTACTAGCCGGTGGAGCAGAAGGGCAGTCTTTAATTCTGTGGCCCACCTTGCCACATCTGAAACAGGCTCCCGTTATGTTGTGACAAACTCCTTTATGCTTGTTGCCACATGTAGAGCAGGGTGGAATGAATCCACTCCCTTGGCTGGGGCAAGTTGTTGACCCCGTATTCTGTTTCTTGTTGGAAGGGTTGTGCTTGCCTTTCTTGAATTTAAAACCCTGTCTTTTACCACGCCATTCAGTTGTTAGTGGTTCAGTTTGTTTCAGTGCTTCAATATTTGATTCGGCCATCAAGGCCCGGTCAAGAACATTCACATAAGTTGACAATTTCAACATGTTAACTCTGTCAAGGATAGCAACATTCAGGCCGCCTTCAAACTTCCTGGCCTTTTTGTAGTCGGTGTCCACCATATGCGGTGCATACCTAGCAAGCTCGGTGAACTTCATCTCATATTCGGCAACAGACATTGTGCCCTGTCTCAGTTGTTCAAATTCAGTTACCTTTCTGTCCCTGACACATTGAGGAAAATATTTCTCAAAGAAGGACTCCTTGAACTGAGCCCAAGTCATAACAGCATTTGTATCACGGATCAACATCCACCACCTTCTAGCTTCTTCTTGTAGGGTGAAGGTAGCTAACAGTACTTTAGTTGCTTCCGAGCACGGAAAAACTTCAAACAACTTTTCTGTTTCAAGGACCCATGCTTCAGCCTTTAGCGGTTCTAAGCCTCCCTAGAAGGACGGCGGTTTCATCTCGCTGAATTTATGAGTCAGTGCAATAATGTCCACCTCATTAGCATTCACATTCTGTACATTCTGTTCCGGTTGCACCGGAGGAGGAGGAGGTGGGGGCTGTTGGTTCGGTTGTTGATCTAGTCTTTCAATTATCAGTCCCATCATTTGTTCAAGTCTGGCCATTCTGGCCTCGATGATTCAGTTTCATTTGCAGTGCTTGCATTATCCATTATTCTATAAACAGTTATAACAGTTATCATTATAAGCGGTTGTATAATTAAACAGGTTAACATTTTAACATATAATCAGTCAGTCATAAGCACACACTTTTCAAGTTTATGAGATGCCCTAATTGCTTTTCTAGGACACCCTATAGCTCATTTGGACACGTGTGTGCGGTATAACTCGTGATAAGTATCGCTCTGATACCACTCTGTCATGACCCAAACCCGGCCCTATGGCTTTAGCACCGTAACTGGCCAGTAATCCGAGATTACCGAAGGCCTGCTGAACAGTAATACAGTTAAACAGAGTACAGGGCCTGGCGGAAGCCAACACAGCAAGTAACTAGTGTCCATTGAGCTGTGAAAATCTGTATGCCAAAAACATTTTCATGCATTCATACAATTCAGAACAGTACAGTCTATATACAGTCTATACCATCATATACAAACATTCAGTACGGGGACCTAATCCCTCGATAACAGCACAGTAAAACAGTAGACAGTCTATACAGTAGTACAAAACAGTAAGGAGACCGATGGGGGACACAAAAACACTCCAAGCCATAGCATGGTAACTCGGAACCTCGCAGTGAGGCACATAGGCTGGCTTGACAAAACTGGGGACCAACCCACGCTCCTAGCTCCGGTCTGGCTGCTGAGAACCTACATATATATATAAACAGTGAGCTAAAGCCCAGTGAATAACATAAAGCGTAAAGAGGTTATGAATGAATGTCCTTACAGTAATGAAAACAGTTCATTAAACAGTATTTCAGTCTTTCAGTATTTCCAGTCAATCAGTCATATGTGGTACACCCATTAGCCCATAAACAGTAGGTCCAAAAGGACCGGGTCTTAACAGACCCAACAGTAATGATGGCCATCAATCAGTAAACAGTATGGTTCCACAAGGGAACCGACAGAGCTCTGTAACAGTAACAGTAAACAGTAAGTGCTAAGGATGCCACAATACAGTTCAGAATACATGACATACATTCATTCAGTAAATAATATCAGTTCAATAAACAGTTCAGTTCAGTATTCAAAAGATAACCATTTTGAACATATCTTTACACAATCGTTACTCACAGAGATTGGGCTAATAGCAGCTAGAGCACGTTTCCCCAGTCGCCAACCCTACACAGTTAACAGATCGAACACACTAAGCTATACAGTGGGGAAGGATAATAACTTAATCCTTAAATGCCTCGGTGTGTTCTACACCTACATCCTCATTAAGATGCCTTAAATACGCCCTAGGAATGCCTAGGATGGAAAGAGGATGCAAAGATGCACTTAGAAAACATTTGCAGAATTTTCAGTGAAACAGAGTCCCGCTCGAGCGCAGGTTTCCCCGCTCGAGCGTACAAGCAAACAAAGGTACCCGCTCGAGCGCAACCTCCCCGCTCGAGCGGACCAAAAAGTACTGGATAGGTGAAATTTTCGCTCGACGCCCGCTCGAGCGTGTCACCCAGTCCTCCGCTCGAGCGCCCAATACTCCGCTCGAGCGGACTGATGCACAGTGCAAGATGCTGGGAGCTCGATTTCTCCGCTCGAGCGCTACTTCCCTCGCTCGAGCGGACAACCAAAATCTGGAAATTCCAGATTTGAGTCCCTAGCTCAAAACCAAGCTCAAAGCAATATTTTCGATCCTCTTGGGCTATTTTCTGGAAAAACTCTTGCAAACTCAATGTACAACAAGTTTCAAAACTCAATTTAAGAAATCAAAGCCCAAGGGTGTTTAATCCAAACCCAAATTCAAGCCATTCTCCAAGAACAAGATGAACATGCAATGCATGAGTTTTTAACCAAATTCAAGGTTCAAATTTTGCTCTAATGAGCTCAATAGTTGGAAAACAAAATGAAAACATGGACTTTGATAGAAACATGAGCATGCATGTACAATCCATCATGAATTCAACTTCAAAATGCACCAAAATGGCCATGCATGCATGAATTCAAGCATAATTCAACCTCTATGCACTAAATCATGGCTTGATTCTACAATGGAGCCTAGAACATGCAAGATGAAGCTTAAAGACAACAAGAAGAAGATGGATTCACGTACCTAAGTCTCAACGTAAAGAGAACAAGTTCAATTATGCAATCTATGCCTCAAATCTTTCAATTTCCAAGCAATTCTCTAGATGAACAAGATGAATTCCTTCCTTCCTCACTCTCTCTATGTTTTGGTCGGTTAGAGGCCACAAGAAGAGCTGATCAATTGATATAGTGTAATAAGGCTCTATTATAATAATAAACAAAGGTCCACTAACTATGGCAATTTGGTAGATAAGCTACAACTTGTAATTAATTCATTTAAATCTAATTTAATCATTCCTAATCAATTTTCAGATAAATATACCATTAAATCACAAATATTCTACTGATCCCAAAACTCTAAACGGTTCCTAACTCGGCCGCCGATAAGGCCTTCAATTAGCAGTTTAAACATATGAATTCAAACAGATAATCAATCAATCAAACAGATGCAATATGCAATTCAATAGATAAACTTATTCAATTTCAGTTTCGATTTCAATCAGTCCATTCAGTACTTCAGTTAATTCAATTATCAGTCATTATCAGTTCAGTTTAGTAGTAACCAGTAGCTAATTCAGTAGTTTATCGGTAATCAGTACGAGGGTTGTTACAACTTCCCTCCCAACCAGGCAAGCAAAAGGTGAAACATATATCAAAGTCACGCACTGCCAATATGTTTTGTGTAACGTATCCTTTCCTACCGATGAAACGGGGTAAGTATTATGCTTCCACTTGAGCTTTGATATGTGTTCCATCAATTGCCCCAATGCAATTCTACATACAAAAAATATTAGAAAATATTTTTTTTAAGAGAGAAAGAGAGTATTTCTAGTTACCTGAAAATAAGGGTAATATTTTTGGCTATTCTTTATGTACGGATGGACCCCATTTCTTTGTCAAGGCTTCACCCAATCCACGGACATTTCACACACGCTTTTAAAATAGAGTGGAAATATTTTGAAATAGTTTCATCCGATAATTGAAATCTTTCTTGAGCATTTCTATTGTTTGCATGTTGACCAACAATATAAAAAAAAAATAGCAACTTGTTGTTGAACCCCAACTTTTTTTCCACTTTGTAGTTCATAGTTAGTCTTTAATAAATTGCACAACTAATAAAAAAACATCTCTGTCCATTCTAAAATTTTCATATATTCTTTTAGCATTACCATGTTGCAATTCTAACATCCATTGATGTCCTGTGAGGGCAGACGTCCTACATGGTTGTTTATTTAGGTAATTTTCGACATAAATTGTTCCTACCACTGCTGCTGCTATTAGGTAGGGATTCCCATACGGGTGATTTGGTTGTTGTGAAGATCCAGCGACATTGTCATTATTATCATAATCACCATCATCATTGAAATTGTCCATCTTTTTATACTGTATAGAAATTGGGGTCATGTACCACATTTATTCAATAAGAAATTAATTTAACACATAAAATAAATATAAAATTAGAGGATATAGACAAAAAATAAAATTAGACAAACATCAGCAGAATACCTGCAAAGATTGGAATGCCTTTTGGTTGTTTAACAATTTGGAATGGCAAACAAGTTCACCATGAGAGTATATATAGACAGTGTCATTGCAATGTCCATCATTTAAAATAATATTTTTTTAAAAATTGCTTTCCAATCTTGCAGGCAAATGGACAAATAATAGCTAAAGCCCGTGACTTGAAATTGCAAGGACAAAATCACATGGCACATAAGTAGGCAAATACAACTTGAAATAATACTTCCTATTCCATCCGTGAGAGCACAAATCAAATCTTCCACTGAGGTAAACATAAATACAACATCAAGCCAAAGTAATTGAAGATAGTCCTAATGTCTTTAAAATAAAAAATAAAAATAAAAAAGACATTTGCACAATGAACTAATCGCGAAAACCAGGAATGCGAGCCTTTTCCAAAGCAATTTCAAGATTAATAAACTTCAAACGCAACACATCATTAGGCAAAGCCATGAAAGACTCACGAAGTGAGGGTTTCATGAACAACTTTGCAGCCCAAACTAAAAGGTCATCGTCTTCACTAACGCCAAAGATTGTGCTAATCTTAGCCAAACACGCAGTTATTGTGTGCGGATTTTGCATAGCAGCATTCTGTGTACCAGTTGAAGATGATGCCTCCATAACATTGACAATGCGGTTAAGTGTCTTACTTAACTCACTGATAGCCGATTGTTTTTTGTTCCCTTTTTGCTTCTTTGATGGACCCTCGTTTTGGCAACGACATTAGTTGCTCAATTCAAATAGATGGATTTTTGTATCAGTATCATCACCAAGTGCGGTGTGAGATCCTTCAGTGTCAAGAAACACTCCAGAGCTTGGGGTGTATGCCTACCCACCAGTTGCAGAAACATCAGAGAATAGTATGTCCATGTCATCGGCCAATGTCAATGGCTTCTCACGAAATTTGGCTACATCAGGATACCTTTATAACAAAATATTGACAAATAATTACAAATATATAAATCGTAAAGCTCAAGTACAATTGAGCAAGAATTTTTTTTTTAAACATAATTCACTGACCTGCAGCTTCAAATTCCACCAATCATCAGATGCCATGATAGCTCTAGCCAAGAGATCTAACCCTAGCCCATTCTTACCTCTTAATAGATTTTTCCAAAGACCTCACTCATTTTTTAAGGTATCCCAATGATTTTTAAGCTGAATGTGAACATATGACTTTCCAGTTGCAATTTTGAACTTGTTAATAACTGCTTTTCAACCAACCCTATCTAAGTGTATACCAGGTCTGTGACCTGCTTTCACCTGCTCTATACAAAGTTTGACAAAAGATTTAGTGGATTTTGTGTCCCAATGTGCCTTTAAACCTTGTGAGGGTTGGGAGTTTTGGGAAGCTTTTCCCTTGCTCTTTGTAATTGTTGGAGATTATGAAGGTGGTTGGGAACTCATTTTCTATTAAACAAACCATAATAATAAAATCACTTGAATTGCAACAATGGTTGAAAAAACCCTTACTCATATTATTAAAAACCATATCAATAAAAAAATAAAAAATAGATTGGTGTGTGTGAGACAGCAACAGATTGAAAGCATGAAAGAGATACTAGTTGAACATAATACAACAAATGAGTTCTGTCCAGCAATGTGCAAATTGGTGTGTGTGAGACAGCAATAAACATTGCAACATGTAAGGTAGCATCATCCAATACTTTCAAGCAACTCATCAAAAATAATTTTATTTTTTTTTTACATTAAAACTGAATCATGCAAACATAGATTCTTAATGATGAGTCAAAGATCACAAATTAGACAAGGTCTCAAAATAACACTAATGATTTCAAATAGAGTTTGACAATATTAATAAAAAAAATAATAAAAAAAAAATTTGGATACATTAAACATTAATTTTTTGGATACATCATCCATTCTTTTATCTCCATAAATTTATGGGCAACCAAACACTAATTACAACAGAGCAACCCTAAATTTTTCAATTGTGGAGCTCTGAATATGAATTTTAACAACAAAAACACACCAAAAAAAAAAAATTCAAGAAGAAAAATTAATTTGAAGAATATCTCCATGTGTGAATATTGTATTGGAGAGCATGCTTTGCTATATAGTATTGTAGGTTTAACCTTTGCTTTAATGGGCTTTAATGGGATACAGTTTGTCACAACATACTTCTCATACAATATCATGGCATTATGGAGGAGCAAATGAAGCTGTATCTATCTGTCTCATGTGTTTGGGTCCATCATAAGGATCCATTTGTTGTTAGAAGGATTAGACAGTGTTTTGTGTTCAGATTGATTAGATATAGTGATATTCCTGTAGGAGTTGGAGCTGACTACTCTCTCTCTCTCTCTCTCTATATATATATATGTATATGATGAAATGAATGAATCAACTGATCAATGTTTGATATAGAGTCTGTATAAGGATATGTGGTAGGGATTATGAAAAACTCTTCCAAAAGAATAGTTAATTAATTTATCTAAAATGAATATGTGTTGGGGATTATAAAATTAGAACACATCATCAAACATGCATGAACAAACTCTGAAATGGTAGTAATATACTTCATGTGAATCACAACATAAATCAAATTTAATCAACACAACAAAATTTTGTGGATACATTATCGAACACTAATTTTCTGGATACATTAAACCCTAATTTTCTGGATACATCATCCATTCTTTTATCTCCAAAAATTTCTGGGCAACCAAACACTAATTACAACAGAGCAACCCTAAAATTTTCAATTGTGGTGCTCTGAATATGAATTTTAACAACAAAAACTCAAAAAAAAAAAAAATCAAGAAGAGAGAAACGAAAACGCAAAAAAAACACAAACAAAACATTAATAAACCAAAAATCAATGCAATGGCAGTCAACTCCTACACAAATTTTTAACATCAAAGCATGAATAAAATTTCTCCAAATTTTTCCTAAACCCTAGCTATTCTTATTTTCCTCTATTTGAACAAATTTGAAATAGACAAAATCACAAATAATCAAAACAATATATATATATATATATATACATGTATGCTGAGCATGAGAGACAAGGAAAATCAGAGATGAAGGAAACAAACCAAAGCTGCAAACAAACTAGAGCCGGAAAAGAGAAAGAGATCCAGCGCCAGAAACGAACCAGAGCCGCACGTCGCTGAAAGCGAACCAAAGTCGGAAACAAACCAAAGCCACACGTCGCCGGAAGTGAACCAGCGCCGGAAGCGAACTAGCGCTGTAAACGAACCAGAGTCGCAAGTATGCTGTTGCGTTGCTGCTTGTTGCTGTATATTTCTTGCCAAAGAGAAAGATTAGGGCAAAAAAATAATATATATAGGTGGTATAAGAGTGAATAATTCAAAACGCTAAGGGCATTTAAGTAACTTTACCTTCCGCATAAACTCCGTGAGAATTTGAAACAGCTCCAAGCAGATTCTAAAAGTTAGCTTTTTTTAACCTTCCGCATAAGCTGTAGAAGTTTATGCTAAAGCTGATTGAAGTCTGCCAAACAGTTTGAGTCTACTTTTTTTAAGCTAAAAGCTAGACATTGGGTAAAATAATCTTGAACAATAAATGACATTGTATCTGGTTTCAACAATGCTTAGTAGCTTGAATTTGAAAAATACTTGATGGCCTGAATTTGTGTGGCCTGAATGACTTGAATGTATTAAAACGACGTCGTTTTATCCCCAAAACGACGTCGTTTTATCCCCAAAACGACGTCGTTTTGACACATTTGAGACATTCGAACCATGAATTTTCGGGGCACCAAGTATTACTGCTTGAATTTTCATGGTTTAAATGGCTCGAATGTCTCAAAACAACATCGTTTTCAAGCCATTCAGGCCACACAAATTCGAGCTACCAAGCATTTTTATTTGGTTTATAGATTTAGAAGGAGGCCTCTGTGTATAAACTTAGGCCTATTTTGACAACTAGGCAAAAAATCAATTTATTATTTTTTTTTTTTTGAAAAAACATACACATAAAAAAATAATAAAAAAAATAGAGGGGTGATGTGACTAAGAGCTCGTTTGGGACGTGAGTTGACTTTTTGACTTTTTTTGTTATTTTAGTCTGGGGCAAAAAAGTTTCGTTTGAGATAGGCTTTTTTGACTTTTGTGAGAGAAAAATAAAATAATTATGGGTTGGATGTGGCATTTTGTTCTATTTGGCTAAAATAGTCTATTTTATCTTATATGGCTATTTTTGCCCCAATGGGGCATCCCAAACGAGCTCTAAATAAGTCAATAAATTGGCTTTTTTCTTAGTTACAAAAATAATCGGTAATAAAATAAAGTTTTCTTATAATTTTACTATGTGGGTGTTTGGGAAGTTACTATTTTAATAGGCTATTTTAGTTTTTGGCTATTTTAGTAGGCTAAATATTTTATATTTGAGAAGATAGTTGGATTTTTTGTAGTTGGATATGATGTTTGTGAGAAAAAAAGTGAAATGATTATAAGTTTGATATGCCATTTTGTCTTATTAGCTATTTTATCCTATTTTGTCATTTTGTGAATTTTAGGCCACAAAAATTTTTTTTTTGCCAAACACCCCTATATATGAAACAAAATGACCACAATGGATATCAATACACACTAAATATTAAAATCTAATTTTGTGAATACATAACTTTTAGAAACAATTCTCAATGCATATCTTTTAGGGAAAAAATAACATATAATCAAATTCATAGGTGTGTGAAGTAGTGGTGGGTGGAAAAGTGTTTTTGTATGGAATGTGTACAAATTATGAGTTAGGGCTATAATTGAATCATTTGGTGTGTGGAATGAGCTAATAACATATAATCAAATTCGTAAGTGTGTGAATTGAGATATAATATGTATAGAGATTAAAGGGTGTGTGGAAATAGAATTTCCTTCCTATACACCCCTGTCATAAATTAGTGTAATTTTATCACAAAATACAAATTAGCATAACAAAAAATGTAATAACCAAGTCACAAACTTTTGTTACATGAACACAAAATTTTAAGCATTTTGTTATGCTAATTTGTTGTGAGATTATATATTTTGTGATTGATATTACGAAATTTTGTAATAAAGTTGCGCCAATTTGTATGGTACACACCCGTCACACCCTTGGAGGATGTATACCATAGGATTTATGGTCATAGTTTCATCTGTTTTGCATATATACATGACGGATAAAAGGGAAAATTACATTTAGCACCACTGCATTTAACATCGCGTTTCACTTTACCCCTTGACCTTTAAAAAGTAACAGCCAAAACCTTACATTTGTGGTCAAGTTCAAATTCAACCCATCTATTAACCCGCGTGAAATAAGACAAATGAAAAAGTAGCACGTGAATTCACGTGGCCACTTTTAAAGGGCAAATTACACTTAACACCATGCGTTTTACACTCAATCTCACTTTGTCCCTTATCATTTAAAAAAGTAATAGTAAACACCTCACGTTTTACACTCATAATTTTCTTTATATGCACCCTGTCATAAATTAGCGTAATTTTACCACAAAATACAAATTTGCATAAAAACAAACGTCGTAACTAAACCACAAACTTTTGTTACATGAACATAAAATTTTGAACATTTTGTTATGCTAATTTGTGACGAGATTATGCATTTTTTTGATTGATATTACAAATTTTTGTAATGAAGTTACACCAATTTGTATGGTACACACCCGTCACACGCTTGAAGGGGTGTATACCATAGGATTTCTCGTCATATTTTCATCTATTTTGCATATATATATGAAGAATAAAAAGGGTAAATTACATTTAGCACCACTGCATTTAACATCTTGTTTCACTTTATCTCATGACCTTTAAAAAGTAACAGTCAACACCTTACACTTGTGGTAAGTTTCAATTCAACCCATCTGTTAACCCATGTTAAATAAGACAAACGAAAAATAGCACATGAATTCATATGGCCACTTTTAAAGACAATACAATAAAGGGCAAATTACACTTAACACCATGCGTTTTACATTCAATCTCACTTTGTCCCTTATCTTTTGAAAAAGTCATAGTAAACACCTCACATTTTCGGTCAAGTTCCAATTCAACTCACCTATTTACCCACGTTAGGCATCTTATTTAATGTAGGTCAATAGATGTGTTGTATTGAAACTTGATCGAAAATGTGAGATGTTAATTGTCACTTTTTAAAAGTAATGAGGCAAAGTGAGATTGTAAGTGTCAAATGTAAGTAGAGAGCATAGCTATGCACAAGTGTGTGGGCAAGGACGGACATAGGTTTCTAACATAGAGGAGGCGAACATATATTCTAATGAATTTTTCTAAAAGGAAGTATAAACTACAACATTAATTTTTGAGCCAAATTTTTAGCAATTTAAACCATTTTTTTTTTCCATTTTTTATTCTAGTTTGATTAATTGACAATTGAGATTAAAAAATAATAATAATAATAACAGGATTCACCATGTTTCGCAAGTGCTAAAAAAGTCTAAATGAATAATAAGAAAAATGTTTAAGACCCACAAAAAACACCCATAATTGTATCCACAATGATGTGGTCATATGTGTCAACACTTGGTTTGCTATATATTCAATGACATGAGGCCCAACTCCCTTGCCACATCATTGTGAGTGAAAGTATGGGCCTGTAATATTGTTGGAACAATAAATTATCATGTGTAACTCCCATTTTCTTTTTTTTATTATATATAAAAAAAAGTTTCACCAACTATCACTTTTAATAGAAAAAAATGTTTATTTCTATTTGATTTTTAGCAAAAGTCACTTATTAACTATTTAAGCCAAAAAAAAATTATTATTTTTATTTTAAATTTGCTTAATTGACAATTGAGATAAAAAAAATTAATAGAATCCATTATGTTTCGCAATTGTTAAAAAAATCATTCATTTTCTTAATATTTTTGTCTTTTGTGAAAAAAAATTATTTGTATTAAAAAAATTTATTGTTTAAGCCCTTGTCGTTTAGAAGGATATAAAAAAAAATTTACAAAATTTAAAACTAAAAATGACAAAAAATAAAAATATAAACTTTTAATAGCGATTAATAATTTGAATATGTGTATTTAATAACATATTATGTTTAGACTAATAATATTATAACATATCATTATGACACATGTGAATATTGATCTCATTCTAATTGTAGTAATATAATTTTAAAAATAATTTAAATTTAAAATTTTATTTTATAATTTAATAAAAAAGATGCATAAATTAAGGAATGAATATTGATCTTATTCTAATAACATAATTTACGAAAAAATCTAAAATTTAAATTTTATTTTAAGAATGTAAAATTATTTTATAGATCAATCATATTGTGACACATATTAACAAAAATTAAACAAAATTAAAAAAAAAAATTGCAACTTTCATCTTTAATAAGATGATAACATTTTGCAATAATAATAATATATAGATTTTGTATAAGGTTTGAAACTTCTTAAAACATTCTTTTGTAAAATGTATAAATAATCTCAATGTCATTCTTATTGCTCTTTAATACAAAAATTATGAACTAATTATGATAATTTTAAAAAAATCATGAGATAAATCATTATAATTTTAAGGTTATATTGTTTCAATTTTAAATTTAAACCAATAGATTGTTTTTCATATTTAGTGACCTTTAAATTTGAATTTTGGAATGAATTAGTATACTTTTCATTTTTTTTTAGATTTGATATGCTTTCCATTTGAAAGTCATAAATCAAGGGATATTAATTTTTATTTAATTTTTTTTGCTTGAATTTGAATAAGAGGTAGCCAATAGAAGATTTTTTTTTAAAAATTTTAAAAATCAAAAAATTATAAAATTTAATTGAGAACTTGAAACTCTGTTTGGTAATCATTTCGTTTTCAGTTTTCAGTTTATATTTACAAAACTTTAAAAAATTGTCATAAAAACTTGTTTGATAATTTTTTTGGTTTATAAATGGTTGTCTCAGTTCATAAATTTAAAAAAAAAAACGTAAACTCAAAAAATGAGTTTACGTTGGTTTTTAAACATAAATTAAAAAATTTGACTAACAAATTTGTTTTCAATTAATTTTTTTCAAATAATTTTTCCCAAATAATTTTTTTCAATTAATTATTTTTTCCAAATAATTTTTTTCAATTATAATGTGTATGATTCCATTGTCATAAATAATAAAAAAGAAATATAAATATTTTAGGCCTAAACAAACATATTTTTTAGTTTATGTTTTAAAAAATTTTCAAACATTTTGTTCAAACCAAACGCGTTTGTAGTTTATGTTTTTTTAAAAATAAACAAAAACCAATTTATAAAATTTTTGTAAACATAAACGTTACCAAACGCTACCTTAAAGTCCTTATGGATTATAAATCCCATATTTCTTATATAATATATATAAATAGAAGTGAACATTAGATTTGGTATGAGTGTCATGTTATTCTTCTTATTAATAAATGACATATTCAATTTTACCTACTTTGGAGCAATCACGAAATTCAAAAAAGTACTTCAATTTGAAAATTGTCTTTGATATTAAACTTTTGAATTCAATCAACTCTTCACAACTAAAAAAGAAAAGATTTGGGGTTTGGAAAACATGGACATGAGTAAAAAACAACTCATAATTTCACACAAACATAAATAGTTCAAATAACGTGGTTAGTGTTCTAATGTCTTGATATATTCAATAACTTTTTTTGAGGCAATTGATAGGAATTAACAAACTAAAACTTGTATTTAAAACTGAAATTATTACGAATTACATATTACAAGAATAAAAAATCAAAATAAAGTAACAAGTTACAATCTATGAATTCACTGTTACAACTAAGTTGCAGACGAACTACTCCTTATATTAACTACTACTTTTAATTTCACAAGTGCTGCGAATGTGATTGATTAAATTTTTTTTTTTTTTTGAATTTTTAACTTTTGTTTCTTTGAACTGATCATAACTGCTACAACCACATGTCCCATATTTATGCATGCAAGTATGCTCTCTCCACTACTTGGAAAGATGCTCCACTAGCTATAACTGCCTCTGCCTTCTCTTTCGACTGCTTGCTTTATTTGATCACATGCCTTACACATCTCTGCATCAAGACACCTGTTCACTTTGTAAACTTTCATCCTGGATCTCAAATAAAAGTCTTCAGTTATGGGATGATTATTCAGTACTTCCGAAGTATGGACACGTGGTGTTTCATAAGATTTTGATTGGTGGAGAGACACAAGAGCCTACGATTTATGTTGGAGATAGGAAATAACATGAGACTAAGTAATTGGTGACTGGTTTAGAATATGGACACGTGGTACTCCGGAAGTATTGAATAATTTTCCCTTTGAGCTACATCAACACCTTTGTCCACATGTCAAATTTTTAATAAGTTAATACCAACAAATATATAAACAGACAAATTGTGTGCGCAATCCTTTCTATTATAAATTAAAGATTCAAACCATCTACGCTGATCGAACTCTTTTATGATATTTGTCTCTAATAAAATGAATTATGAGTGTTTTTTAATTTTTTTTTTTAAATAGACTGTTCATTTTTTTAGTAATAAATGTGATAAAATAAAAAGTTATTACAATTATCTAATTAATTGAATTTTTTTATGAATGATAAACATAAATTTTTTTACAAAATAAACTATTTGAATCATCCAAACAAGATCTGTTGTGGGTCCTATGAATCCAAACAACACAATAGAGTTGAAATTCTCATGTTAGGAGAAGCCAATCCCATTTCTCAACCAATCATTATTTGTAGATGTTTGAGATATTCTAAATAAGTGTATTTTTTGACTTTTTATAAAAAAATTATAAAAAATTAGAGAAAGTGGGTAAAAAAGTAGAGAGAAGATATTGATAGATATTAATTGATGTGACCCAAATAAATGTATATATGCAAAAAAAAAAAAACTTTTTTAATACATACCAAACAAACATCTAGTCACAATCACAATCCATAGTCATTGGTTTGATTTTTCAAAATTATTTTAAAAAAATAAAAACTAATTTAAAAAAAAATAAATATCAAACATTATACTTTTAAATTTTTAAAAATTATTTTTATCTTCCCAACCAATAAAATTATATAAAAATAATATATATATATATATATTTTCACCAAATTAATTTTTAATTTTTTTTAAAAGCAAAACATATGTGCTTGTTTCAATATTTTACAAGGTGGATGTTTGGAAAGTGGCTATTTTAGAGATTTTTTAATGTTTTGACTATTTTAGTAAGCTATTTTAGTTTTTATGTTTAGGAAGTTGGGTTGAATTTTTATTTGAATTGTTATATTGAAAAATGTGTTTAAAATGATATTTAAAGTGAAACGATAAATTTATCCCTAATTTCACTTTTTTCAAAATTAATCTAAAGAGTAAAATTGTTATTTACTCATTTGGAAGTAGGCTATGTTTACAAATATACATACACTGTCACAAACAGTGTAGGTCTGCCGACTGCTATTTTGTTTTTTTTTTTTTTTTTTAAATCAATGGGATAAATTTTATTTTATTTTTGGGTAATGCTATAGTGTTACGGCTAAAAGGCTATTTTCACTTTGAGGTCTCGTTTGGGAACTCTCATTTTTAGTCAAAAAGTCAAAAAAATTATTAAATTAGTTAAAAAGTCAACAATTTATACTAAAAAGTCAAAGATTCTCTTTTCTCTCTACTTTTTACACATCTTTTCATAAAAAGTCAAAAAATCATCCTAAACATACTAACTTTCTTAACTTATATTTTAACTAAATAATCAAAAAAAATTACTAAATTAGTCTGTTAGGGGCCTGAGGCTAAAATAGCCTGGAAAATGAGTGGGAGCACTAATTAGTGCTCCCACTAATTAGGTGGCAGTAGGTCCCACTAGTAATGATGTGATGTTTTGGTCTTGGAGTTGTATTTTTTTTTTTTTTTTAATGCATAAGTGCTATTAGTGGTGGTGTTTTTAGTGGGATGAATCATTGTTGAAATAGCCTCTACCCATAGTTCACTTTGAGGCTAAAAGGCAAAGTGACGTAGTAGTAATTTATCTCTCTGTCTTCACAGATCCAAATCTGTCTGCATTTCCCAATCGAATTCTTCAATTCAATACTTCAGTTCTTTATTATATACATAGACATTGTTTATCACCTGTGATTGATTGAATTTTTTTGATTGTTCGTCTTCACAATTGGATCTGATTGAGGTAACACGAACCTTCAAAACAGACCCAATCATGAATCCCTTCTCGTCCGTTACGCGACTAAGGTTAGCACAAATCTTGCTCCACATTGTTGTTTATACATATATGCATGAGAACAAGTACGAAAATTTTGATTTATGGTGTCATTTCGTGATCGAAGTAGGTGAAATTTCAAATGGAGGTGGAAAACTAATGGAATTGATGGGATTTGATATTAGAATTGTTGAAATTGAAGACATTATGTCCAAAAATAGATTTAAACGGGTGCGCGTTTGTGTAATTGTATGGGGAGGAAACTTGGACTGCATTTGTTGTAAGGAATTAGCATAACGTGTGAGATTATAGTGTATCATTGCAAAAATATGAATTTGAATTTTTTTTTTTTTTTTTTTATCTCAATCTTTTGGGGGATTTGTGCATTCAATTGGTTATATGTGTATATATATATATATGGGAAGTGCTACAATGTGCACTTGAACATTTTAAGAAAAGTTATGATTTTTGTGATAAAAGTTATGAATTTTTTTATGATGAAAGTTCCAATTTTTGTGATGAAAGTTATGAGTGATGAAGTTATGATGTCCAGCTAAAAGGTTATGTTAACTAAAGTTATACTTTTTGTGATAAAAGTTATATATTTTGTGAGAAGCAAAAAGTTGTATTTTTGTGATAAAAGTTATGCTTTTTGCATAAGGTGCACACACATACACCCAAAAAGGGGTGCCCATGTAGCCTTTCCCTATATATATATATATATTTTGTGTTTTAAAGTTTGGGTTGCAAATTGCAATTTCATTTTGTAGTGGAAATGTGTTTTTATTCTTCTTGCTATGCTCATAAGAAATATACAACTTTTGAAATAAAATTGCCAAAACAAGGAAACAACAAAAACAAAGTTACTGACAATGGCAACAACTAAACATTATGGTACCTACGCATAACATTAACAACACAAGTAAGAATATTTAGTATCAACTAGTGTATCTGCTATATGTAGTCCTTAATTGGGTAGCATCAGATCTAGTACTGATGCGGACAGAAAAGGTGTTGGGTTTTTCTACTTGATGTCCCTAATTTTGTGTATATTCTTTTTTTTTTTTTCTTCTTGTTTCATTTCATTTGATATTACAAACTTTAGCTAGTTGCCTTAGGGACTGAACGACCTGATTTGATTATTTTATAGATGAGGAAAAGTTCTGAATCTCCCCGTTGTCATTTCTTTCAATGTACTAACTTAACATTGTCTCTTGTTCTTTAGCTATTTAGTATGTAACTTAGCCCCTGTTTGGCATTTGTTGTGGGGCTAAATAATCACATATGGACAAGAAAAAGCTACAAAATCATAAAATGCCAAAACACTTGAGTTGGGATGCAAAATTACCAAATTGCCCCATATACAAACAAAAAGTCAAAAAAACATCATTTCTAATTGGAGGGCAATTTTATCATTTCACTTTGGGAATATCATTTGCAATGCAAAAAAGCCAAACAAGAAAACCAAACAAACAAAAAAAGTCCCAGGCTAAAAAAGTCAAAAAAGCCAAAAAGCCAACTAAAAAAGTTCTTGCCAAACGAACCCATGTACATGTTAAGGCAAAGGTCATATTCAGCTAATATTGGCATGTGTTTTGTATGCCTTGGAGGTTGGCATGCATATAAAAATTGTTTTGATTTTTCATAGGCCTCCTAGCAAACATGAAATGAATGAGGAAGAGAATTGAGGAAACTAGATGAAGCATGCCAACTTAAGTTTAGAATCCCTGCTTGTAGCAAGTTGCAAACATTATTTTTCACAATTGGCTCTTCACAGAGTTAGCCTTCAAAGGGTGCTTTAAAGTGATATAGTAGAAGGTTCCTCATTCTTAACTGCCATTTTTGCAATACTCGGCAGTTCCGTTTTAAGTCTCATAAGTTCTAACATAACATTCTTAGATTTACTCATATGCCTAAGACTATTTTGTATGGAGGTGAGTTCCCTCCAGTCTAGACTAGAGGACGCTGTTGGGCCACACCACAGGTCCCCTTTCGATTATCAGAACTGTTCATTTTGTTGGAAATTTCGTATATTTTATCCACAAAAAAAGGTAAATCCGATAATCGTAGCGTATTTAATTTGTCGCGTTTGTCAGCGAAAAAGTAGACGACAATTGTATTTTTAAAAATAAACCATTCATTTTTTTGGTGATAAACACGATACAATTATCAGATCGACTTAATTTTTTGTGTGGATAAAATACTCGAAGTGCTTAACAAAATGAAGGTTCAAATTATTGAAACAGAACTTGTGATGGGCCTCAAGAGCCCAAATAGCGCTCTTGCATCTAGATTATGGACTGGGGCAATCTGCCTCCATTTTGTATATTGTAAAATTATTAAATGAGAATGTTTATCAAAAAAATAAAAAAGAAAATAAAAAATAAAAAATAAAAAATTATTAAATGAGAATGAGTTGCGATATATAGTTGGTTAGTACTTGGCATGGTATATCCTTCTTGCATTTGGCATGTAATGAAATAATATGATGCTTTCATCTCCCTTAGTTGGGCTTTGTCCCAGTTAACCTTTTTGTCTCGTTTTCATTTTCAATTTCCATCTATCAAGAGTCAGATATATCTCATTTTGCAGGTAAGTGATGTCTTTCCATGAAAAGTGTTTTTTTTTTCTCCCTCATGCAACATTTTCTTTTCTTCTCGTCATCTCACTGCTTTGAACTTCAAAATCCCCTTTTAATCCTCCAGCTTTTTGCCCAAAACAAAGTCATGGACTTGCGAGAAATGGATTGAACATTGCCACTCATTCAACTTGCTGATGAAATCACTATCATGAAATAGCATATTCCAACTTGAAAGGATCCTTTATTATTATTATTATTATTTTTGACTAATATGAGATGGATAGTGATTGGGACACGTACACTGAAGACTTATAGATGCAATGATAAGGAAGAGTGACATGGTTACCATAAATGGAGATGTTAGGGGAGTTGAAGACCTAAGCTGACTGGGATGCAACAATGAAAAAATATATGACTTATTTGATTTAATTGAGCACATAGGCCTTGGTAGAGCTGAATGGTGAAAAATGATTCATGTAGCCGACTTCACTTGATGGGAACATAAGGCTTGGTTTGGTTTGGTACTCTTAACCTATAGTCTATGTTTGATTTTTGTATTATTTTGGAGGGGATTGAATATCATAGGATAAGAGGAGGTAAGTAATACCATAGAATAATGGATGAGATTTTATGTACCATCGGATTAGTTATATTATGTTTAGTTAGGGTAGGATAATGAGACATGATTATTTTTTACTATTGGACGAGAAGGAAGGACAATCTGGAGAGGAGTGATGAACTAATCTTGGAGATAAGAGTTGATCCTATGATTAGCTTTGTTACACCAAACAATGGACATGGGGATAAGGGGAGACATGTGAGGACCACATATTTTTAAATCCCTATTCATCTTATTAATCTAGCAAACAGACTAGCCTGATAGAGGTTAAGTCTAATTTGCAAATTTTCTAAACAATAATGAGAGGGTCCGCCTGTGAGCATATTACGTTTCATGTATATATGGTAGTTTATATATTTTGTATATATTAGGGTTTTTGTTTCCTTTTTCAGTTCTAGGGTTAGCTTGTTATATAAACCAATGTATTCTTCTGTTTTATATACAATTGAATATACAGTTTCATTAAGAAAACTTATATGGTATCAGAGCAAGGTCTGAAACCCTAGCCTCCCTCAAATCTTTTCTGGTTCGTTTGAGTTCTTTGGTTCTTCTTTTTGAATTTGTGCAACCCATTTGAGCTTGAATCACAACCTATCAAGTTGCGAATCATCTGAGTTCGAATTACACTCCCAAGATCACGATTCTCTGGTTTGTCTGCTTCAGCTAGCTCTCTAGTTCGTCTGGTCATTCTGTCGTCTTCAGTCATTTGCTTCGACCCTTTCTGGTTCGTTGTTCATCCTGGACCTCGCGACATATATCTCTTTCTCTTGTCCATCGTTGGTTGCCTTCGACGTGGTTGGGTTCATCATCTGTTCGTGATTGCTGATCTTCGATCATTGGTTCCATTCGTAGGTCATCGTTTGCGTAGTCGCCTCTTACGCCGAAGGGTTTGACCAAAGTGACTTGCCTCTTCTCTCAGTTTGACCCATCGGGATCTCTGTTTCACTATTTTGGAACTTGATTCAGGTTTGATCGTATCTGACCCACTGTGTATATTTGTCTCATTTGGTACTGTTTGCTTGGGTGTTCTGAAATATCTCTTATTACAGTTTGACAATGTTTTGGAGTTTCTTCTTTATTACGTTTTGACCACAGTTTCTATCTCTGGTTTTGGTTGGACCCCTTTGACTTCCAATATTATGAGTGTATTCGTAAACAAGAAGGGCCCATTGGCATTAGATGAGTGTGTCTTCTGCCATCAGAGGGGCCATTGGAAGTATCAATGTCCCAAGAAGGGATGTATGTCTGGCTCGTCTTCTCAGCAGTTTCGAACCTAGTTTTACTCTTCTTCTCCAAGTAATTTTCAGGCTCCCGCTGGTTCTACTGTATCTGCTCCAGCTCTTGATTCTGATTTGACTTCCTTAAGTGCTCAGATTAGTCAGTTTCAGCATACACTGTTTACCTCCTAGCCATTTCCGTCTGCCTCCATTATTTCCTCTTCTCATTCAGGTTTTTCAGGTGTCTTTTCATTGTCTGGATTTTTGACTCTGGTGCCTCTCATCATATGACTCCCCATCTTTTCTTACTTCAAAATTGTACTCTCCTTCCCTCTCCTATTGCTGTTAATGCTGCTAATGGGTCTGGTATATCTATTATAACTGTTGGGTCTATCTTACCGTCTGCAATGTCTGTTGCCTCTATTCCATCTGTCCTTTACGTTCCTTAATTATCTGTCAATTTATTATCTATCAGTTAACTTGATACCTCCAGTTTTCATGTTATCTTTTTTTCTTCTATCTGTTCTGTGCAGGATCGGATGTCCAAGTAGCAGATTGGGACGAGTCGTAGAGTTGGAGACCTTTATGTGGTGGAGAGCTTACATCTGCCTATGACAACCTCTCCAATTGTTTTTTTCTCTTTTCAGTTAGATTCTCTGTTCAGTCCTTTCTACTTGTGGCATTCTAGATTAGGGCACTTGTCTACTAACCGCTTACGGTCTTTAGCTCAGTCAGGTATATTAGGTAAAGTTTCTCCTAGTGAATTTAGTGAATGTCGAGGGTGTAAACTTGTCAAAATGACAGCCTTACCTTTTCGTAAAAGTACTTCTATCTCTGATACACCGTTTTTTTTAGTTTATATTGATGTTTGGGGCCCTTCTCCTGTTCTCACCAAAAGGGGTTCTGCATACTATGTGTCATTTGTTGATGATTGCACCCGTTACGCTTGGGTTTATCTTATGAGGCATAAGTCCGATTTCTATCAGCTATATCGTACCTTTCAGTCTATGATTACTACTCAGTTTAGGTCTACCATTAAAGTGTTATAGTCTGACTTGGCTGGGAAATATTTTAAAAATGAGTTCTGTGAGTATTTGGCCAATTTGGGTACCATTCACCAAACTTCCTGTACATATACACTTGTCCAAAATGGTTGAGCTGAGTGTAAACACTGTCATCTCCTTGAGACAGCCAGGTCTTTTCTTCTCTCTGCCTTAGTTCTGGCTCCGTTTTAGGAGGAGGCAATTCTTACTGCTGCTTTTCTTCTCAACCGCATCCCTACTCTCCTTCTTTCTGGTCAGTCTTCTTATGAGGCTTTGTTCTCCCAAATTTCTAATTACTCCCTCCTTCGTGTGTTTGGGTTTTCCTATTTTGTCCTTCTCCTCAAAGATCGGACTAAACTTAGTTCCCGGTTTGTCCCATGTGTATTTTTGGGTTATAGTCTTACTCAGAAAGGCTATTGGTATTACAACCTTGTTTCCCATCGTCTTTATGTCTCCCGTCATGTTTCTTTTCTCGAACATCTGCCTTACTTTCAGCTTCCTCCTATCATTGCTCCGGTTTCCAAAGAGGATTTGGTTCACATTGTTCCATTTCTTTCTGAGGTCCTTACTGATGAGTACGTTTCTACTGTTCCCCATGAACTTGTTCCCTCTTCTCCTCCTTCTCCGTATCCTGCTCATTCTCTTCCTTCGTTGTTAGTTTATTCTCGTCACTAGGCTCTCCCTCCCCTAGTTGTCTCTGCCCTTACTGTTGATCCTTTTGCTTTTGACGACTCTGATCCTGTTGCACACCGATATCCTACTCGAGAGCGTCATCCTCCAAATAGGTTGGATTGGTCTAATACATGTTTTTCTGTTTCGTATCGTACTTTTTTGTCTGCTATTCATTTTTTTCAGAACCTCAGTCTTACAAGGAGGCCTGTCAGGATCCCACTTGGGTTCGAGCTATGGATGAGGAGTTGTTTGTCTTACAGAAGACTAACACTTGGGCATTGGTTCCGTTGCTTGCTGGCAAGAATTTGGTTAGTTGCAAATGGGTCTATAAAGTCAAGACTCATTCTGATGGTTCTCTTGAGCGATACAAAGCTCGCCTGGTTGCCAAGGGTTTCTCGCAGGAGTATGGTATTGATTATAAGGAGACCTTTGCCCTGTACACGGTTCGGATTGGTTCGGTTCTGAGAAAATCCAAGAACTGAAACGATCCTAACGGTTCTGTGATTTTGAGAACCAGACCAGACCATTACACTTGTAAAACCGGACCAGAATCAAACCGAAATAACGGTTCGGTTTCGGTTTGGTTCATGGTTCCAAAAATTTCTATTTACAAGAATAAATTGTTAATATTAGCAAAATAATTACTCAAACTAATTACATTTGACTCATGATAAAAACTAATAATATTAAGGCATTACTCAACATTATATATCTATGTCATCCTAATATCATTAAAATTACAAAAAATCAATTAATAAAAATAAAACTTGATATTATATACATATATCTTTTAAAATTCGATTCGGTTCGAACCGTGATTTTTTCATAAAATCCATTAACTGAACCGTTTTTACGGTTATCATATTTCTTAAACTGAAACCGAACCAATTCTTAATAGAACCGAACCAAACCGTATGATTCGGTCTGGTTCTGTCCGGATTACCGGTTTGAACGGATTTTTGAACATCCCCACCTTTGCCTTTGTTGCCAAGATAACTACTGTTTGTACCTTGATTTCTGTTGCCGCTATTCGACATTGACCTCTTTATCAAATGGACGTTGAGAATGCTATTTAGATTGCCCACAACACTGTCTTCTATGAGCGGACAAAGTACATTAAGATTGATTGCCACTGTGTCTGTCACCATCTGCGGTCTGGCTCTATCTTGCTTCCTTTCGTCTCTTCGGCTTTGCAACTTGCTAACTTCTTTACCAAGACTTACACCACTGCTTGGTTTTGGCTTCTTCTTGGCAAACTCTCAGTGTTTTCTGCTAAAACACCTTGAGTTTAAGCGGGGGTGTGAGCATATTACATTTCATGTATATATGGTAGTTTATATATTTTGTATATATTAGGGTTTTTGTTTCCTTTTTTAGTTCTAGGGTTAACTTGCTATATAAACCAATGTATTCTTCTGTTTTATATACAATTGAATATACAGTTTCATTAAGAAAACTTACACTGCCATCTCTCTACACCCCACATAGCACAAGAATTTATCAATTATAGTAAGTCAGGTCTGATATGATTACATCGCCCAGCGAAAAGCCATTCCAAGAATAAGGGTAAAAGTTGGCATATCAAATTAATTAAAGAAGCTTGTTATTATTGATTTGAAAGCTTGTTATTCTCGATTTGGCTTTCTCTTCTTTACAATTTTTTAATTCTTATTACATACAATGTCTCCTTGCAGATTTGAAAAAAATATAATTTCCTTTTAATATCAGGTTGTTCTTCTCACATTGGCATTTATCTCCAGGCAATTAATTAGATTGCTAATGTGTAAATCAAATTTTGCTGAGGTTGTGTTTTTATTTATTTATTTCTTATTTTAATATATATATATTTTTTTATCGGTATTGTGTATTGCTGCTATATCATTAGTTTGAAACTGTTAATTTAATCATGTTGGAGGTGCTTACTGTTCCAATGCAGGGACATGATTCGGGCTATACGTGATTGCAAAACTGCAGCAGAGGAGCGAGCTGTTGTAAGAAAAGAGTGTGCTGCAATTCGTGCAGCAGTTGATGATAATGATCAAGATTATAGTCATCGTAATATTGCGAAGCTCATGTTCATTCACATGCTTGGTTACCCCACACATTTTGGTCAAATGGAATGCCTGAAGTTAATTGCATCTACTGGATTTCCAGAGAAGAGGATAGGATATCTTGGCCTTATGTTGCTTCTTGATGAAAGGCAAGAAGTACTGATGTTGGTCACAAACTCATTGAAGCAGTATCCAGTCTATGCGCATTCTACTTTTTTATTGTGTGACTTAATTATTCGGTTTCTTGTCCCTGTCTATTTATGGTGAATAAATTTATCATCAATTACCATCCTTACGGGTTTTTAAGTACACCCCTCCAAAACCTTGACTTATGCGCAGAGATCTTAATCACTTCAACCAGTACATCGTTGGACTAGCTCTTTGTGCTTTGGGGAATATATGTTCTGCGGAAATGGCTCGTGATCTTGCACCTGAAGTTGAAAGATTGCTGCAATTTCGAGATCCAAATATTCGGAAGAAAGTAAGTTTTTATAATGGGATCCTTTTATAGCCATTTGTCAAGAACTTTATTAACTCCACAAATGCATAAATTGAATTTACACATTTGGATTTCATTGCGGAAGGGTCATGGCAGGAGCACTTGAAAATTTTCTGATGATTAGAAGTAATTACAATTATTCTAGCATTCTTCTTATGAACTTTGCCTGAAGACAATTTAATGGGAGCTCACCTTGTACCTTTGGGAGAAACACTTGTACATGAGAACAAAGAGGAATTTGGTGTATGTATTTTGAAACTGCACAAATTAATTCAGAAGATGCAACTATTTGACTCAATTAGCACGATGGAAATATTGTAATTCCCTTTTGATTGCTTTCAAGGAAAAGAGTTGCACCTTTATTCTACCTATGGCTACCTTTTTTTGGAACCCAAAAATATTCACATTCCTAGCATTTTCCCTTTTAGGCTATGTTTGGTTCATGGATTTGGGAAGGGATTTGAAAGGGGAAAAGGAAAAAGTGCGTGAATTCCCCCTTTTTTTCTTTTTTTTTTTTTAAAATTTTCTTTTTTAAGGCTTGAACTTGAATTCAAACTCAGCTCGTTTATGTAAACAAGTTGGCTTGAGTTTCTCAAATATTTAATGAGCCAAACTTGAGCTAAATTATTTAATCTCGACTTGAGTTTGGCTCAAACTTGAGCTTGACTAATTCTTAGTAAACTAACTTGAACACTCAAAAGCTTGACTCGACTCGGCTAGACGGCCTAATTTGGCCCAAGTTGTGAGCTCCTCTTTTGGGCCTAATTTTTAAAGCCCTTCTCTTCAAATTGTTTGTAACCACTTAGAGGAACCGCGATGTCACTTGTGCAGGTCAAGAGGAAATGGATGAAAGTCTGGTTTCGAAAGTGAGTTTGGGATTTAGAGGTTGGGGACTTTAGGGTGAGATTGTGAAAGCTAGGTTGATGAAAATGAGGTCAATCATTGGATTGTGGGGCTATGTTGATTGTGGTTAGACATGACATAGTTGATAAGGTTGAATTGAGTAAGGACTTGGTGGTTCAGGAAGGAATAGTCTTCAGATAGGTGGAAGATAGAGGTGCTTGCCCTTCTAATTTTGGAATTCTTAGCAAATTTTATGGGCTTCTCTATGAGGGATTTGACAATGAAGCTTTGAAACTGTTAGCAACAATGGAAACAAAAAAGAGGCCATGGATGGATGGAATGTCTGCAACGAGGAGCTGGGGAAGCAAAGTTAGAAATGGAAGGGAATTAAAGAATCTGGTTAGCAGCATTAATTATGATGGTAGAGATAAAGGGAGTTGGAGTGGAGGGAAGTAGAGGAGGGGCTTGATGTTGGTATTGTATGGATTTTTGGTCAGGCATTTTTTTAATGGTCTTTAAGGTGTCTAGGGATGATTAGGATGTAGGTTTCTTTTTGTTTTGTTTTGCTTTTGTACTTGAATGGTGTCCCCATGGCACTTTCTTTAATCTAAATTTTGCTTAATTATAAAAAAAGAATGGTTGTTTTTTGTCATCCTATTAATTGTATACAGTATGCTTGTTTGTTTTGTTTTTGTTGTTTTTTGGTATTGTTCTGTTTTTTCTTTTTTTTTGTCCAGTGGTTATAGCTCCACAACTGGGGGATGGGAGGTATGCTTGTTTTTTTATTTTTATTTTTTGTATTGTTCTTTTTATTTGTTGTTTATGTTGTTGTTGTCCATTGGTGATAGATATCTACACAACCGGGAGATGGGGTTATTGCTCCCTTTGCTAATAAATGTCCTGGTGATGTGAGGTTTTATTTTTTATTTTAATGTTGTTATTTTGTTGTTCTTATTACTGTTATAATGTTTGGTCCATTGGTGACAGCTACATCACCAAGGGATGCTCCCCTCACTAATAAATGTTATGGTGATATGAGTTTTCATGCTGGGCAACTGAATGCAGACGCTGGTGCAATTTGCTTTCTTTACAACTGCTGTAATGCTCATTTCTTTTATCACCAGAGTCCCACCTTTGGAAGTGATTCAGGATAGGATGGTTGATAATTTTGAACTTCTTTCTTCTGTTAGAGTCTTGATTCTGTTTCTGTTTCTTTGCAATATGCTCTGCTTTGGCTGTTTTCTTTGGTGAAAGTGAAGTTAAAAGATTGCACTTTGGAAGCTTGAGTTTCTTTACATGATTAGTAGAGTTGACTGTAGGAAATTATGTAATGCTTGATGATTTAATGCTTTTTCATTATCAACTATCAGTTCACGGGCCTATCTTTGATATTTCTTGTAACTGTGTTTACTTGTTTTCTGTGTAATGCAGGCAGCATTGTGCTCTATAAGGATTATAAAGAAAGTCCCGGACCTGGCAGAAATTTTTATAAACCCTGCTGCTGCTTTACTTAAGGAAAAGCACCACGGAGTTTTAATAACCGGACTCCAGCTCTGCACAGATCTATGTAAAGTCAGTTCAGAAGCTCTTGAATGTTTTAGAAAGGTAACTTGATCATGGCAATATGTTTTTTCATTTTTTGATAAATAAACAAATTTTATTAGAAAAGCATCAAGATGATGCAAATAATACAAAAATGAAGCCTAGAACAGCCCAAAGCCTAACTAATCAAAGCATCTACAAAATCAACAAAAGCTAACACATCCGGATCTACCGTAACCGTAACCCAACTATGAAGCACAGTGAGCAACCGCCGCTCCAATCACGGGACCGGCCGAGACACACCATGAAAAATACGCCTATTTCGCTCCAACCCTATCAACCACATCAAACAATGCCCCACAAGCAACCATTCCTTATGACGCCTCTTCCCAACCCTCCCCCCAGCCCAACTCTGCAACACAGCCAACACCGAACCAATATGTTGTCTATATAACTAAAATAAGGCGAGCATACTTATGCCATATGAGCTTTACACGAGTCTTTGTTTGTCTAGTATTAATGAAACTAACAAGATAATTATAAAATGCTGTTCTTCTTTTTGTTTATGGTCCATGCTGGAAACAAATCAATATATATTTTGTACCGTGTTCGCTAGAACTTACATCTCTATGTGATTGAACCTTTGAATTGAGATTTAGAGTTAAGGTTGTTTTGTGACCGGGTTAACAAACTCATTTTTTCGTCAAAGATTGATTACCCACTATTGATGAGGTTAATATAAACTACAACTTAGCATCTTTTTTTTTTGGCCAATCCTGAGATGCCATGGTTAGGCTGCCACCCCACCTTTGTTATAGCTCCAACTAGGGCTTCAATGTTTGTTCCTTTGTACCTCCTCTTGGACAGGCAGCAAAGTGCTGCTTACAATGCCATTCTAACTGTTGATGTGATTGCTGGAAATTTTAGATTTTTGTTTGCTGTACTCCTGCTATTATATTTGGTATCTTTTCATTTGTTAATGCATATGTCTAGGAAGTTGTTTTCTCAGCAACATACACTTGTGAGGCCATGTTCTAACTATTGGAATACAACAGTAATGAATATATCCTTCTCTACTTCATGGTTAAAACTCCAAGTGTTGGACTACTGCGAGGGGTAGTTCTCTATGTAAGCTTCTCACTTGTTGACTTGTTGCCTAGGAGAACCCTTATTCTAGTGCATGTAAAGTATTGGAGCATCCATTATTGTTTAAAGAAGATATTGAGCAACTTCAATGGCAAACGCATCAGATATCCACACAAGATGGCAGTTCAATGTAGCTTAGGTTTTCAATTGCTTTTTTCTTTTTAAACTAGCCTTGATTGATGTCTTGGCACATGCTTGTGTGCTATGAAGGCACTTATTGGGTTGGGCCATCAATGCATATGTACTTTTTATTTTACCTTTTTTGTTTTTTCAGACAGTTCGGTGTTGTTATTTGAAATCAAACTGCTACACATTTTGATAAAATTATGACTAATGAGATGCGGATCATCCTACAAGCCCAATGTTATAATTGGCATGAGGAGCATAATCAAAGAAAACAAGTACAAGTATGAAAATCATGAGAGCAAAAGGGAACTGTAGCCTACCCATCTGTAGGAGGCATCAAAATTGGAATCCCGATAAAGAATTATGATACCAAGGCTTAAAATTGTTCTGAGGCTTATAATTATTGAGGAAGATTTTTTTTTTTTGGAATTCCTTGTTTGTCTATTACAGGTGATGGACAGTATCTGGATTTACTTACTTATTTGACTGCCTATAGTCTTGGACCAGGTTCCCCGCGTTAAAGATAGGAATTTTGGTTATTAATGGCTCTAAAACTACTTTATAAATTATAACAGCATTATAAGTATTATTGCGGGATTCTTGGTAAAGTTTATTAGGAAATCTCTTTGCCATGAAAGAAGGTAATTTTTTGTGTCAGCAGAGTCATTGACTTAATTTTGATGGTGGATAAACTGTCACAAAGGCAAGTTTGTTTGTAGAAATAATTTGACTATACTGTTTTAGTGCATTTTAAAGGGAGAGAAAAAACAAGGTTGCCAAGTTCCAATTCTCTGGTCACATTTTTAATGCACAAGATTTACACTTCTATATGATTGTAGAAATGCACAGAGAGTGTGGTCAAAGCCCTAAAGGACATTGTGAGCAGTCCATATGCACCTGAATATGACGTCTCTGGGATTGCAGATCCTTTTCTCCATATCAGATTGCTCAAGTTTTTGCGAATATTAGGCCAAGGAGATGCAGATGCTAGTGAACGGATGAATGACATCCTTGCTCAGGTCAGCTGCTTTGTCCTACTTCATCTCCTGCTATCATTCATGTAATATTTGTTGAAAAATGTAAATTAAATTATTGGCAGTCTGTTCAAACTATTTTATTATTTATTATTATTGTTGTAATTACGATTATTATTATTTAACCTAAAATTCTTTTCTAACTGAGGTGGCAATTTGCTTCCATGTCATGTTCAGTGAATGAAATCTAGATTACTTTTTTTAATATTTTCTTTTCTTATTTCTTATTTCTCTTCATATTCTCTGATTTTGTAACTGTCCAAATTATTACCTGCATTCAATGTTCCCGCATCTGCCTAATACCTTGATCTGCAATTAGTATGTACTTAATGAGAAAAACTACCTTGGCAATCTTCTGTATTGTGTTGTGCTCCTGTATACATGTGTTTTTTAAAATGCTCATTGCTCTCACATACTCAATAATAAAAATCACCTTGTTCCACAATCTCCTTAAATGCTTTGCAGTCTTACATACTATGTTTTTATGCTCCAAGTCTCCGTTCGATTAATGGATACTATCTTTTTGTTCTGATGGTGCATGCTCTAATCAGTTATATATATGTAGCATTGTTTTCATTATTCCTTTTATCAATGTTTAAGTGAATAAGCATATTTTATTATGATTGCTCTTTATAATTCTTGACTGATGGAACTTAGTGCTGAAAGTTCTTGAATATGAATGTTTAGAGAATGTAATGTGTTCATAAGACAAATCCTAATGATACTCGTGACATTCTGTATTCCATCCCCAGGTTGCGACAAAAACTGAGTCAAACAAAAATGCCGGAAATGCCATTCTGTATGAATGTGTCGAAACTATCATGAGCATTGAAGATAGTGGCGGTTTGCGGGTGCTTGCTGTCACTATCTTGGGAAAATTCCTGTCAAACCGTGACAACAATATCAGGTAATTCTTTGTTCATTTTGCGCTAGTCCTATCTTATTCTAGGGCATGATCTTTGTGATTGATATCTGGTCTTTGAGAAACCACAAAATGTATACTTGATGTGTAGCTACCATTTGCATTAATGCAAAATGGACTTTTGTTAAAGATTGGCTAGAAAAATTTTATATCCGAGGGGCCGTGGCTTGGTTGATCTACAGAAGCTTGAGTTGAAAAGCATAAAAATGCGGATTCAAGATTAAAGCCAATTTGTGTAAAATGAACTCTGGAGTTTAGTTTGTACCCAGTCTACCTATCTAGCATACTAGTAGAAACATCACTGGGTATTGGCTAATGTCTCCATGGTTGATAAAAATCTGAGCATTGGCTTACATAATTTGTTAAACAGAAGCGCAATTTTGTTTAAGTTTGATTATGTCAGTGCATGGACTTTCCACAGCCTCCTAAAGTGACTACTGATACCTTTACGTTTTCTATTGTTCTCTGGGATCTTTTGGGAACCAAATAGTAGTGACGTGGTCCTTTCTACATTGACCTTTGCAATTGTTTCAGTCTTTGTATTCTGTACTTCTATTCTGTTATTTCATGTAATCTAGATGTGCCCTTATGGTTGTTTTCTGGCTATTTCATACTGGTTAGTTTATATTGAATCTGACACAGTTGATTCTCAACTTTTCTGTCAGATATGTTGCTCTGAACATGCTGATGAAAGCTACAGTAGATACACAAGCAGTGCAGAGGCATCGAGCAACAATCTTGGAATGTGTGAAGGTATTGTATAGGAAGGCTTGATATCTAGCTCATTTAACAGTCTAAAGATCTCCAGTTGTATGCATTCTTAGTTGTTCTCATTTCTACACCTGGTGGAGGGGGGACACGAGGGCCAAGAGGGGGGAGAACATGGCTCAACTGACTTTTAAAAAACCCTATACCCGGTTTATCAAAGGGACTCTCCTAAAATTATGTGATAACCCATCAATATATATAGTTTGTTAAATTTTCATACTAGGTGTGGCTTTATAAGGTTTTATAAGTCAAAACCCTACATGCTGTCCATGCATAAAAAGATGAACATATTTTTATTTAACCTTGTTCCCGAGAAAATTTAGGAAAAGGAATATTTACACTTAAATTGAATTTAGGAAAATGTATATTTACACTTAAAATGGTTTTATTTTTTGTTAATTACTAATATAACATAAGAACCATGAATAACATGATACTGGAGCAAATTTTATCCATGGATAGCATTATAAGATATTTGAGAGCAAGCAAGAACAAGTTTTAAATTATTACATACATATCATGTGATCAAGATGATCTCATTGAGCAGCATACACAAATCTCAAAATTTAGAAGTTGAGTTTGCCATACACAATATGTTAAGATAATATGCTTATCACAACTGTAATGGAGGGAAGGTTTGCGTCAACCCGGACTCCTCACAGAGGGTCATGCAAGGTGACTAGTGAAGGGCCACATAAGTGACTAAGCGGAGTGAGATGTCTCTAATATCACATAGTCAAGCTGGTTGAGCTTGTAGTTCTCTGGTGTTCGGGGACTTTCCAGCATATAATATAGGTTTCAAAGCAAGTGTCTATGGAATTCAAGTACAAATATGAACCTAAGAGGAGGCAATTCCCATTTCAACATATAAGTAGATACAGTTTTGTAAGCATGTCAGTTTCATAAACATGATGCTTCAATATCTAGTTGTTCACCTCAATCCCTATTTTTGGCGTGTCTATTTTTTTGTGGATCCTATAGTCAAGACACACATATTTTGATTAGTTCTATTACTCATATGCCTTTATGTATCATGTGCATGAAGTCAAGTCTTATTGGTCTCTTCACAATGTCTAAAGTAGTGGTCCAGGTCCAACTCAAGCTAGGGAAAGAGTGTGCAACAGTGCTGGAAGAATGGCCAGAATCAGGCTTCCGCCATCACTTTTGGACATCCGGAGTGAGAGATCCAGATAGTAGTTACCTGCTCTGCAACCTAGTGGACGCTTGCCAAGGGTCATAGGACGTCTAAATTGGGAGACACCAAATACTGTTATCCCACGACGTCAGCTGTGGACATTTGGATGTCACACCGGACATCTATGGTCACGTCCAGTCGTCACACTGAATGCTAAAAGCAATGTCCGCAGACTTGAAACTGGGTTTCTCAGTCCAGAAATCCATAACCTAACCCAAAAGTTACAAATCCAAAAGGCTCCAAAACACAAGTCCAGGTATTTAAGATTTCAAATTATCGAGTGCAATCTATATCTAGGACCGAAGTTCTCAAACTACTAGTCTCGAGTTTCAAATCTCAAATACACAGCTCAATTTAAGTTTCTTTAAGTTGATTCTTTTTCATTTATATACCAGATTTATGCCCAAATCAACTATTCTATGCCGTCTGTGTGGTGCTAGTGAATTTTCATGTAAATGAAGATTAGATGGAGAACCTGAAAAGAACGTAGAAAAATAAATTCTTACCTTGTAAACAATCTTTTCCAATTTTTTCTTGAATTTTCTTTATTTTATTCATTTGTTTCTTCTTCTTATCTCTCTCCCTATACTCTTTCTCACTTTTTAACCCTCTCTCAAATAGAATTTGGGGGAGCAGAATGGGAGGCTTGTCTTAATTTTCTCTTCTGCAATTTTTTCCTTTACAATCCAAGCATGAGGAATTCAAGCAGGAGGTGTGGATGGTGGATGTTGGATTTTCCCACTAACTCTACCAAGCATGAGGTGTCTTCTTGTGTTTTGACCTTATCCATGAAGCTTAATCCAAGTCGTTAAGGTTTGACGAATTGCTTCATTAAGTGACTTAATGTTGTCTCATCACCTCTTATGCCATGTTTGGGAAGACTACAAATTTACACACACAATTAATATTAATTTAAGGTGGAAGTTGAAATCAAACAATATCTAAACTTAGTGGGACCTACACTTAAATATATTCAATTCCTTAATTAATTTTTGATTAAACATGATTAACATAATCATTGAGTAACTAAGAAAATTTACATTTTACCTATAAAATTCCTTCTGCATTTACTTGGGGATATCTTCATACAACACCTCGTGTCAACCCATAAACACATAATTACATTGACAATGAAGCAGGGATGGACCTACGAAATAGAAAGAAAAATGAAAACACTCAAATACCATGAAAAGGGGCTCATGGCCTTGTGGCATGAAGGCAACACTTAGGTGCTTGCAAGGGAGAGGTTGGGGATTCAACTCCCCCTAGGAGCTAATCTAAATAACTAACAGTTGACTTTTGCAGATCAAAATAAAAAAAGAAAAAAGGAAGGGTAATGCCTAGGGTACTACATACGCTTCTCCTCATCTTCTTTTCTCTCTCTGGTCTTTAACATCTTATCAAAGTTTTGATTCTAAGAGGCCTTGGGTTCTAGTCTCATGAATTCTTTTTATTTTATTTTTATCATGCACTTTATTCAGTTCAGTTTGTTCTCTTCTCCACATGCAAGCTGGGGTCGCATGTGAGTGGTGTGTTGGATAGCTTGATATACTACTTTAGCTTTTGGGAATTCATTAACTTGGCAAACATTTTGGCATTTGTTTATATGCTATTTCATTAGAAATCAGAAAGGTTAAACTAATGATTTTAAGCGATATCCAATGTGGAGTTCGGGCTGTAAATTTGATGCATATATGTTGTCTCTCTCTGGTGTATTCTTATTAACAGGATGCATATCTTCTTATGGGTAAACCAAGAAGCTCATACCTTTTCTTATTCATTTTTCAGGATTCGGATGCTACTATTCGTAAAAGGGCCCTCGAACTTGTGTTTCTTCTTGTGAATGAAAGCAATGTAAAGCCTTTGACAAAAGATCTTATTGAATGCCTGGAAGTGAGTGATCAAGAGTTCAAAGGAGATCTTACAGCCAAAATTTGTTCCATTGTCGAAAAGTAAGTAGATAAATATTTAATTTAAAATTTGAAGTCCCCTTGTTGAGAATTTGCAGTGTGGTTATGAATAAATGCCATATAATGGACTCTTAATATGTATCTATCCAATCATCTGAACACAAAAGACCCTGCAAACAAGGCAATTTCATACTCTGTAGGAATTTAGATTATTGTTATTGCCTTTTACTTTTTTCAGATGATATTCTTTTCCTTTTGCTCTTCCTTTTTATCACTATAGATCTAGCTTCCCTTCCTTTATGACACATGGCAGAGTGTTTGTTTTTGTAAATATGTATTTTGGCAACAGCATCAATTGTAATCTAAGGCATTGCAATATGGTTGGTTGAGATGATAAGTCATTAGAGTATACTGAACACATATTGCCCTCCTCAGAGCCCACTTTAGTAGGAACATTGTGCACTGGTTTGCCTTCCCCCCCCCGGTCTTGCAAATTTTTTTTTTTAAAGTTTAGTCTGTTTTATTTTCATTTTCTGCTGTAGGTTTTCTGCGGAAAAGATTTGGTTCGTTGATCAGATGATTAAGGTTCTCTCTGAGGTATGCATGAAATTGCTAATCTGGTACATTGTTCGTGTGAAAAAGTACATTTGTAGGCATCTACACTCACCCACTGAGATCTCCTACTCAACCTACCCAAAGACAGATTACCACCCTTTCTCTAGTAAGTGTAAGATTCCTCCAGAGTTTCCTTCATCCACTGCACCTTGAAACCCACCAGCATCATCAATCACTGTACATTCCAACCCTTCTCAACAAACACCACCTTGTGTATGAGAGTATATGCCATTGTCAATGATCATGTCTTTTGAAATTGTTCATGTCATCTTGTAGATCCAAGCATTTTTTTTTTTATAATTTCCGTATGTGTTCACATTGAACCTGCGGATTTGTACTGTTGCTCGCATATAATGCTACAACTCACCAGTTGTGCTGCTGCTGCTGCTCAATAGTTTTCTTTCTTATCTGAAAATTCTCTCATGCCATGCCTGGAAAGTGTCCTTATGACAATTTTTTATTTTGTTTTTTAAATATTTCTTTTAGCTTTCTTTGATGTAGGTAATGGCATATTTGGTAAAATTCTGATCCTGACACTGTTATTAGTAGGCAGGAAATTTTGTAAAGGATGAAGTTTGGCATGCCCTTATTGTTGTGATAAGCAATGCTTCGAACCTCCATGGATATATAGTACGGTTTCTATACAGAGCAGTCCAAACATCAGGTGAACAGGTACTTCGCTTTTTTTCTTTCTTAGGATAAGATTTGGTATGGAAGTTCTATCATCTTGAGTAATTAGTGAAAAATGATTTTGATATTTTCATCAGGAAAGTCTTGTCCGAGTGGCAGTTTGGTGCATTGGAGAATATGGTGAAATGTTGGTCAATAATGCTGGAATGCTTGATATAGAAGAACCAATGACTGTAAGTTTGCTTCTACAAATTTTTCTCGACTTGGATTTCTTTGTGATTGGTTCTCATTTAATTTGATTGTATCATATGCTATAACAAGTCAGCGATATGCATGCATTATGTGAAGTTTTCAATTGTAAAACCTTTTCACTATACAATCTTTAAAATTTGGACTGGAATTTGTAAATGACTAATATGATTAATTTATAGGAACTAATATTAAGCTATTTTTTGATGATTAGATAATTTGGAAAACATGAAATGTTGATAGCTTCTAGTAACTGATTGGTTAGCATATTGCATGAAATTGAATATACATTTCTGTCACATTTTCTGGTTCTGTCTGATGTGTTCTGAGTCATTTGATCAGAAACAAAAATGTAGTAACATGTTGAACATACAACTCCTTGCTATCTGTTAAATTATTTATTTATTTTTTTCCTCTTTTGGATTCTACAACCTAAACATTTTGGTTATGAGTTCTTTAACTGAGTTAAGAAGTATCCATTTGAAATTTGTTGTAAGAGTTACTGCTAACATGTAGGGAGGGTTAGACCTCTCCTATTGACTTATAATGAATATTTCGAGCTTTGTTTTCATTATTTTCCCTAGTCCTTTTTGAGATTTGGTTGATGATCAGAAGCACAAGGCAAACCTTATCTTCACTTTCTTTGTGATTTTCTATTACAATAAAGTACTTTAGCATATGCCTTAAATTTTGTCCTATTCATTGTCTTCTGGTGTGGCATAAATTTATGCTCCTACCATCCTGCAAAGATTAGCCTTCATTTGTGTTTTGACTGTCATGCTGTGTTGTTTGTCATAAGAATTCTAAGACATGAATTCCTGCTTGCCACAATAGACCTTATCATAATATTGATTAGGAATCTAATCGAAAAATGAAAAAAAAAAAAAAAAAAAAAATCTAATTAATTGAGTAATTATAAGAATGTGAAAGTATTGATGAATTCAAACAAGGGTGACTGCTCTAGGAAACCACAAATAATGAGGAATGATATTGGAGAACTAGTCTTAAAGAGGTAAGGTGTGAATGCAGTACTTGCATCTCCTTATAATATGAACATCTTCCAAAGGTTTGCTCTCTTTATATATGTCACAAGCTATGCAACATTCTCCGTTTGTTGTAATTGCTGTTTAAACCTCTCACTTTAATACTACATTTCCTTAGCCTATGGTCCATTAGAACATCTTCTGCTAGCCATTCAAATTTCTTCAATTGTCATTGCTTCCTCTTGTCATCTTGAACAGTTGAACATAGAACATCTTCAATTGTGATCTTCAATTAGTAAGATTCGCTCCCCTTGAACATCTTCAAATGTCATTGCATCCTCTTATTAAAGTCTCATCTTCAATGTTGATCCTCTGGTTGTCATGTGTGCCAACCATCCTCCATCACATGCTGCTACTTTTTAGCTCTTATTTCTTGGTGCTTTTTTGATGATTCCTTAGTTCCATTTGTATCTTTTGCCTTGTTTACTACATTTCTTTGATTGTTTGATGGGAGGCTCTGCAAGCATGTGACATGACTTGGGGAGACATCATGATGAAATAGTTTTTATTAATTTCTCCTGAAATTGTTTGACAATCAAACATTAATTCAAGTGACTTTGAATGGTTCTTGCTCCTGGTATTGTTCTTAAGTAATGTATGGGTTCTGGATGAGAATTTATTGAGAATTTCTCTTGAATCACTCTATCCTCGTTCCACAGTGCCATCTCCTTTGTGTATGACAAAGGAGCTGACTAAGACAACATGTTGATAGTTGACAAGTATGTTGTTTCCAATGTCAAATCAATCCAATAATTTGTGGCATGATAATGGAATTGTTTCTTAGCAAAATCTCAATGCTTTGACTGGTTAGCTTGTGTTATTAGTTTTGTTTTATTTTCCTTGTCACATCTGTATTTTTCTTTCTTTTGAAGAACCTAGATGTTCTTTGCAGTTATCAGAGTCTGATGCAGTGGATGTCATAGAGATAGCTATAAAGTGCCATAGCTTGGATCTCACCACTCGAGCGATGTGTTTGATTGCTTTGTTGAAGTTGTCTTGTCGCTTTGTTGCTTGTTCACAGTATGTTTTATATTCTTTCATTTCTTATTAGTGTATCTATTCTGTGCAATTTTCCATATGTATATATTACTTGTGACTTTTCATATATCCCCAGAATTTGTGAAGTTTTAGAAAATGCCAGACATGGGATAGAATATCAAGAGCTCTTTGGTTTATTTTGGTCATGTAATTCAATTTAGATCTATAATTCCCGTATGTCATTGTTTACCATTCTCTTATTTAGGCTTTATCTGTCATAGTTTGTAAATATAGTTGGCTGCTGAGCAGCTAAAAGTTCCTTTTGTAATAGTTCTCTATTGTTCGTAAGTTTTTGTCAGTTCTTTCTCTATGAAAAGGCTTTGACTTCTCTTCTTGAAATATCATCCTGAATCTAATAAGTCTAATTTTTCCTTTTTGTTTAAATAGGCTCCGCATTTCGTTTACTAGATTGCTCTTCACCTACTCCATTTGTATTTATTAACAAACTTATACTAGTTTAGCTCACTTTTAAGAGTATATCACTAAAAAATTTTCACGGGTAATAATTAGAAACTGTTGAATGGATGGATGAGAAGGAGAAGGAGAAGAAGAAGAAGAAGAACTATGAGAGAGAGAGCGAGAGAGGGAACCAGCTGCTGTATATTATTCAAAAAACGTAGGGTTTCCCCCTTAACACACAACTATTTATACCAATAAGAATAAGACACAAAGACCAAAATACCCCTAACACTTAACACTCCCCCTCAAGTTGGTGCAAAGATGTCTCTCATGCCTAACTTGCAACAAATAGGGTGAAAGACTTTACTACTAAGACCCTTAGTAAAAATATCCGCTAGTTGATCTTCAAACTTAAAAAAAGGCGTACATATCACACCCTTATTCAACTTCTCCTTAATGAAATGTCTGTCAATCTCAACATGCTTAGTCCGGTCATGTTGAACAGGATTATGTGCAATACTAATAGCAGCTTTGTTGTCGCAATACAAAGTCATGGGATCACTGCAATCAAGCCCTATATCACTCAACAAAGATTTAAGCCACATTAGTTCACATGTCCCATGTGCCATAGCCCTATATTCAGCTTCAGCACTAGATCTGGATACTACTGCCTGCTTCTTGCTACGCCATGTGACTAGATTCCCCCCTACAAAAGCACAATAACCAGAGGTAGAGCACCTGTCATCTATAGAGCCTGCCCAATCTGCATCTGTGAATGCTTCCAACCTCAAGTGACCATGATTAGAGAACAAAATTCCTTTTCTAGGAGCAGATTTAAGATACCTCAAAATGTGATAGACGGCATCCAAATGAGTTGCACGAGGATCATGCATAAACTGACTCACTATCCCAACTGCATAGGTAATATCTGGACGAGTATGAGATAGATATATCAGTCTTCCCACAAGTCTTTGGTACCTTTCCTTTTCCACAAGCGCACCAACCCCACTACAAAGACGATGATTAGTCTCAATCGATGACTCAGCTGGTCTACAGCCTAACATGCCCGTTTCCGCAAGAAGATCTAGAATGTACTTCCTTTGAGAAATGAAGATGCCTTTATCAGATCTAGCAACTTCAGTCCCAAGAAAGTATCTCAATGGACCAAGGTCTTTTATCTCAAACTCCTTGGCTAACAACATCTTGAGATGGGTCACCTCCTCCTCATCATTACCTGTCACAACTATGTCATCCACATGTACAATAAGCATTGTTACCTTATGTACATTGTGTTTGACAAACAAGATGTGATCGGCATTGCTTTGCTGATACCCAAATCCCAGCATTGCCTTTAGGAATCTACCAAACCAGGCTCTAGGAGATTGTTTCAAACCGTATAAAGCCTTCTTCAATCTACAAACCTTTCTAATTGTAGACTGTGATGAGAATCCTGGAGGTACATCCATATATACCTCCTCCTCCAAATCCCCATGAAGAAAAGCATTCTTCACATCTAGTTGTTGTAGAGGCCATCCCAAATTAGCAGCACACGACAGAATAGCTCGAATGGAATTCATCTTTGCTACTGGGGCAAAAGTTTCTTGATAGTCTATTCCATATGTCTGGGTAAATCCCTTGGCCACTAGTCTTGCTTTGTACCGTTCAATCGTCCCATCTGCATTGTGCTTGATAGTGAACACCCACTTACATCTGACTGGTTTTTTTCCATTAGGTAAAGACACCAAGTCCCATGTGTTATTTTTACTCAAAGCTTGCATCTCTTCTACCATAGCTACCTTCCACTTAGGATCATTGATGGCCTCTTTCCAACCCTGCGGAATACATACAGAAGAAAGAGACGAAACAAAAGCATGATATGGAGAAGACAACGAATCATATGACACGAATTTAGAAATGGGGTGTTGAGTATAGGCTCTAACCCCCTTTCTGAGAGCAATAGGAAGACTCAGATCATCAACAACAAGACTATCAACAACAGGTGAAGAAATGGATTGAGGATCATTACCTGCAGAGTTAGTGAAAACTGGTTGTGGAACTGGCATAGGAGATGATTGACTCGGTGGCACAAGAGAAGCCCACTCTTTCTGACGCCGTGAATAAGTCTTAAGATCAACTCTATCCAAACGACCACCAATATCAGTCTCATCAACAGAACTCGTAGGCTCCCCCTCACCACAAATAATAGCCCGCTGATTAGGAAGGAAAAAAGACAACTCATGTTGATATGCCGTCTCCGTCTTATCCGCAATCTCGTCTATACCACTCTCCCCCAGAGGAGATAGCGGATGACAAGGAAAAAAGGACTCAAATTCACGGAAGGTGACATCCATACTAACATACAGCTTATGAGTCTGAGGGTCATAGCATTTGTAACCTTTCTGAGTAGCAGAATAACCAAGAAAGACACACCGGACAGCCTTAGGATCAAGCTTCCCACGAGTACAAGGTTAAAGATGAACAAAACAAACACTACCAAAAACCCAAGGCGGAAGGGAAGAAGTGGGATAAGTGACAGGGAGGAGCTCAAGAGGAATTTGGAAGTGGAGGACATTAGAGGGCATACGGTTAATAAGGTAAGCTGCGGTAAGAACAGCATCCCCCCAAAAAGACTTAGGAACGTTTATGGTAAACAAGAGTGAGCGAGGAACCTCAAGGAGGTGGCCATTCTTGCGTTCGGCAACTCCATTCTGTTCAGGAGTGCCAACACAACTAGTCTGATAAAGAATGCCATGCTCCTCGAGATATGCCCTGAAAGCTCCATCAACATATTCAGTTCCATTATCACTCCTAAGAATTTTGATAGTAGCATTGAAGAGATTGGAAACCATTTTATGAAAATTTTTGAAGCACGAAAAAACCTCATTTTTAGTGCGAAGTAAATAAACCCAAGTCACACGGGAATAACAATCAATAAACGTGACAAACCACTGATAACCGGAGGTAGAAACCACGGGGGAAGGACCCCACACATCACTATGAATAAGCATAAAAGGAAAAGTACTTCTTTTATTAATGGAAGGATAACAAGTACGTTTATGCTTAGCAAGCTCATAAGCATCACAAACAAAGTTATTCCTAGGACAATCTCGAACTAAAGAAGGAAAAAGTTTCTCTAAAATACTAAAGGAAGAATGCCCCAAACGGCGATGCCATTGATGAAGAAGGTGAAAGGAGGAGCCAGAAGTGCATTGAAGAGCTCGAGAGGGCAAAGTTGATGCAGAAGCGGCATCTAGAAAGTACAATCCACTGTGTGCGCTATCACTGCCAATCATTTTCCCCGTAACCAGTTCCTGAAAGACACAATGAGTCGGAAAAAAGGTTACAGAGCAATTGAGAGCAGTAGTAAGGCTACTAACAGAAAGTAAGTTAGTGGAAAAATTAGGAACATGAAGAACAGAGGAAAACGAAAGTAAAGAGGTGCAATGAACAGAACCTTTGCCAGAGATAGAAGATAAAGTGCCATCAGCCACTCTAATTTTATCTCGCCCAGAACTAGGTGAATAAGAATGGAAAAAACTAGAAGTACCCGTCATGTGATCGGTAGCACCGGAATCAATGATCCAAGGAGACGAAGAGGCACTAAGTGCACTAGCAGAAATACTTGTGTGGGCAAAGTTGGAAGAGGCAGAAGAGGAAGGAGCTAAGGTAGAAGAAGAATCAAGTCGAGCCATCAAACGTCTGAGAGTGTGAAGCTCATCCTGGGAAATAGAACCAGCATCATCCGATGCACTAGCAGCAATCTCAGACACATGGGCTTGAGAACGAACACTACCACCACGACTACGGCCTTGAGTAGGCCGACCATGCAACTTCCAACAGTGTTCTTTATCATGTCTATCTTTCCCACAATAATCACACTTCAACCGGTCCCGATCAACTAATGGACCCTTACCACCACCCTGAGGCGGACAAGGTGGAGTATCACGGGACTTGGGGCCGACAACCATCGCTGACCGATCCTGAACAGGGGCATGCACCATAGCACTACGACGACTCTCCTCCTGCTGAACCAGGGCATAAGCCTCACGCAATGTGGGAAACGGAGAGTGACCCAATACCTGAACTCGGATCTGATCATACTCCAAATTCAAGCCAGCAAGAAAATCATACACCCACTCCTTCTCCACAGCCTGCTGAAACATAGTGGCATCCGCGGAGCAAACGGGTTGGAAACTCTGGTAGTAATCTAGCTCCTGCCATAAACCACTCAACTCAGCATAGTAGACTGCCAGAGAGCGATCCTTCTGATCCAAGTCCCTAATCTTCTTTCGCAATTCATAAGCCTGTGCATCATTACTTTGTTGAGAATACATCTGAGATGTCGCTATCCAAATCTTGTGAGCGGTATTCATCAAGAGAAGAGTCCTACTAATGGTAGGTTCCATAGAATTGATCAGCCAGGTCATCACTAAAGCATTCTCCGAAATCCATTGAGCAGATAAAGCACTGTCCTTGGTAGGTTACGTGGTACTACTAGTAATATAGCCAGTCAAACGCCGGGTGGCAATGGCAAGGCTGCAGGAGCGGGACCAAATCAAATAATTGGTGCCATTAAGGCCTCGTTTGGGAACCCTCCCTTTTAGCCAAAAAGTCAAAAAGTTACTAAATTAGCCAAAAAGCCAACAACCCATACCAAAAAGTCAAAGATTCTCCTTTCTCTCTACTTTTTGCACTTCTTTTCGTAAAAAGCCAAAAAGTCATCCCAAACATACTAGTTTTTTTTAGCTCATATTTTAGCCAAATAACCAAAAAGTTACTAAATTAGCCTGTTTCCAAACGGGGCCTAAGCTTGATCAGACTAATCTGGAGAGAAGGACTATCACCCAGAGTCATACCACGACTCAGTCCACTGTCCTCCTTGCCCTTAGAGTACTGACCCTCGCACTCAGCCATGAGATAAGAGAAAGATGGGGCAGAAACACAAACAGTATATCAAACAAGTTCTGACAAAATGTAACCAGCACAGCGAAGCACCTTCTAAGGCGAAACCAGTGCAAAAATAACTCCAGAATAACGTAATCAGATCACATAGGAGCCCAAACACTGAAGCAGAGCATCCAAAAACCAGGAAAAAACCAAGGGAGAGCCAAAAACACCGCAAAACAAGGACAGCACAGCCCAATAAAGACCCAGTCGGCTCCCTAGGATGTGAGGGAGAGGGAAAAAATCAAGCAAAAAAGGGTGCACCAGTGACTTTCAAAAAATCACCCATTTTTGACGAAAAATCAAAAAAATTGGAAAACTCAATCAATAATAACCAAAAAATAAAAAGGAGATTATAGGATGAAAGCCCATCAATTTTCGAGCATAGTGGCAAAATTTTTTTTTTTTTTTTTTAGACGTACCAGATACAAGAACGAGGGAAGGAAAGAACAATCTTCAAGGAGGAAGATATTGCTTTGATCCCATGTTGAATGGATGGATGAGAAGGAGAAAGAGAAGAAGAACTGTGAGAGAGAGAGAGTGAGAACCAGCTGCTGTATATTATTCAAAAAATGTAGGGTTTCCCCCTTAACACACAACTATTTATACTAATAAGAATAAGACACAAAGACCAAAATACCCCTAACACTTAACAGAAACTAACTCTTCAAAATTAAGGGCTTTAACATTTTCGAAAATTTCCAGGTGTGAATCATCTGAGTTAATGTAATTCTTTTGTAAAAGTGAATCCTTATTAATTAAGCAAAACTCTTTGCGATTCTATTTATTCAGGGCCTTCTAACCATCATTACTGTTTGTTCTAAATGGAGGAAATTTAATGAACATCCATATTCTGTTAAGGAAAGACTATTTCCTATTTTTCTATCTGACAAGATTGGTACAATAAGAAGTCACTTTTTTGGGTCTCTGTTTTTCGTATTCAAGAAAAAAAAGGTTTGATTTGATGTTGTACAATTTCTGTTTATATCAGCTCTATGTTCACTTTTTGAAAACTTCATTTATTATAATGTCTTCTATTTTGCCACCCAAAAGAATTAATGTGTGTTAAAACTATTAGTGTGGTAGGTGAGTGTATAGTGTGGTAGGTAGATGTGAGTGTGTTAGGTGAGTATTAGTGTGGTAGGTGAGTGTATTAGTGTGGTAGGTGAGTGTGTTAGTATCATAGTTCTAAATATCGGCCGGTACGGTACGTACCGGCCGATTCGTACCGGAAAACCATATCACCGAGTCGGATATTGACCGGTATACCGGTGAGAACGAAATTCACAGCCGTACCGGCCGAGTCCCGATACGTAGCGGCCCGAATCCTATACGTGCGACGATACAGTCCGATACAGATTTGTTGTGCTGATGTTGTGCTCTGTTTTGTTGGTGTTGTTGTGCTCTGTTTCTGGTCTCTTTCTTCTTCTTCTTTTTTTTTTTTTTTTTTTTTTTTTTTTGCCGATTTAAAGCTGAAATGTTTGTCTGGGTTGGCCGGATTCTACAGCTTCCGGGCAGCGTTCATACAGAGAGAGAGAGAGAGAGAGAGAGAGGGGTAGGTGATATGGGTCTTGCTTCCAGTCAATTGCAGTCTTGTATTATGGTTCGGGTGTCTGAGGTTGGAATGGAAAAGAAAAGAGAGATAATCAGGTACATGGAGGTGCATTGGGAGTATGAGATTGAAATGGATAGGAAGGGAGAGGTTCTTAGGTACATGGTGGTGTATGTGTTTATGGTGGACTTCTAGATTGTAATTGTTTAGATTTTTTTTTTTCTTCTATTTATTTGTTTATACACCAACATCTCTATCTATATTAATATATATATTTATTTTTTTCTCAGTACAAGAAAAATAAATAATCAAATTAATTTTTTTATTAAAAGTTTAACATATGTCAAAAAAAAGTTTGAAACTAAAATAAATACATATCATTTAGTTGAAAATGAGTAAAAAATATTCCTACATATCAAAATTTTGATTAAAATGTATCAAATTAAGGCTAAAAGAGTCAAAAAATGCATAAAATTTAGTTTTAAAGGGATTGCTAATGATTTTTAAAATTTCACGGTCGCGATACCCGATTCCCGATTTGTACCGGCCGATACTACCGATACCGATACTCCGCGACCGATACCGTTACGTTACCCGATACCGCGATTTAGAACTATGGTTAGTATATTCTCTTCCTCTCCTATATATAGGAGAGTTATTGTATACATTCAAGATTAATCAATATTATCTATACATTAATTTCCTACATGGTATCAGAGCTATAGGTTAAGCTCTTGGTGTTCTTCGCCTTACCGGCGGGCGGCAACCTTGCCTTGGCCGTCCGCCGGACCTCAACCTATTCCGCTTGTGTTTCTACACATACCTTCTTCCATAGCTGAGCTCTTACCCCTCATCTCAGCCTCTGTAGATCGCAAAGCAAACAGCAGCAGCAGCGTTACTACTCCATCATCATCATCATCTATGGTGCATGGGCCACAGTTGCTCGTTTTCGAACAAGCAGCCCACTTCTCTCTCCCACCACAAAACAGAGCTCCTCTGCCTTGGCTAGTAAGCCTCACTACCGCCACGGCGGCCTAAGCTGCCGCCACCGCAGCAACAGCGGCAATTGCGTGCTCATGACCCAGTAAACTGTTTTCTCCAACGGTCCGACATGACCCAGTAAACTGTTTTCTACAACGGTCCGACATGACCCCATAAACTGTTTTCTACATCGGTCCGATATGACCCCATAAACTATCTTCTACAATAGTCCGACATGACCCCATCAAACTGTCTTCTACAACGGTCTGACACGACCCTACAGTGTCTCCTATCCATTTTTATTTTATTTGTCATTTTATTTTCCTGTTTTGTTACTCTCTCCAAACTCAAGTTGCATTGATATTCCCATGCAGTAGGCACACAGCCATAAACTGTTTTCTACAACGGTCCGACATGACCCCATAAACTGTTTTCTACATCGGTCCGATATGACCCCATAAACTATCTTCTACAACGGTCCGACATGACCCAGTAAATTGTTTTCTCCAACGGTCCGACATGACCCAGTAAACTGTTTTCTACAACGGTCCGACATGACCCCATAAACTGTTTTCTACATCGGTCCGATATGACCCCATAAACTATCTTCTACAACGGTCCGACATGACCCCATCAAACTGTCTTCTACAACGGTCTGACACGACCCTACAGTGTCTCCTATCCACTTTTATTTTATTTGTCATTTTATTTTCCTGTTTTGTTACTCTCTCCAAACTCAAGTTGGTTGGTTCCTATCCCCCTTGAGTTTGAGGGGGGCTGTTAGAATATTTTATGTAGTGTGGTAGGTAAGTGTAGTGTGGTAGGTGAGTGTAGTGTGGTAGGTAAGTGTGTTAGTAGTGTGTTAGTATTCTCTTCCTCTCCTATATATAGGAGAGTCATTGTAGTCATTTGAAATCAATCTATCAATCAATAATATCTATACATTAATTTTCTACACGTGCTTACTCTGCTCCTTCTCTGCCTCAGCAAAGCAACGCTGGTGCGCTTTTAGGGAGCTCGTAGTCAGCAGCCCAGAGGATTGCTCAGCTGCCATACCACCCTGCATCGCCAAGAGCACCAAGAGCGTCTAGATCTGGCTTTACACGGATGTTGTTGTTGAGAAAGTTAGGGCCAGCATTGAAGGTAAAGATGCTGTGAATTGATTTGAGTTGCCCCGGAAACAACAACACTTGCCTGGTTTGCATTGTAAATTGCAAGGTTAAAAAGTGCTGTTGCAGCGTCCCTTTTCCCGGCTGTATTGCCTTCTCCGAGGAGCCCTACCAATGCTTGAATGGCTCTGGGATGAGCACCAACGATCACTTTGTGATCATCTATTATAGACATGCTGAAGATTGCTGTTGCTGCGTTTTCTCTTGCCTCCATGTTTTTCCCTGATTGTAGAACTTCTATGATGCTGTCAATTGCACCAGCTGACATTATTAGTGTCTTGTTGTTGTCAAAAATGGACAGGTTGAGGAGGGCAGTGACTGCATTTTCTTGAATTCTTGGGTCGTGGGAACCAAGTAATGTCACCAGAAAGGGAATTGCTTCTGCCTAGGCAATTAATCTGCGATTATCTATTCCGGTTTTTTGCAAGTAACCGAAGCTCATAAGTTGCTTGCCTTTGGATATCCAGAGATCCAGTCGCCAGTTTGCCCACCAGAAACTCTGCTGTCATTTTTGACAGCATCGTTGGCTGTTTTTGTGGTGGAAATGTGATCGATTGCTTTCTCACTCGTCTTTCTCTTGCTGTTGCTTCTCTCCAATCTTGAAGAAGATGAAGATGTTGTACCATCAATTACAGGGATATTGTTCTCCTGACACCATTGATGGACCAAACACTTAAGTGCATAATTGGGTATGAGGGCCATATGAATTAGCCTCTGCCCGCTTTTTGGGCATGTGTGGTGCCCTGAATTTATCCACTGGGCGATAGAATTTCGATCATAAGTTTGCCCTGATGCTACTATCACAGGGTCCCTCATCAAGTCAAGTGAAATGGGGTAGCGAAATTCATCGGGTATGTTAAATAACATTGATTGTGAAGATGAAGAATGATGATCTTGATGCCTAAATGATGTTGTCCGCTGCCTCAAGTCTTCATTGTTTTTTCTCTTTTTGATGGAAGTCCGGCACACCTTTTGATAAGATTGGGCACGCCTTTTGATGGCACGCCTTTTGAGGGTGCGACTTTTGTGGGTCCGACAAGACTCTGTAAACTGTCCCGACTTTGATTCCGGTTAGCTTCTATATGGGTCCGACAAGACTCTGTAAACTGTCCCGACATTGATTCAGGTTAGCTCCTATATGGGTCCGACAAGACTCTGTAAACTGTCCCGACTTTGATTCCGGTTAGCTCCTATATGGGTCCGACAAGACTTTGTAAACTGTCCCGACATTGATTCCGGTTAGCTCCTATATGGGTCCGACAAGACTCGGTAAACTGTTCCGACATTGATTTCGATTCTCTGCTACAACGGTTCGACACAGCCATATCGTGTCTTCTACAACGGTCCGACATAACCCTGTAAACTGTTTTCTACAACGGTCCGACATGACCCCATAAACTGTTTCACAGCCATATAGTGTCTTCTACAACGGTCCGACATGACCCCGTAAACTGTTTTCTACAACGGTCCGACATGACCCCGTAAACTGTTTTCTATGACCCCATAAACTCTCTTCTACAACGGTCCGACATGACTCCATAAACTGTCTTCTACATCGGTCTGCCATAACCATACGGTCTTCTACAACGGTCTGACACGACCATACAGTGTCTCCTATCCACTTTTATTTTTATTTGTCAGATTATTTTTCCTGTTTTTGTTACTTTCTCTCCAAACTCAAGTTGGTTAGTCCCTATCCTCAGTTTGAGGGGGGCTATTAGTGTGGTAGGTGAGTGTATAGTGTGGTAGGTAGATGTGAGTGTGTTAGGTGAGTATTAGTGTGGTAGGTGAGTGTATTAGTGTGGTAGGTGAGTGTGTTAGTATATTTTCTTCCTCTCCTATATATAGGAGAGTTATTGTATACATTCAAGATTAATCAATATTATCTATACATTAATTTCCTACAAAAACTTTTTACTACCACTATAATTTCTTTCTTTCTTTCAGTTTGGTATTTTTAATCCATTGTGTAATCTATCTCTTAGTATTTTTATGGCTTTTTATGAATTGAGATATGATTGTACATTAAATATTCTCTCTAGGAGGATAAAGGATATAATTGTTCAATATAAAGGAAGCTTTGTACTTGAACTGCAGCAGAGATCGATTGAATTTTGTTCAATCATCGAGAAGCATCAGAATATCAGGTATGCTTTCATTTACATTACTAAAATGTCTAGCTTTAATCTTTTACTTTTCCTCTTTTTTTTTTTGATAGTTTATAAATTTAGTTCCCTTCTGCATCTTACAGAGAAGCTGGCTGAGTGTGTGCAGGTCTGTCCTTGTTGAAAGGATGCCAGTTCTAGATGAGGCGACTTACAGTGTAAAGAGGGTTGGTTTTTTGCCAAGAACTGTTTCAACTTCGACTGGAGCTTCACTTAATCTTCCAAATGGAGTTACAAAATCAACAACTGCCCCTCTTGTTGATTTACTAGATCTAAGTTCAGATGATGCACCAGCACCTAGCTCTTCCGATGGCAATTTTCTTCACGATCTTCTTGGTGTTGACTTATCACCAGCTTCATCACAACCAGGTTAGTTTTGGGATGCACAAGGTATAACAATTTTATGAATACCAGTGAAACTTACTTTTTGTCTACTACTTTTGTTTCCAATACATGTTAGCTTTAATAATTTGTTCTATGTTTTAATACTACATTATGGAAAGACTTAGCCTTCCTTAAAATCATGGCATCTTTAAAAAAAATCTGATTCTTCTATTTTTTATTGCTTTGACGTGTGTTATTATGAGATGAACTCATTAATCAAACATTTGCCATTAAGAATTGGTGATAAGTTGAATTTGGGTGATTGACATGCTTAACACACTTGCGAAACACGTGTCTATCACTTATAGACACATTACAAGTTTGAATAAAATAACTTGAAATTCAATGATAAAAGAAAAAAAAAAAAAAATTATATCTGTTCTCCTCCTTTAAAATGTAAATTTTTATCATTGAATTAAATATTCATATATATAACATAATATGCTTATATATCCATATAATGAATATATAAAATTATCTATTTTACATGTGTTCCCCACGTGTCGCCTCTTACATTTTTCTATTTTTATTTTCTCGTCGGTGTGTCTGTGTCGTGTCCATGTCGCATCACGTGTCTTTGTCCATGAAAGTTTCACTTAAGTTTTATGTAATATTTTTGTTTTCAAATTTTTCTTTTTTCTTAGATTTCTTGTCAATAACTCGATCAATGCATTCTTCAACAGTGCATATTAAGTTGTTTTCTTTCTTCATTGCTAGGTACCGGTAATGCTCAAAAAAGTGGCACAGATGTTTTATTGGATCTTTTGTCAATTGGGACTCCAGCTCAAAGCAGCTCATCTACATCGGACATTTTATCCTGTAATCACGGTAACGGTACTTCTGATGATGGTGCATTAGTCAGTCGGTCATCACCTTCTGCGCAAGCCTCTTCTCCTGCAGGTGGTTCTATGATGGATTTGTTGGATGGCTTTGCTTCCATCCCCGAAAAACTTGGTATAGCCTCTACTCATACTTGAATTTTGCTAGTAGTTATATTTTATTCTTAAAATATTGGTAACCTTTTTCTCAATAAACAGAAGACAATGGTCCTGCTTCTCCATCAATAGTTGCATTCGAGAGCAACTCCTTGAAGATAATGTTCAACATCTCAAAGCCTCCTGGAAACCCACAAACAACACTTATTGAGGCAAATTTTATAAACAAATCGCCTAATGTCTATACAGATTTTATTTTCCAGGCAGCTGTTCCGAAGGTTAGCCCATATGAAAGCCATCATCTGAACTTCCTTTTACACTTTAAATTTCAATTCATAAGTAGACTTTCAATTTAGTATTTGCTCCTTTAGTGTTTTCTATTTTGTCATTCAATTGGCATAGTAACAAGTTTAGTCCACATGTTCCATAAAGAGAAAAATTAAAAAGAGAAAAGTTTGAATCAACATGCTGTTGTGTTATTTTCTGATGTTTTCAATCAGCAGTTTCTTCAACTGCAATTAGATCCAGCTAGCAGTAATACTCTGCCTGCAAGTGGTGATGGGTTAATTACACAAAATATGCGAGTTACGAACAGCCAACATGGCAAGGTAGGTTTTACAATTCCTCACCTTTATGCATTTCTCTTGAACAGATTTTTGTCATCATATGCTATTGTATATAAACTTAATTGCTTCTTAGAAGTGCTTTCATTCTTTTGATGTGATGCCACCACTGGCCTTCTTCATTGGTTTTTTCTTTCACAAATATTTTATAAACTTGATAAAACGAGTTTCTGGCCATGAGATTTTCTGCACTTGTTAGAAGCTCAGCTTACTTCACTGATTGATAATGATAGGGTCAGGATTTGTGTATAGAAAGTAAACGTCTTTGGTTGTGTGTTAAGTAGCCTCCCAGCCAGCACATAAAAATTTCAGTCAGATCTCTTATGAACATGATGATTTAACTGAGCATATATCCCTTGATAGAGTTGAATAGCGAGAAAGATTCATATAATCAACCTCACTCGATTGGGGCACAAGGCTTAGTTTGCTTTGGTTTGGTTTGTATATTGTATAATTATTATTATTATTTTTTTGTTTTAATTTTCAGAAATCCCTTGTCATGCGCATACGGTTAGGTTACAAGATGAATAACAAAGATGTTTCGGAGGAAGGACAAATCAAGAATTTCCCTAGTGAATTGTGAGGTTGATTGGTCCTCAAAGTTGTGAAAGATGATGATGTATGAGCTCTTTATTTTTCCACGAGAAGTGTCTTCTCCCTGTCTGTAGTGTTAGTGCAGCAATCTTGTTTATTTTGATTCTATTGTTTGGTGGGCAATGTGGCTTGTAGCGGTTAGGTTTTTGGGTGATTTTGAGCATGTGATACATCCGATGCTTCATCTTGCAACTTATTTTCTTTGGTTTGAAGGTGGTTTGTGTACATTATGATTAGATATTTGGTATACGGAAATTAAAATTTTTCTTTGAGGTACATATTGGCAACTTGAGGAGCTCTCTTGTTGGTAAAAGTCGGCAATTTTTGAACTCAATACCTTTATTTTTGTTATATATTCAAATTATATGGCAAAAATGTAATATATGCATGAAATTTGAATTGTAATTTTCAAATTGACTTTGTACACAATTGCAGAAAATGCATGAAGGCTCTTGGAGTGATTGAAAGATTTTTTTTAGCTCTCTTGTTTTTTTTTTTTTTTTTTTTTTTTTTTTTTTTAATGGGTCAAACACAAGAGGTAGAATTTGTGAACGAAAAAAGAGAAAGATAGGCAATCATGAGAAAATATTTTTTCTCAAGCTGTCATGGCTTCAGCAGTTGACAGATCCATTAATACAACTATTAGCACAATAGTTTTAATATCGCAATCATAAGAAAATAAATTTTGTGCTTTAATTAGTTGGACAAAAATTTATATTTGTTGGTTGTTTGCTTTTGATATGGATGCCATGGTTGTTTCGTTTTCTGTGATTAATAATCAAGCCTTTCAACTAGCAAACAGTAAGCATAATTCTTCACTTAGTGAATATTACTTTACTTATATTATTATTATTGTTAGATCTCTAGAAAATTAAATATAGCTGATAGATTACAAGAAAAAAAAAGAGTTGAATATTGTTAAATAAGACTTGGTTTTTGACTCTGCATTTACAAGATACAGTCTAATAGTCTATATACCCTCTTATAGGTAAAGATCAGATTTCAAATTCGAAATTAAAATACACACAAATATAAGTGAAGCTAAAAGACAAACTTAATTTTGTAGTGAAATCTCTACTATGTTTAATCCATTTTTAGTGGGTATGCCCACCTTTTTGGCTTTTTGCATAAGTTAGCTACTTTGCATGTCATCCACTTGCAAGATTCATGTCCTATTTTCAAAAGGTGCACATGTTCATTTCTTACATTGAATTGTAAGGGATTCGGACGTTTCTCTTGATCTTATACAGCTCCTAAAGAATTGAAGAGATATCTGGCACTTCATTATTATTATTATTATTATTATTTTGTCTTTAAGCATTTGGAGCAGTTCTTTTGCTTTGTCCGCTACTAGTAAACTTTTTTTGAGATGAGGTTTGGACAAGATGAAAGATAGAGAAATTGAATATGACAAGGTTGAGGAAATCAAGTTTCAGTTTTTGAAACTAAAGTAGACACAATTTGTACCATAATAATGTTTTTTGAGCTTGCTCCAATAATTTTAATTCCATATGTAACTATTGTTGAAAATTCATTTAAGAGTTGAAAATTGTCTGTATTAATTTTCATAGTATTAACGATTCCAAATTTTTAATCTAGTACGTATTGATTTTATTCACAGGTAGTTTAAGACTTTGCCATCCATGATTGCAATTCAAGGAATCCAATAACAAAAGGCATACAAAGAATTTTTTCATATTGATTTTCTTTTTTGCATTTTGCTTAATTTTCCCAACAAAATCCTTTGAAAAAAAAAAAAAAAAAAAAAAAAACTTTTCTATTTCTCTCATAGAACTACCTCAAAATAACACACATCTTCTTTTTTTTTTTGGTTTTGGTTTTGGATTAAAAATGCATTTAACTGTATAATCAACATGTAGATACGTATACAAGGCCAGCTAATCCTGTGGTCACACTCAATAAATTGGCAGAAACATATATATATATATATATCAAACATGGAGTGCATATTTGGCTGCAAATGAAGCCTGGATTGTAGGCCATGGCTTTTTATGTCCTTTAGCTTTTGACATTGGCATGGTTTTGTCTCAAAAGATTGCTTGTTTGATATAAACCGATAAACTATTGTGGGGAAAGGAAACTTCAAGCTCTGAGTTTTGTGACAAAATAGTGACCTTAAATTTGGCTTTTTATTAGAAAAGGTGAAAGACCCAAAAAAATAAAAATAAAAAAAAATAAAAAATAAAAAAATTACATGTAGGTCTTAATAGGTAGACTTATTATCCAATGAATCATATGATAATGACATTTTTCATCAAACACTATTAAAAACATCACTACTTGTTAATTTTCAACGACAGTTTGAAAATTATCACCAAAAATGTCACTAATTATAAATTTTAGCAACAGCTTAAAAAAATCGGTTAAAAAAAGTCACTAATTTTCAACTTTCAGTGATAATTTAAAAAATTCGTCACATAACAACATCATTACCCGTAAGTTTTAGTTACAATCTATAAAAATTGTGAGGTCACAAATTGTTAATTTTTGACGATATATGCAAAAATCGTCACAAAAAATTATTTGTAGCGACGATTTTACTATGACTAATTTTTAATACGGCTTGATGTGAATTAAGTCAAACTATTAGGAGTTATATGTAATTTACCAAAAAATAAAAATAAAAATAAATTATATTGACATCCCTCAAGTAATGAAAAAGTATAGCCAATCCGAGATCTCACATTTTTTTTTTCTCACAGCTTTAAGGAATTATATTGACCTCTCTTACAATACTGGTAATTTTAAAAGTGTTAATGGATGTGATGAAATTGCTATATTACACTTTGATATGTTGAGTTTAAATATATATATATAGTTTTTTTTTGGATTAGCAAAAAAAATGTTAGAGTACATTAATAAAGAGGAGCTTGGAGCTACATTAAGTTCGGAACTCCAGTTGGAAAGAATCCAACACAGAAAAAAAAAGCCAAAGGAAACAAGAGCAGAATACACAGCAGCAGAGCAGCCTAGCTGCATACAGCAGAGCAGCAGGTTGCACACCGCTCAGCACCCAAAACTGAGACCAACAGCCAAAACTAAACCTGCATACAGACCTGCAAAGATGCAGCTGAACGACACCCAACTGAACCTTCATTACCAACAGAACTCACTGAACATATCAGCAGGTCTATCAACAGCTGAGAAATTTTCCACAGATCAAATGTACCATTAGTTACTAATACTGAGTTCAACTAAAAGTGCCTGTAAAATAAATGGAGCACAGAACAACTATCATCAACCCAACCAACACTAGAGCTTAGAGACAGAACTACAACACACACAGCAGAAACAGAGGCAGAACTACAACACACACAGCAGAAACAATTACATAATATATATTTGTGTTTAAATATAGATTGATATCAAATGACATAATTACACTATCTCTTACCTAGTTAATTTACCTAACTACCCTCGTTAATTCAACGGTGTGTAATATATAAGGTAAATTGTTAATAGGTCTTAATAGTTAGATTTAATTCCCATCAAATCCTATTGGAAACAAGTCCTAGTAAAACAGTCGCTAAAAATAATTTTTTGTGACAATTTTTTGCATATATCGTTGAAAATTGACAATTAGTTGATTTTTTTTGTCACAATTTTTATAAATTGGAGCTAAAACTTATAATTGGTGACTTTTTTAAACTATCACTAGAATTTATAATTAGTGATTTTTTTGTGACAATTTTAAACTGTCGCTGAAAATTAACAATTGGTGATATTTTTTAAAGTGTTTGATGAAAAATGCTATTAATTCTCACAGAACCTATTGTACAATAAGTCTACCTATTACGACCTACAAGTAAGTCCCCCTAATATAAAATAAAAAAAAAATCATTGTGTTCGATTTTAATTTGTTGAATTCAATTTTTTAAAAATTGAGTTTTTTATTTTTCGTGAATATTTTTAAAATTTCAAGCAATTTTTTTTTTTTTTACTTTTTTGTATGCACCTTACTTAGATGTATTTAAAAAATAAAAAATTTGTAAAAAAATATTTTAAAAATTCAATAATACACAAGAATATGAAAAATATACTGAATTTTTGTATTTTTTTAAATTTATATTTTAGGTATTTAATGAATTTTTTAAATATTTTTTTTTACAAATATTATATTTTTTGAGTATATTTATGTTAGGTGTATCTAAAAATTAAAAAAATTACTTAAAATATTTAAAAAATTCAATAAAAACAAAAACATACATAAAATAAAAAAATTCAATTATCTGAAAAGTGAATCTTAAGTTATGAAACCAAACAAATTTATTCGTGTTTAAATACAACTGGCATTTGAACCTAAGGATAATGAAAGGCAACGGATAACCAATGGTATATGAGCCAGAGTGATGTGAGATTTATATTTTAAGAAATCATGGAGCAATTATGTTAAAATTGTGGTGCTAACTGTAAATTTTTTTTTTTCATTCTTTAAAAGTGGTGAGTGTAATTTATCCAAAAAATGTAATGGCACTTAAAAATGATGACAATTTTTGTTTATTTATTTTTAGTAAATTGAAAGCTGAAACTTATAAGGAAAGTCATATTTTTAACTAGACTCACTTTTCAATTTTTATTGAGATACATGAGTTTTGACTAATTAATATAGTCCGTATTGGAGGTCATACACTCACTTCCCTCCCATATGCATTAAAAATTGTGGTCTCACATTAATTGGCGTAGAAAGAACTTTGATTGGTCTTTTTTTTTTTTTTTTTTTTTGAGCAGCAAAAAATCTTTATTGATGAAAATTGAAATAAAAGATACAAAGATAAACATCAACAAATAAAGGGCGAGTGCAAAATGTATCATAGCTAGCAAAATCATCCCAACTTTGATTGGTGTATTTAGTAGCACCCCCAATTTATATAAGATTATATTTTTGTTTCCTTCTTTTAGGTCTTCTTAGTGAAGACTTATTAGAAAAAAATAAAATAAAATAAAGAAGTAAACAAGAAAAATTTGTAAGTTTACAGTTTCAGTTGAACACACACATATATTATCTAGGTTATTGTCAAATTCAGCTTTACCATTGAGTTGTTAGTGACAGTAGAATTGGGTTTATGGAAGCATCAAAATAGATTGGAAATATTAACTATGCCTTCTGAGAAAGTTCTAACAAGAAGAAACAACACAAAATATTTTATCCAACATATGTATGCTATGTGATTAAGTTGACGTGAAAGCAACAAAATATTTTGTGTAACACGTATGTTATGTGACTGAGTTGATGCGATATATTTTTTCATTCATTATTTGTAGTGTGGTAAAAAGTGGGGTTAAAGTTTATATGACCGAATAATCAACACCTTGGGCTAAAGGCAAATTGATTTCTTAGGTCTCACATTTATTACATAATAAATACTGAATAGAAGGATATACCATATCGGCTACATGAAATACTTGTTACATAATTTTTTTTTGTTTGTGTGAAAGGGATTGGGTATTAGAGAACATAATTAATAGGTCCAAGTTGGGTAGAAATCTAATTAGTAATTAATTAAGTTGATCCCTATAAACACGAAATTTTATTGCATAGGAAGATGAGAATTTCTCAAGTTTTTTTCATCTTTTATTTTATTTTATTTTTTGATCAGCAAGTAATATTAACTTTATTGATAAAATTCAAAGTACAAGTACAAAGACAAGCACCAATAAAAAAGGGATAGTACAAAAAGTATCAAAGCACTCAAGATTATCCCAACTATATTGACACTTACGAGCCTAATTATTTGCTAGTACTACACTAAGTTGATGAATAACCAACCATAAACTTCATCTTTTACGGTGTACTTTGTTGTGTGAATTTAATTAAAAGATGAAAATTCTATTAATAATTCATTCGGTAATATATAACGGTCCTTATTGCAAATTGTAAATAAATAATTCTATGTACTCACAAAAAGTGTACATGAAAAACTATGTACATCAGATTTATTTAGACTGTGATTGGATAAAAAATTAAAAAAAGAAATTTGTGAAACAAATGAAAAAAAGAAGTGAAAAGTTAATGAAATATAAACATTTTTTTTTTTTCACTTTACTTTTTATTTCTCAACACTAATTCTCATTGAAATTCTTGATCTATAGTCTTAGTGTATGATCCACAACACATTATTATATTGTATAAAATTTAAATCAATACCAATAGGGCTGGATATAGGGCTATTCGAACTGCCTAATCTACCAAATCTGAACTGATTCGCATACAAATAGGCGGTTTTGCAGACACAATATGGGCGGATGCGGTTTGAAATATGGTATTATTGGGGGGTTGCAGGTTTTATTCGCACCCGCAAGAATCCGCCCGCACTTAAACTTTTTTTGTTTTTAATATATATTATTTTTTATGATGGAGTTTGCGAGTTTGCAAATGTTTTTATTTTATTTAATGGGTTTGAATTGGATTAAGTTTAACAACAATTTATTGTTATTTTATTATTGCATTTTGGATGAATATAAAAGTTAATGAAGAATTACTTTTAGGTAAGTTTAAGATTTTGAATGATTTTACTTTAATTGTATTGTTGGGTAGTGAATGATTTTGATGATTTAGTTTAGGATTTTGAAAGATGCACTTGCGTTAGTTTATGATTTTATTTAAAAGTTTAGGATTTTAAATGATTTGTTTGTGTTAAGAATTGATTTTGTTGTTTTTAATTTTATAAGTTTTAATTTATTAATTATTAATGTTGAGCATTTTAGAAAATGGGGTGAAAAGGGCTCAAAACAAATACTTACAAAAAGGCAGTGGCTTTGGTCTAGTCCAAGATCGGACTGGACCGTGCTGTTGGACCCGTGGGGGCCTACCACGGGTCCCGTTTTGATAATCCGAACCATTCAATGTGTAGAATTCGTCGAGTACTATATGCTTGTAAAAAATCACGTTGATCGGATATCGATAGTTATGTGAACAAAATAGTTTTTTATCAACCGTTAATTTTTTCACCGTCCATTTTTTTTTTATACAAAACTGATTTGATCACATAGCTATTGATATCCGATCAACGTGATTTTTTACAGGCATATAGTACTCGACGAGTTCTACACATTGAACGGTTCGGATTATCAAAACAGGCTCAAAAAATGGACTCCATAGGCCGGACTGGACGGGTCCAGTCTTGATCTCAACTTAAGACAAGCTGGACCCTACAAAAAAGGAAAAAAAAAAAAAAAAAAAAAGGTCCAAAAATAAATTTTTAAAGAAAAAGTTCAATTCGCAAACTGTCTGCACATTTGTGAACCCTATCTGCACAACCGCAATCCGTATTGCAGGCAATTGCGGATTCAAAATTTCCAAACTGCTCATATGCGGGTGGGTCTAAACCGCAAACCTAACTGTCTAAAACTGAATCGCAAGCACCCCTAAATACCAAACATTTCAATTTATAGATATTTCTTGGATTTGTATTTTTTGGATTTTAAATTTCTTTCATTAGGAATAATTAATTTGCTCCGATCCAGTTTAAATTAGAAGTCACATTGTAATAAACTTTAGAAAGAATTTCATGCAAGTGGGAAATGGAGCAGAAATTACAAAAGAAAAAAAATTACAAAAGAGTGAAATTTTTTGTAGGTACAAGTTTTTGATGTGTTTTTAACACTAAAAATTTACACCTCACTTGTTCGTAAATAAGTTTTATCTTCATGATGCTCTCACCTTACTCATCCTTCCTCATTATTCATCCAACACTGCATCATAATTGAAGAAGGAATTTTCCATATGAAGACAACTTTGAGAGAGAGAGAGAGAGAGAGCACCATTAATCAACTCCAGTTGAGTTTCTCTCAAAGTACTATTAAATGCATTTCTGTGCAAAATAGAGAAAAAGGGAAAAAAAAAAAAGAAAAAAAAAGAAAAAAACAATTTCTCATTAATTAGATACTTGGCAAGTGCTAAGTGACAGATTTAGAGCTTATTTGCAGTAACTTTTGTCAAGTTGAAAGTATAATTAAAAAACAAAAATTAAAAATTTTTAGATGATTAATTTTTAAAACTTATTTAAATTATTTATATCTCATAATTTATAGGTAGAAATTAGACTAAATACACTAAGAGAGAGACAGATTCTTAAAAATAAAAAAGGTTATAAACAACTCAATAAGCTACACAAAATAAGATTTTTTTTTTTATATATAATATTTTTTGTATTTTTTTACAGAGGGGTGGAGATCTAGTTTCTTAATTACGAGCCACTCATTAAAGATACAGTTATCGGACAAAATAAAAAATAAAAATCATGATTTGTGCTTAATTTTATGTACATTTCAAAATTACTGAAGTATTAATTTGTGCTCATTGTTACACCACCATGATACATTATCTGTAATTTCTGTTCTAAAAAAAACTATTAAAGAATTTTAGAAACAATGGAACCAACAAAAGTCCTTTTGATTCTTCATTAATGGCCATGTTCATTTCTGCAATGTATTCTCATCATTGGTTCACATTTAAAACTTCTTCTTTTCCACTTCTATAATTTCAGTAATTTTTTTATGTTAAAAATATAACAACTTAAGATTCCTTCTTGAATTCAGAAATGTTTCATTAAAAAAAGAAAAAGAAAAGAGAAGAAGTAAGTGCTTACCCAACCATTATGACGGTAGTAATTTTTCTTTTCACAACTTCATTTAACATCTTAGAACTATCTTAATCTAGTCCATATGTAATCCCCTCCTTTGCTGCTCGTACAATAAAATTGTATTTGTTTCGATTCAGGATGACTTTGATGCCAAATGAAACAAATCAACTTGGGTAGAAGTTACCATTCGAAACCGGCTTCCAAACTATCACTTTTACCAACGTGAAACAAACAAGTTAAGATCATAACACGTTAATTTAAATATGCATAAATATAAGATTAAAACTAAAAGGATCTTGAATTAAGGTAATGTAAAACCCTAGTATCAACTTTTTGCACAATAATAACATAAGAACACATAATGATAGTCATCTTAATCAAAATAGAGAAGGAAAAAAGAAAAAGAAAAAGAAAAAGAAATAATAAGAAAGGGAAAATAAGGAAGAAATAATACACTTCTAGAAGAAAAAAAATACTAAACATAGACCATTAATGAAGAGTTATGATACCATTATGGCTCTTACAGACCTTACAGAGAAAAAAGAAAAGAAAAAGGACGTACATTTTGATAAATACCACAGCCATAGTCATATATAGACTATGGAAAACAATAAAATTCTAAATATATAGTGGAAAAAGGTACAAAAAGAAAAAGAAAAGATTACTAGGAGTGTTGTCATGGCTTGTAAATATCAGATAGAGTTTGCAACACATTAACTTGCAACCTCAAATGCAAGATGTAATCAGCTGTCCTAAGAAGAAGCCGGTCCGGCTTCAACCCTCGGCCGCCGGTATCAACCTCTGCAGCTTCTTCACTCTCCTCTGCACCGATCCCCGTGCCGCCGCTGCCATCCTCCTCCTCCTCCTCCTCTCTCTTCTAATTTGCATTTTTACCCTAGACTCATCTTTGCATCCATTACAACCCATTATCAAATAACCCTAAGTTTGAGCTCTATAGAAAGAGTTTCAAAAGTTTCAAAAAGGGTTGATGAGAGAGAGACAGAGAGAGGTTGTTTGTAGAGAGGTAGGCAATGAGAGGGATATAAATGAAGGAGGGATATGAAGGAAGTGTTGAGGATGGGATGGGCCATGTGAGCCGAGCCGAGCCGAGCTGAGGCGGGGTGTAGTTGGGCTGGGCTTTTGGGTTGGGCTAGTCACACGCTTGAGTCGTTTGTCGTATTATGGAGGTGGGGGCCCAATAATGCTTCAGCTTTCAGCGACCCACGGACGTGTCTGACAGCTCTCGCACGCTTACGCCAGCCATTACTTCTCAAGAATTAATGTTGAGTCAGTGCAAAGATTTTTAAATATAATTTGAGAAATTTTTTTTTTATTTTTTTTTAAACAAAAATTGTTAGCAACTATTGTCATTTTTTATTTAAGAAAATGAAGAATAATCAAAATTAAATGTATGCCAGTTATGAATTGGAAATTGCCAACAATTTTGTGTTAAAACTGTATTGAGATTTAAGGGTTGGTCTAGGAAGTAGTTTTTTGAGTATTTTTTCACTAAAATATAAGGTGAACAAAAATTAAAAATCATGTTTGGTTTGATTCTCTGAAATTGTTTTTAGAATTAAAAAAATAAAAATAGAAACTTGTTTAATAAAATAAATATCAAAAAGATATTTTTAATTTTTTTAAATTGTTTCTTCCTTCTGGAATGATAAAACTTTATAAAAGTGATAAATATTATTTATTTATTTATTTATTTTATCAAAATAATATTTTGTTTTTTAGAATTTTTTTTTGAAAAACAAACCGGACAAAGTCAATAGGTATGTTTGAGAATGATTTTTGATTTTTTAAGAAAAACGTGCAAAAAATAGAGAATGAATGCTTTTCTTTGGTGGACATTTTTTTATATGATTTTTTGAATTTTTAGCTAAAGTCAATCATCCCAAACTCACCCTAAGATCTTATCTTGTGTGATATCAAATTTAAAATCTCACCGCTATGTATGCAACTTTTCCATCTCCTATATTTATCTCACACCAATGTAAAACTATTAAAATTATATTATTTAAGGGTTTACGGTGACATTTGCATATTCACACATAATTTTTTATGGGGAGGAGACGATATATTATATGTGAATAAATTAGTTATTGAATGAGTATTGGGGTCATAAAATTAACATTTACAATTTGCATATCACTTTTCATTACAAAATATTTACAAAAGATTGAGATTAAAATAAATTAAAAGATTGAAAAGATAAGATATATTATTTTTTTAGTTCAGAGAGTAACGTGACAACAACAAATAGTTTAGAGAGTAAAGTAAAATGTGCCCATTATTTTAGTTGTATATTTCACAATTTAAGTGTTAAATATAGTGTATATTATACAAAATATACTATTTATTGACTCAATTAAAAGGCACAAATGTAAAAGATAAATTGATTATACATTATGGGATTATGACTATTCATGGTTCTTTCAAATTTGGTGTTGATTGATTTTAATTTTTAGGAAATACTATAACCTGATTACAATTTTAAAATCTTTTCAATCACTTACCAGTAATTCTTATAAAAAAAATAATAGTAACGGTTATAGGTATATGTGAGTGTATCTGTCCTCGTAATCCCCGAATCCCGACAGTTGCCCGCTCACACGTGCTGGGATCTTATCTCCTACACAACCTCTTGATCTTTACCTAATCAAACGGCTCATGATAAATCTATCAATGGACCCCAATTTTTAAAGCCCTGGCCCACCATCAAATTTGGGGAAATTGTGATCATTTGATTTGTGATCCATTCATGTGACGGTGCCAAAAAATGCAAGTAAACACAATTTGCAAGGCTGGCAAGAAGATGGACATGAATTGTAGGTGATCTTTCATTTTTAATTTATTTATTTATTTATATATATGTATATTTCTATTTTTAAATAGATTTTGTATGCATCAATTGGTAATGTGGAGAACCACCACTATTGATGAATGGTTCACCATAGTAAAGTTTGGCTGTTGTTTGACTTGTTAAAATTTATTTGAGATTGAATTATTCATCGTAGATAAACAATCTATTATTTGAACTAACTGTTTAACTTGTTAAAAATTAAATATGTTCTAAAATTTATTAAAATTTTAAATTAATTTCAGCAACCTATTAACTGGCTTGTCCTGCCCCTACTTCTACTTAAAAGATAAATGTTTATTATGTGTCCATATGTATGCATTTTGTGTAAATATATATATATATATTTATTCCGTTTGGCAAGGAAGTTTGGGGCTATTTTAGTCACAAAAGACAAAATAGGCTATTTTGGCCACAACAAACAAAACATCACATCTAATCCATAATCATTACACTATTTTCTCACAAAAAAAGTCAAAAAAATCAAAAAGCCAAAAAGCCCTTCCCAAACTAAACTTTTTAGTCCAGGCTAAAATAGTCAAAAAAGTCAAAAAGTTAACCCACTTCTCAAACTGAGATTGTTTTTGTTTTTGTTTTTGAGAAGAAGATTGTGGTGATGATTGAGTTCCTTTATGAATACATATAGAATTAATATTATAATGATGATGGTAGCATGGGCAAACTCTTGATTAATCCAGAGAATGTGATTAAATAATATATGAACCATAACTTGTCCAGGGTATTCTTCTGGTCGTTGACTTCTCTTCCATTGATTGGAAGCTCCAGTCCAATATGCAGCTCATTTCATTTAACTTAATAGTTTTTATTTATTTTATTATTATTATTATTATTATTTTTTATGGTTTGTGTTGAATGTTTGATGTAATTTTTGTTTATAATTTATTTAGAAAATTTAACTTAAATAAAGTTAATTATTTATAAGGTGAGAGAGAAATAAATCTCAAGAGGTTGGCCTGACGGTCAAGGCTTAGGGTTTGGTGGTGCGTAGGAACGGAATTAGGATTGCAACATTAAAGGGCCAAAAGATGAATAAAATTGTTTCATCATATATACAAATACACATGTATATAATGTAATATATAAATTATATATATACATAGAGAAAAAATTAAATACCATAGAAGCAATCTTTAATAGGGTGAAGAAGTTTTTTTGGTGCAAAATAAAAGGAGAATGCAAATGAGAGAAAAATGAGATATATATTTTTATGTTGGGGGCCATTTTATATAAATGATATATATGTTTTTAAAATGTTATGGCAACTAGCATTTTTCACATAAATATGCTTCACCTTGACTTTAATCGGGACCTAGTAGACAGTGGGATTGGTCTCTCGGATTAGTCGGTTTAATGAGCCGGAAATCAAGTTATCAAAAAAAAAAAAAAAGGTAGGAGATAAATACCTTTGCTTTTATTTTGTAATTATTATTTTTTAACTTATAATAAATTCCACCAAATATATAAATATATATGTATATATATATATGAGAGGCGTCATAGAATGTAGACACCTCTAATAGACTCTTATAAGGTCCATAGTTCTTATATATATATATATGAGACTGAAAATTCAATTAATTGATGTATATTTTTTGATCGGTAAAAAGAAGAATTTTATTGATGAATATTAAGAGTAGAAACACCAATTAATTGATATATCTATATATATATATCACTTCTCTTACCTTGACAATTGAATGAGTCCCAAGCCAATCAGCAAAGCCACATGTATAAAATTAAAATATTAAAAATGTACAGAAAGTGAATTGTATGATTTAAATTTATTTTAAATATGCTTTATATAACATTTAAAATGAATTTTAGTATTTATATATATTTTTTGTATTTTATTTTTGTGAACTATCATTTATCAAAAGTCAACGGCATGACCTCTTGATGGTTTGTTGAACTATGTTTTCATTAAAGTCTAAGATTTGGAAATAACAAATTTCATAGAATACTAGCACGCTTGCACTTGCGTGTGAGTTAATGTGCAAGTGTGTGGGTGTTTGTGAATTTTATTTTATTTATTTTTTTGTTTTTATAAATTCCAAAATTCAATATTCCTTAGCATTTTTGCATGTGCGTTTGTGTGTGTGTGTTGGCATTAACCTTAGTGGCTGAGGTGATGCAAGAGCCAAGCGGAAATTGATGAACCATGCATTTTCTATATGATGGTGACTTCTAAAGCTTGAAGACAAGTCTTACAGCTTGATCAGGTTTGTAGAATGCAATCATATACGTTGTTTGGACTCACAAAAAGTATGGACTGTGGAAAGCAAAACTACAAAGTTTCATAAATTAATTTTAATGTAGCATATTCTCACTATGGGGGTACTACACGTATCAATTAGTATATCAATATATGTTATGATATTGTTATTTCAATATTACAACCTTATTCATTATACAAATTATAAAGACCCAAAACCTCTAAACTTATACACTACAAAAAATGAAGGTTTTAGAGACAAAAATTTAGGGACAAAATTATTTTTTAAGAACCAAATATTTTTGTTGCGACAAGTGTCGTTATTATATTTTTAGTAACGAAAATTGGACATTAGTGATGAATTATTATATTTTTGGGACCAAATTTTTTATCTCAAAAAATAAATCATTTTGAGACCAAATTATTTTGTCCCTAAAATTGTATTTATTAGTGACATTTTCAAAATTTGGTCGCTAAAAGCCTTATTTTTAACTTTTCGAGACGTCCTTTTAGCGATTATCCTCACGATGATAGAAATTGGTTCATAAATATCTTTTGTAACAAAATTTTCATTGGTCTCTAAAACTCTTATATGTTGTATGGGGTGTTTGGCAAGAAAAATTTTAGTCTTTTTTAGGCTAAAATCTACAAAAAGGCAAAATAAATTAAAATAGCTAATAAGATAAAATATCACATCAAATTCATAATTATTTCACTTTTTCTCTCACAAATATCACATTCAACTACAAAAAAATCTAATCATCTTCTCAAATACAAAAATTTTAGCCTACTAAAATAATAACTTTTCAAATACCCACACTATATCATTTGTTAGTACACTAATTAATATATCAATTGATACATATAATATTATTCTTCTCTCAGTAGGAGGTCAATGATTTTAGATTGATGATTTACGGCTCGGTAGAGATGAAGATGGATAGGGCTTTTGAGACAATGGGTTGGTTTGCCTCCTTGCAAGATCTTACAATTAAATCCTTTAAGGCTATGTTTATTTGTCAGATTAAATTAGGTGAGATTAGTAATATAATGGGATTAGATGAGAAAATTTTGGTATTAATTAAATAGAGATATAAACTAAATTGTATTTGTTTATATAGTGTTATGATAGATTGTAACCCTCTCCATTCTAAAATTGTAATGGAAGATCTCTATTATATTATTCAAGGGCTTATAACGATTTTTTCTAAATTTAAAATATTAATGTAATGGAAATCCTTCATTACAACCATGGAATGGAGATGTTATAATCATACTAGTTAGTTGAGATTAAATATATCAAATTATATAAAATTTCTCATTAAAAGGTAATTTTGTTATTTTTGTAAAATAAGAGATAAAAGAGTCATTTCACCTCAAACCCTAGAATTGGATTTGAATATCACCTCACCAAATATTGGACTGCTAGTTTCCCCACTGAAGGATATTTTTAATCTTATCCGACTATTAATTTCAGTGTCATTTTTTTAGACAAACACAGAATTAAACAGGCCCAAGAGAACACCCATGGATGCTTTTTTCAAGGGTTATCAAATTAGAACTATGCTTGAAGAAGAAAATAATAGAGAGTTTAGAATAAAATACATAACGTATCCTTCACAATGTATTTAAAAATTAGTTGATGTAAAATCTCGGATATGCTTGCGATGATCACCCTGCACAATTATCTAAGAAATACCTATATTTTACACCCGGGCTTGGTTTGTAATTATGTATACCATTTTTGGTAGGGGTGTACACAGATTAGATTAGTCCGATTTTAGAGTAAATTAAGAACCAAATCGATTCTTGCAGTTCTGGAAAAAATTGAAACCATAATTAAACCATTAATCTATGGAACCGGATGAGAACCGAACCATATAAACCGGTTTGCTTCAGTTCAATTTTACAGTTCTAAGAATTGTATGTAACAATAAATATGGTATGTATTTTATGTTCTTAAATAAATTAACAATAATTAAATTGGTTAAGTTTGTTAGAGTTATCAATTTCCCAATGATCATGACAAGTGTTTAAACCTTATAAGAAATATTTTATATTTTAATTTATATATATAGATATGAATAAATATATCACTGTTCAGAATTGTATAACTAAAGTCTTTGAATCGAAAATCGGACCGATTTTAATGATTCTACCATTTTAAGAACCAAAACTACAGTCTTGGAAAGCAAAATGGGACCGATTTTAATGGATTTACCATTTTAAGAACCAAATTTGAGACTGAAATACTAAACCAAGTCAGCAATTTGGATCAGAGTAAATTGGTTTACCGATTTCATCGATTTTTGTTGTTGTTGTAATTTTTGGAGTCTTGTACCATATAATTTGATTAAAAGGTGATAAATATAAGATACTCAAAATCTTATAGGCTTTTAATCTTTGATGCTAAAATGTTTGAGATTGAGACATACTTTGTCCTGGTTAGAGCCATAGACAAACAAATTCAATAAATGAATGTTTTCTAGTCATTTATTTGTACGGATTGATGTTATCACCATTATTAGCCGTGATGTGGATTACCTTTTTGTTTTGTTTTTTTTTATTTTTAACCTGAAATTAAAAAGCTTCGTTTGGAATGAGCTTTTTAACTTTTTTTTCTTTTGTGAGAAAAATTGAAATGATTATGATTTGAATATGACATTTTGCCTTATTGAACTAAAAAAATTATTCTGTCTTTTCATGCCTAAAATAACCTCAACCCAACCCAAACAAAACCTTCATGCCAAATATAGCCTTAATTGTAAAAAAAATCTCCATTATATAATTTGATGGGTATAAAAAAAACTATTTTATTGGATATATGATTTTTTTAAATTTAAAATAATGATAAATTCACGAGACACATCTCCCAAAAAGGGGGTATCTCAGAGAAGTAGTTATGATATTTTGTAATGCTAATATAACAAAATGTTATAATCAATTACTTTTAATCATAATTAAAAGCGCACAATGGACCATAACTAAACACCTTGAAACATAACTAATGACCTCTTTGGCCATAATAACAAAAATAATAATCGCAATAGATCATAATTAAGTCGTAACAAATATTACAATGATTCATAACCAAAATAACGAGCACAAGGGGTTATATAACTAAATCATAACCAACATTACAAATCACAATAAATTATAACTGAGGCATATGATACATTTTTGTTTTTGTTTTTGAGGTATGTGTTATAAGAATTTTCTAAATTCACATGACATTTTACCGAACCAAGCATAAGAAGAAATATTCCAATAAAATGAACATTTCATTTCAACATTCATTCTAGTGAATCTGCTTTAATATTTGTATTTTGAAATGTATATTTATAGTGTCATTGTTGAGATGCACCAAAAATAGTGATTATCAAACAACAATACTACATATCCAAAAATTTTATTAAAATTTATCAATATATAATCAAGATTGATTCTATACATCAACCTCACAATATATATATATATATATTTTTAATCGACTAAGTGAAAATTTCATTAAAAATATAAAATTATACAATATATTCATTTAATCTTAACTACACATTTACATTGAGAGTAAGTTCTTTACGCATATTACTTTACTTGCTTCAAAATACCATAAGCTGAGCCTAATGAAGCCAAGTTTGTTGAATTTTATATCAAAGTGGAAAGGATTGACATTAATGGTCAACACCAATGGATTGCATAAAAATAGATATAGATATGTGGAGTTGAGGGGAGAGAGAGAGTTTGTATATATTCATGCAAGAGTCATTAGCATGTAGCAAAGAGCCGGTCCCCCCATTGCCTCAGAAACTTCCAGGGTTCACGAGCTCACTTTAAAACCCTTGCCATGTGATGCTTGATCATGACTTTGACATATATATATATATATATGCATTAGTCATATATGAAGGGTGCGTGTTTGTAATTTTATATTTAAATTTTTTAATAATTTCATAAATAAGGAAGATGGGTTGAATTTAAAAATGGTCAGCAGTTAATTAACAGTTAACAATACTAGCGTTTTTGAAAGAAAAAAATAAAATAAAATAAAAATAGCAGCAATGCTAGGTATTATGAAAAGTCTTTTATGAAAATGGTCATGAAAGATTTATGACTTTTGGATTACACTTACACTAAAGCACGACACACTAATCAAGGTAATCTAAGAGTCACAAATTTTTCATCATCCCTAATATTTCTCTAAAAACAGTGACAAAGCTTTAATTTGTTTTGAGTTGTGTGTTTTATATATAATATATATATATATATATTCCAGGACATGCATGTGAGTAGAGTACATGAATGCATTTATCATTTACAAGTTGGTGTTGGTAACCTGGTAGCATTTGTACATATATGAACAAGTAAATCATAGATGGCTCGTGAAACAAGTTAATGAAGTTACAGTTGGGTTGAAGATGATGGGAAGTGCTCATATGTTTCAGACAGTAAAAAATTAATGTAACAGGTATATCATTGGTTGATAATGACATGATTTTACGATGGTATTGAATTTTTAGTTTTCCCAAAAAGTAATGAGAACAAAGTTAAAAATGGCGTGTCCAAAGTATTGCTCCGGATGAAAATGTGTGGTTGAAATAGAATTTATGTATTATAATGTGTAGAATGAAACTTGATCAATATTTGTAAGTAAAAAATCCGTACATAATATTATTGTTCTTGTAAACAAAATCATGCAATGATTTAGTGATTTTGTGATGTGGAATTGTTGTGGGTGTATCTTGAATTGCATTCAAAATTCTACTTTGTTTCAATTAAAAGACTAGGGCAAGGTGTGGATAGAAATCCAATATTTTGCAATGGGAACAATGTTAAAAATTGGAGTCAATTTTTTCAGCACCTGGCTTATAGGCGTGCAGTGTTTTCCAGGATAATCCATCATGCAATCAAAAGAATTGATCTTATTGAATATTCGATATTTTATTCCATGTAACTTTGAGATAACAAGAGAACATTAGTTTGACAGATAACCCTAACATTCATATTCCTCCTTGGTGGCTAGCACAAGGCGATTAATGGGTAAATCACAGTTCGACCTCAAATTTATATTTGGATCTATTTTGACCCGTTTTGTTAATTTTAAATCCTTATATATATATATATTGGGGTTTATAAGCGTTTGCAAAAAGAGAGGATGCTTATAGTAATCTACTCATTTAGTCAAATTTTACCTATGAACGTATACAAATTGCCGAATTATATAAGTCCTTATATATTTGAGTGTTTATTATGTTTTAATTTTTCTCGTCTTCGCATTTTTTATTTTCATTTTTGGATCTTTATTGATGTAATTTTGTTATACTACTTGTACGGTTTTATTCATCAATAAATATTTTATTTTGTCGATAATTTTTTTTTATAAGCAGCATTTATTGTTTTAGTTCATACAACTCATGGCAGGTAATTGAGATAAAAGTGTTTTAAGGACAACATGTCGGATGCGAACATGTTGGAGATCTACGGAAGGACCAATTTGACGCTCTTCAACTCTTAAATATCTCTCTCTACAAGGATGGTGCCCTATGTCGGCCAAAGCCTGTCCTAATTATGCCTCATGTGACCTTGGCTAAATTTTTATGTTAGGTCACTTCAATATAGAAAATTATTCAGTAATCTTGAAAGATCATATGATCTTATTTACCTTTTGTTTTAAATAAATCATAGAGTCAAAAAAAATTATGAGTGGAATGTTGATTCATCATTTTTGTTAGATTACATATTTAATAATTATAAAATAAGAATACAAAACGAATGCCAGATAATACTCTAGGAGTTTCTAATAATTTTCCTAGTTCAAGGGGAGAATTGCTAAGTGACTCATCTAGATTGTTGGAGTATTATGTAATATTGTTCATGTGGTCTTCTCAATTAATGATACCACAACAAATTAATATTTTAATTGTCAAAAGTGTCATTATTGTATTTTTAGTAACAAAATTAGACATTTAGTGATGAATACCATTTTTTTGTCTAAAAAAATAAATATTTTTGGATTTTTTTTTTAATTTCTAAAAGTGCATTTATTAGCAATATTTTCAAAAATTTGTCACTAATTTTTTTTATTACTTTTGAGACGACTTTTTAATGATTATTCTCTTAACAACAAGAATTAGTCCCCAAATATTTTTTGCAATTAAATTTTTATTTTTTGGAAACAAAAAAAATTAGTCCCTAAAATTTTTATATGTTGTAGTATGATATAATGAAAAATTTTATAGGCACATATCTTTTGACCCACCATTGTTAGTTAATTGCACAATAAAAATGACTCACTCTCTGTTTTCTGATTTCGCATTTGTCAGGGATATTACATAGATATTTGTCACGAGTACTATGTAAATAATACTGTATAAAATTTTAAGGTGCTTAATAATTTTAGAAAAATATTGCGACCCTTAAAAGGCTCTCTTAATTTTACACACAATAAAACATATTATATGTTAATTTTTAATTTGTTACAAATTCAATTATATATGACCTAATTTAATTATCATATTATTATACATAAATTATGAATTCTAAATTATAATCGGATTGTCGCCTTAGTGGAAGTGACATATTCACCTGAGACTGGGAGTATAAAACCAAAAAACATGGTAGAAGAAAAGAGAATGACTTGATAGGGTTTTTTTGTTTTTTGGTCAACCAGTAAACATTTTCAACCTTGTTGTTTGTTGATTTCGGAATAAAGTATTTATCGGTTAATTGATTGGAGTAGAATGAGAGACAAATTTCAAGTATGTACACTGACTTCACAATGCATACACCATTTTAGTCAGAGAGTGTAGCTTCCAGGATTCGATCTCACACCCAAGTCCTGGAAACGGATCGCCTAGTATTTAGATAGCCGTTTTAAAATCACTGCACCAAATTCCTAAGAGTGTGGAACTTAAAACCGTAGAACTTATACCCTAATGCTTTATCAAAGTGCCACAACCCCTTCGATTAATGACTTGGTAGTTACTTGCCAAATTGAGGATTTGCTTTTTTTATTATATATATTTATTTTTTTAATATATAATGTTTTTGTCTTTTTTGGGCGCGTTCTTCGTGTTTTTTAGTTGATGGGAAGGGCCCTTGAACAATAAAATGGTGATTGCACCCTACAACCCATACTGTGCATGTGAGCATGCCAACTCATTGATCTAGACCATTCATTAGTTAGACATACTCATCCACTAGTGATGGTTACAGAAAATTGGAGAACTAAAACTAGTGCTTCTCTTGACAGGTTCATCTCTTCTTTAGCTTGTATGGCCCCTTGGAAAGTGGGAAGTCATACCTTTTTCTATTAATGTATATTACAGTTATAAGAACTAAAAAAAAAAAAAAAATTAATGTCATTTTTATAGATTCAAACTATTTTTTATGAGTGTTCTGTTTTAAAATAAAAAGTTGATGTTCAATATCATTCTGTATAAAAATTATATTTGAAATTTGGCATAAATTATATTGACGTCATTGAAGTTTGGAGAAAATATAATAAATTTCACAAATTTATCATAATTTCATAAACCTCCTATTTAATAAAGGGATTGGAACTAACATAGATGACATGTACACACATGAAGATAAACAAGGTAAAAAATATATTTCAGTCTAAAAAAGCTAACAATATTATTTTTTATTCATATGAATTATGGATGAAAATAGAGTTGAGTGTTATATAAATTGAAACTTTAAAAGAAATCCAAATGTCACTATGTAAAATTAGTGGCGTTATTGTATTTTCAAGGTAAGTCAATATAATTTACACTTGAATTTTCTATTTGTATATCGATTTAGAAGAGAATGTACCGGCCTACTAGATGAGTAATAAAACATACTTTTTTTTATTGAATTTTTGTATTGAATTTTTTATACACAATGATGTAACTGGTCATTTAGTTTCAAGTAAAAATATCAAATATTATAATTCAAATTTAAAAATTATTTCTTTCACATCATTCCCGTACGGTCAATTTTATGTACAAAGATTATATTTGTAAGATTGTGGATGTCATAAAAGGTGGCATCCATTTTCAGTTAGCAGACAAACATGAAACCTGCATTACAAAGTCATTAAACACCTTGCATTTATCACATGCAAAAGTTGATTCTAAAATCATGCATAAGTTTCCATCAAAATTAAAGTTCACTCTTTAACTTGTTCGACGCAAATAGGTAATTAGCACGTACTATTACATATCCAAAGTTTTTATTTAGAATTTTATTTTGAAAAATCAATGTACTATTTAAAATTTTTACTTGAGAATCTATCATTTATTAATGCAGTATTTCCAATTTACTCTTTTGATTGTAACCAAATAGAAATGGCAATATAGTGCACAAAGTTCTCATAATTGAGAGTTTACAAAGAGTCAAATATGTGCAACCTACTTCATAATAAAAACTATTTCATATTTGAAGAACTTGTTTCTATGTTTCAGACATATGGCACCTAAGTCACATTAAACACTATGTTGAATGATTTGCCCTTAGATTTATTTTGCCTCTGATAAGACAATGATTGTCTTTGGTACCCTTTTTTAGGTGATAAATAGAAAGTAAAACCTAAAAATATATATATATATATATATTTTAAAATTTTTAAACAATCAATTTTTTTTATCTTATTTATAGTTATTTTTACCTCAAAACTGTAAGTAAAAATTATATTAAATATATACTTTGATGCATACTTCCATAATTTAAAAAGTTATAAACAATTCCTATGAATTGCGCTAGAGAGAAGTCAAAAGGACTCAAATATGGAGGTAGGTGGAGGCAATAGTAGCCCAAGATTCTTTGAGACCTTAGGCTAAATAATAAAATGAGACATTTACGAATAATAAATTTTTAAATTTTTTTTGGGAGCTTTAGGTGATAGGTTAAGTGGCATAATAGAGAAGCCACTTTTAGCTGGAAGAGGAGAGGGGAGGAGAATAATATTCAGCCAATGGCCGACTAACATCTTAGATGTTCAGGTGAGCATATATAAGAGAGAAGATAGTAGTATGATGTTGGGTGAGAACAGTTATGAGGTCCTTTTTTGAGAGGCTAGCAAGCCATGCCAAGGACTGGTTAGTGGTGGTGGTGGAGGAAGAGCCAACAAGCCAAGGTGGTGAATAGTAATAGTGGTAAATGTGGTGGTGGTGCAATTTAGTAGCAGGTGACTTGGGGTTCATTGTTAGCTCAGCTGTGGACCTAATGGCGGTGGGAACGGAACGCACATGCTTGCACATGCCCTTATACTACTTTCATCACAAACCCTTCTTCCACACCCAACATGTTCTCCAAATGGATGGTGGTGTCCTACCTCCCTAACTGTGGGGGTCACAAAAAGGGATAATTATTCAATAATTTCGGAGTATAGATACGTAATATTTTATAGCATTGTGATTAGTGGAGAATGTGGGTAGGTGGGGTATTGTGTTGGGTGATTGGAGAACATAAGAGGACATATTGAATAATAATTGATTAAGAAGTATAGACATGTGGTATTCCGGGAATATTAAATAATTTCCACACAAAAAGTTTTATTGCTAAATAAGACTATATTTGGATAACAAATTTGAGTAAAAAATTATGAAGAAAAAAAGACCTTTTTCTTTCTACTTTCGTTTCTATTCACAATTCCTATTATTCAAATATAGCCTATCAATACTTATTATTTAATTGACTCGCATGACATGGGATACTAAACTATAAATTTTTTGTCATTTTTCCTCTCTTTTTCTTTTTTGTCTACAAATTCAAGATTCAAACACAATCTAAGGATATTTTTGTTTACTTGACTCACATGGCATGGGGTACTAAAATCTATTAAATTTTTGTTACTTTTCTGTTCTTTTTTCCTTTCTATCTCAATTTATTTTAGAAAAATGTTTGAGGGCCACAATTTTTGTGGTTCAAATGGCTCAAAATTGCCAAAACGACGTCGTTTTGGCAATTTTGATGTTATTTGGTACTCAAAGTGACGTCGTTTTGGCAATTTCGAACCATTTGAGCCACACAAATTGTGGCCCTCTACCATTGCTGTTTATTTTATTTTTCAAATCCAAAATGCAAATAGGGTATTTTTGGTTCAAAAAGCCTAGAACCAGAAAATTGTCATGAATTTCAAATCAACGGTGTATTGAAAGTTGTTGTTGTGGGGTCATATTCTAAATGAATCTTGACTATTGATGTGAAATTTAAGAGAGTTTAACTTCTTCTTCTTTTTTTTTTTGGTGGAATAATAGCATTGTTGTTTTTAGTTTACTTCACTCATGTGACACGAGATATTTAATTACTAAATTTTTAATACTTTTTAATATCCTCTACAAAATTTTATTAAAATTCAAAATTCAAATACTGCCTAACAATATTTATTTTTTAATTGAGTGGCATGGCATTGGCATGTGTACTAAACTATTAACAGAGACCGACCAAGTGTAAAGATTATAAAGAACCACAACACCGTTTTAGTGTTTTTATTACCCAAATAAGCTCAAATGCATGTGGGTTTCACTCTTGGCTGTGATATATATTGCTTTTTCATATGGCTCTCCAGCTATGTTAATATTGGTGGTGGTATTGAGTGCAAAACCACCAAAGGGTTTGTGCACCTGGTAGCTCTTTTTTGGTGAAAGCATACGTGGATGCTATATGCATCCCAAAATCATTTCTTGTTCAAGAAATATCCTCCCTCATCAATCACATTGGATCCCATCAATGTTATATTCAGAAAGAAAAAAAAAAAATCAAAATTTAAAATGTACAGATTAAATTTATTTTGAGTATGATTCAAATTATATAAAGTTTAAATCTATATAACAGGTGAGAAAAGAAAAAAAAAATGATTGCGATTTTTAATCTGGGCAAAGAAAATGGGAAATCTATGATGTAAACTCCACAAATGGTACTTAGTTAAAAATTACAATATTTTGGGATAGTTGGCAATAGGCTAATTAGTTATAATTAAAAAGTCATTAAAAATGTTAAAAAGCTAAAAAATCATATAAAAAATGAAAAAAAAAATCTTCTTATTCTCTTTTTGTAAAAATTACAAAAATAAACACTCTAAATTTTTTAATCTTATATTTTAACCAAAAAAAAAAACCACAAATTACAAATATTTGTAGTGTGTTATATCAATTTCTAGTAAAAGTAACGTATTGCAAATTTACGATGTAAACTCTATAGTAAAAGTTTTACTTTTTGTGGTGAGTAAAATATATACTTTTTGTAGTGAAAAAAGTATGTCATTTTATGGTTGATGTTATAAAATTTTGGAATATTGTTATAAGGGCATATCATATGCAGCTTTTTAAAAATGTATATAATAGCATCTCCTACACATCCAAACAAGTGATAGAGTTGTTTTTTTTTTCCCTCACTATTTCTTTTATTTTCTCATAAAAACTATCAATTATCAAATCAAACATAATGTAAAATTCAAATTCTAAACACTTTTTAAATATTCTATTTTGGATACATTACATCTTTGTGTTGGGTCACTAAACTCTCTATTGTATAATGAAACTCAATAAAATTAATTGTGTGGTTGAGAGACAACTTGATATAAGAAAATAGAGAGACGAAGACAGAGGACTACATTGGTCAAAGTTGATTAGTGTTGAAATTTGTATAATTTACCTTTTAATATAATTCTATTAGATACTTTTATAATTTAATATAATTGTTTTTCATATTAATACTGTTACTGCACCCCCCAAAAAAAAAAAAAAAAAAAAAAAATTACAGAGAAGCAAACAGAAAAATTATGTAACAAATAGGGAAAAAGGCACAAATCCAGAAAAGAGGGTTGTCTTGACTATTGACATGAAATCGAAAGAGCATCTTTGGAGCCCCATAGGCCCAATTCCAGAGAAATGCTAGATAGTTATAATTTACGTTCACAAAATTTATTTATAATGATGTGATAATAGAGTTGAGTCCTATATAATTTAATATGCGACAAAAATTGATATCTATCATATCACATTATTGTGAGTCTAATTGGAGGATTTGTTTTAAAGGTTTGAAACATTTTTATTTTTATTAACCTTCTCTAATGAGGATGGACCATTGGTTCTATAAAATACTATATTATAGTCCTGGGGTAAATTCATGTGACCTACTAGTTTTTTTATTGTCTGAAATAGTGGAACAGGTTATTTATTAGTCTCAAAGTCTTATTTTAAGTACTTTCTAATTTAGTTAGATGGTGTTATATAAATAATTCAAAGATGTCATGAGATCTATTAATATAAATGATATTTAAATGTGCAACAGGTTATTTATATCAAATTCCTGTTATATAGGTTTGATAATGACTTGATCCATTTAAAAATTATAGTAACAAGTTATATCGAATATTATATCGTTTTAAAAAATGACCAATCTTAACTTGCTAATATTGTATACAGTTTGAGCCGTAGGCCAATGATGGTACCAGAAATAGAGGTCCCTCCACATTCAGGTCATGGACCAATCTTCTAGGCCCATAAACAAAACAAAATGAATCTGCTGAGCCCAAATCAAGCTAACTTCAACTAGAATAAAATAAAAAAAAAAATAAAAAATAAAAAAACAGACCAGATTCGTAGGCTCATATTGAGGCTCTTCATAAGGCCCATTTTGAGGGATTTCGGTTCACATCTGATCTGACCATTCTAGCAGCCCATACAAAATTGGAATCAAACAAGCCCATTGCTTGCTTCCCACGCCAGGCCCACAGAGGCACCAAATACTACGCCGTTTAATGAATTTTATCCGAAATTAACAATTTCAAAAAAAAACCATTCCAAACCAAACCCTAGTCTGCGGTTTGTTTTCAATCCATGACCATGACCTATAGAAGTGGATTATTAATCTTTGCGTACTTCGCAAGAATTATATTTTATGTCAAAAAGTAATTGTCTCGTGGTATTAAGAACAGCGGAACTACTACTCGGATTGGGAACACTATTCAATTAGGAGACTAGTAATTAGATGAGATTTTTTATTCAAAAAATTAGATATTAAATGATTATCTAATCCTCCATTTTAAAAAAAATAACAAAGTCATATTTTACATTATAAGAATTTTTGCTTCATTATATATTTTTCTGGTCTAATGGACTTCACAATAATGATATTTTAGGTCAAAAAAATAATTATTTTGTAAAATTAGGAACTCGAAAGACTATTAATGCGATTAGAAATATTATTTAATCAGGAGACGTAGTTAGAGGTGGGCGTGGGTCGGTTGCGATAACGGAACCTTCAATTCACAATCCGTCTACCAGATTGGCGGATTAGAGAAAATCAATCTACATCCGTCCGCCAATCCGGCGGATGTGGATTGAGCGGATTGGCGATTTGGCGGATGGATGCGAATCGGTTTGGCAGTTTAAAATTTTATAAATTTTCAACATAATTCAAGTTGTGCACTTTCTCAAAAAAAAAAAAAAAAAATATTACAGTCAATGACTTAAAAAAATATTACAATCACTTCATGTCTCATCTAAAGTAAGAAAGTTTGAAATTTGAAAATATCACAATCACAGCATGTCTCATCCACATAAAGTATTACAATTTGTGATTCTTAAAATATAAAAACAATTCAAACCGCCAAACCATAAACAGAGCAGTAGTAGAGATTATGGGCTTGTTTGGTTAGTGTTTCTGAAAAAAATTTCAGAAATTTTCTCTACAAACAAATTTCAGAAATTTTCTCTACCAAACAAATTTTCCCAAAAAAATTTCCCAAAACACACAAACCAAACAAATTTTCCAAACAAATCTCTCACACACACACATCAAATCAATCACTTTTTCCAAAACTCTCTCTCAAAACAATTTTCCAAAACAAATTTCCCAAAACACCAAACCAAACATGTTTTCGTACTTTTTTTTTCCAAAACATGTTTCTGAAACACAAACCAAACAAGCCCTATATGTCTCTGTATTGTTACATCTATATCTATTTTTGAAAACAAAAACCAACTAACATATATCATATTTTCTATTTATTATTTTTAGAGATAGATTTAAAAACAAAAAAATATAAATAAATAATACGTTTATTTTTTTCAATTCAAAAAAGATATTCAAGTTGAAAACTTTTTTCAACAGAATATTTAAACTCTTTTTTAATTGAAAATACAAACAGAATATTTAAACAAACTGAAAACACAAAGTCTTATAAATTACTAGGGGTGCTCGCGGTTTGGCGGTTCAGTTTCGGCTAAAGGAATCTCAAATCCGCCATCTGTCCGCTAGATTGGCGGATTGGAGAAAATCAATCCGCAACCGTCTGCTCGTCATCACGCATCCGTCAAAAATGCGGCGGATCAGTTCGGTTCGGTCAGTTTTGGCGGATCGGTATATCCGCTGCTCACCCCTAGACGTAGTAATCTTGACTTCTATTTAAAACAGTAGCGTTATCTGCATCAATTAGTGTACACATTAATATACTAACTAGTATTATGATATTATTATTGATCACATTTATTATACAAGTTACAAATATTTAAAACCATACAAATGATGTCAAATTATCTATTGGTACACCAGTGTGTACATTAATCGATACATATAGCATTATTCTTATTTAAAAAAATTAGAGGTTAATGATTATTTTATCCTTGGCTTTAAAATAATAATAACAAAGTCCTACAGGGTCGCTAGCAAATTAATTCCATGATACTACTATATAAACAAATACGATCTATCAACTTGATAATCCCACAAACAAACGGAGCCTAAACCTCTAGCAAAATAGTTGACCAGGATTCTGTGTTCCTCGCCGCCGTGCTCAGCCGTGTGAGACCTAGCTCCGCCTGTTCTGATCACCGCCACCGCCACCGCCACCGCCACCAGCGATGGGAAAGAAGTGTAATGCTCCGCCGGAGTGTGTCCCGGACTACCCGAAGGACGAAGCCTATCTGAAAACCGTGATTACCACACGCATCGCTCTCTTCGAATCCATCAAAGCCCAACAACTCGCTCACCGTCAATCCATCAGCGGCGATCCCATCAAGTACTCATCCTTCACCATTCCCCTCAACTATAGTGGCATGTTTGTTTTGGGTGGATATGACTTGGAATTAAATTAATAGAAAAATGTTCAAGACCCACCACAAAAAAAAAAAAAATCCAAAATTATACCCACATGTGCTGGTAAAAATATTTTTTATAAGGATTTTTTTGCATATGTCGCTAATAATTGACCTATTTTTTTTGTCACAATTTTTATAAACTGTCGCTAAAACTTACCATTAATGACTTTGTTTTGACGAATTTTTAAACTGTTGCTGAAAGTTGAAAATTAGTGATTTTTTTTGTGACGATTTTTTAAACTGTCGCTAAAACTTATAATTAGTAACATTTTTTTATGATAATTTTTAAACTATTTCTGAAAATTAATAATTAGTAACCTTTTTTTAATTATCATAAGACTTATTAAATAATAAATTTATCTATTAGGACCTAGACATAAGTCTCCTTAATCTTGAACCCTATATTTGGTTAAGAAAATTAGCGTTGGATGAAGGGTTCATTTGGGAAGTAGCTTTTTTAGTCCCTTATTTGGCTATACAATATGAGGCTAATAAAGTTGAGTTATTTAGATTAACTTTTTTGGTTTTTTATCAAAAAATAAAGGAGAAAGAATGAGAAAAAAAATCTTTGACATTAATTTTTTTGCCTTTTGGTTTTTTGATTTTTGTAATTCCTTTTTGACTAATTTAACCTATTGCCAAACGTCCCTTAATAGTAACAGTACATCTGAACATAGTATTCCGTAGGCCATATATGTTTGTTTGGCGGACTGAATTACAGGGTATTAGCATTGCTAGACAGTTAGTGGTGGGTTTATTAATCCCTTTTGGATTGACTTAAAATTATTAGGAGGGTTTCATAAATCCTATTAATCTTTGTAATTTAATTATTTAACTAATTAGTATGAACCTCTTTTTAGCCAAACATGGGTATGTATTTTGTTGAATTGTTAATCCAATCCCAAGGCCATGTGAGTTCAATCCCTAGGGGACTATTGAATCCCGAGAGTGAATGTCAGGGCATGTTTAGACTAATTAGTTAAATTACAAAATTAATATGATTTTGTTAGATCCTCACCAAAATGGGATATAGTTTTGATTTGAATTTTTGTTGTTGGAAGGATAATATTGAGGAATGGGAGTGTGAAGGATGGGAAGAAATGGATATCAACTCCACTCGATATTGCGAAAGGGATTTCCAAGGATTGGGGAGAGAATGCGTTGATTTCGAAGGTCAATGGAGTGCTGTGGGACATGTTGAGGCCACTTGAAGGTGACTGCGAACTCGAATTATTTAAATTTGACAGCGATGAAGGTCGTGACACCTTTTGGCATTCAAGTGCTCACATTCTAGGGCAGGTATAAGCTCACATTCAATGTAGTTGGCAAAAAATTTGTATTTGGGTTGAAATGATTTGGTTCTCTTTATGATTTGTGCAGGCTCTTGAGATGGAATATGGGTGCAAGTTATGCATTGGGCCTTGTACTACAAGAGGGGAGGTGCATTATATTCTGAATTGTTCACACTTGCATACTTATTAACTAAGATATATTGCAGTGTAATTTCAATTTTATATTTTTATCAGGAATTTAAGATGATTAACTGTTGATCTTGCCATCATCAAGCTCTTGAATATATACATATATATATTAACCAACATATGACACAGTTCCTACTTTGTCTGCTATTAAAAAGAGCTCAATGGAAGTAGGAGGAAATTTACGACACGTAATGCATTGTGTGACAATAGACTGGTCTTACTCTTTAGACACTTGATCAGTGCAGTGCAGTGCTAGTTTTGCACCAATTTTGAACAATTTTTCTTCACCAATCAGAAACAGCATAATTTGGGCATAACTGTCGTACTTTCACTTAACGTAGCTGAATTCTCTCTCTCTCTCTCTCTCTCTCTCTCTCTCTCTGTTTTTTAAATTTTTAATAGAAGAGCATATGGTAATTTTGTTTGTAAAGAATTAGGTATTAGTGAATAAGTTGACTTTTAAGTCCAAACCATGAAAGTTCATGTCTAATTAGATTAAATATGGATTTTTGTTTTAGTGGTGTTTGTTATTCATGTGGATAAAGACTAAAGAGTGGTATGTGTGATCACTAATCATTATTGGAGAGCTTGATATGCAGTCTTGGGTTTGTTTCCTAACCATTTAAGCTTTTGGGACTAGTGGTGATCTGACATAGTATTAGAGCTCAAGTTATGAGAGGCCTTGAGTTCAAGTCTCTCCATTTGCATTTGTTTCTCCAATTGTATTATGTTTCTCTACATGTTTGGAAGTTTGCATCTTTATGCACAAGACGGAGTTGCATGTGAGCAAAGTTTTAAACACGAATATGTAACGCAAGGTGTTTTATCCCTTTTGAGGCGATATGTAGTTATAGGTGTTGAGGCATAAGCATTTCAAATTTTATATTTAAAAAATAAATAATATTTGAAAATAGTAAAAACATATTAAAAATAAAATATAAAGTCTATATTCTTTTTCTTAAAGACCTCAAATTTATTTATTTAAAAAAAGATGGAAGCTTGCCTTCATCGAAAGTGAATACAATTACACAACATTGTTAGCTTAAATCATCGATTTTCTCATTTAATCCTTAACTTTGTGTTTTTTCTAAGTTAGTCATTTACAAGATTTTTTTTTCATGGAATGAAGTTACAAAAGAGGTTCTTCTTTTTTGTGTTTAAACTATGTATAACAATAGTCCAAGACAAGCTCTCCATGTACGTATTCTTTATTTGCTTATGCACAAAAGGCATACAAGGTGATCCTCAGGCGCACACCTCAAACTGTGATGCATGCAAGCCTTTGAGGAGTATCTCCTAAAAATCAAAGTTTTGATGCATTTTGTTTATCCTTTACGTTGTGTAAGTTTGTTCTTTGTTACAACTGCAATTTTTTCAGGTTCTCATGAATTGGTTAATTGCCCTTGTAGGGTTTTTATTATGATGCTTTTTATGGTGATCTGGGCTTAAATGAGGATCACTTCAAACAGATTGCATCAGGGGCAGCGAAAGCTGTTGGGGTATTTCTCATTTACTTGTTTTATTTAGAAGTTGGCCTATTATGAAGTTACACTTGGTTTTTTCCTTGTTAATTATATACTATTGTTTGACGTGCTATTGTTTATTTATTTATTATTTATTTCATTCAAATTCAGTACATGTAACAATAAATATGCGTTTTTAAAATTAGTTTAGGACAGTGCAAAAATCTTATCAAGAATTGAAAATTAGTGATTATTGTTTAGATGTCGCGATCATTCTTTCTTAAAATTCAATTGCCTTTGACAAATTATTTAGTTATGACCATGGATTGGATTTCAAAGGAGATTTGGTAGTCGTTTCAACATCATTTCTTCTAAATTATTCCCCTTTGCCTTTTGATGAAATGTTATCAACTTTTTTGTTTTTTACATGAACCATATTCTTTTGGTGAATATGAATATATAGAGTTCTCTGTTTTCTCTTCATGCTCAAGGTAGGTCTCTTTATTATATATGCATGCACACAAGTGAGTTTGTTCTTATATTGCGTCTAACATTTGGATTCTGAATTTGTAGAATCATGATAAAATTGTGGGATTTCTTTCTTAATTGCTTTAGGTTTATGATTTAGCTCATAATGTTTGTGCTTTCAATGCATTGCAAAGGATACTCTTCCATAAGCATATATTACCTTAAATGCTTTTCATTTCAGGAAAAGCAGCCTTTTGATCGCATTGAAGTTACGAGAGACCAGGCTCTTGAGATGTTTTCTGAAAATAAATTTAAGGTAAGTTTACATCACTTGAAGCATTTGATCCTTCAATTGCTTTGATTTATTTCCATTTTTTATTTTATTTTATTTTTTGCATTGTATCTTATACTTTGTTTTTCTATTGTCTTAACCAGATTGAAATCATTAATGAATTACCTGAAGACAAAACTATCACAGTATACAGATGTGGCCTCTTAGTTGATTTGTGTCGTGGACCACATATACCAAATACATCTTTTGTGAAAGCATTTGCTTGTTTAAAGGTTTGGAGTTTGGTTATTTGCATGCATTTTACAAGTATTTTGTCTGTTATTTACAATTTTAATATTCAGGCTTCATCAGCATATTGGAGGGGAAATAGAGATCGTGAAAGTTTGCAAAGAGTTTATGGGATATCTTATCCTGATCAAAAAAGTTTGAAGGTAATATTCATTTGTTATGCAATTTCTGTGTGTTATTTCTATGTATTTGCATTACTTTTCAAATCTATTGTTTTTGTTAAGCTGCAAAGAGTTCATGTGTTTGTTATGCTTTTCTTCTAAACGTGTTCTATTATTTGATAGATTTTTCGATTTGGGTTCTATGAGACCGGAGAATAAAAATATATATTATTGGTGATGGATTGTTACTTCTGTAATGAAAATTTGCTATGCTTTTGTGCAACAATTTAAGTGGAAGTGTGATGTGCATGTTTAAAATATATATTATAATTAAGAAAAAAAAAAATCGTACAATATATTTATAAATATAAAATATCTAAACACTCCCCTAGGCGCTCCCAACTTTAGATTCTTTTTATATGCATGCCCCTGCCCCTCTCCCACTTTGTGCAACTAAGGTCCATGTGTCTGTGCTGTGACAGTATGTGGTCCTCTTCTTTTTACGTATTAAATATAAGAAAATTTACGTATAAATCCCATCTTGAGGAATGATGATCCATTTGGTACTAAGGATTTTCTTATAGACCAATTAGTCCTATTGATTTTGAAAAGGTAGATTTAATATATTATTTAAAAATTAGATTTACGGTTATACCCTTGTTTCTATTATGTTTCCTTCTATTTTTTTCTTTTGTGCTAGAAAGGTAAGGTACACAATGCATGAGAATCAAATTTAGATGAATTTTTATATGAAAATCTTTTTTATTTGGAAAACATTTCAAAATGAGTATAAAAATGACTTGGAATATGAGATTCTTCAAATATTTTAAAAAGATGTGGGATTCTTCAAACATTTCAAAATGAATATAAAAACTATTTAGTAAGTTTTGGCCAAATGTATAATTTCAAATTGTAATACTCCAATGTAACACACCAAATTTTTTTTTAGTGTAACATCCTAATGTAACACAAAAATTCCTTCATGTACTTTTCTTGAATGTAACACTCTAATATAATACTCCAAAAAAACTCCGTAGTGTAACACTCTAATATAACACACAAAAATTCTTTAATGTAACACTCTAATATAACACACAAATTCATTAGTGTACTTTTTCCAAATGTAACACTTCAAAAAAATTCTTTAGTATAACACTTTAATGTAACACACAAAAAAATCCTTAGTATATTTTTCCTAAAACTTCAATGTAACACTCAAAAAACGGATGTGGAATTCTTCAAACCATTTCAAAAGAAGAAATATTTCTTAGTAAGTTTTGGGCAAATGTATAATTTCAAACTGTGAGTTTTACATTTGAACGAGTTTTTTAGTATTTTTGTGTGTGTTACATTGGAGTGTTACGTTTGGAATTACATTGATTGGAGTGTTACATTTGGAAAAAGTACACTAAAGATATATATATATTTTTTTTAGGTTACATTAGAGCATTACGTTTGGAAAAAGTACATTAAAGAATTTTTTTTTAGTGTTACGTTGGGGAAAAATACACCAAGGAGTTTTTTAATGTGTTACATTGAAGTGCTATGTTATTGGAGTGTTACATTAGAGTATTACGTTTTTGTTCGTAATAGTGAGATTTGTTCCAAAATGAGGAAAAATTCGAAATTTCTATAACGCGGATTGCTCAAATGTATAATTTTACATTTTGAGAAAACCCACTTTTATCCTTAAAAAATTAAACCCAAACATGTAAGTGACTACCTTTTTATGTAGTTTTTACTTTAATAGGACCTTTGGGTTCATAAGAAAAAAGAGAGGATTAAACCGTCTATAAGATTTTGGGATTTATTGATGCTTCACTCTTAGTAGTAGGAATCGCTGAAGTTGCTCACAAATCAGTTGAAGAAGCGCGATTTTGTGCTTCTGAGGAAGAATTGGAGAAGAATTGCGAGTCTAATGCTAGAGAAACGCAAATTTGAGAAGAGAAGGAACTTATCTAGATTTGTCATCCTCACTCTTGACCTCAATTTCCCTGTCGATCATCTCTGTCTTCTCTCTCTCTCGATTGATCTCGTCGTCTCTCTCTTTCTCTCGATCGATCTTGTTTCCTCTCTCTCTCTCGCGTCTCCTCTCGAGATCGATTGATCGATCTTCTCCTCTTCTGTCTATCGTCATCTTCTTCTTCTTCTCTCTCTCTCTCTCTCTCCTCTTTTTCTTCTATTCCATTCATCTGTCTTCTTTTTCTCCTCTCCCTCTCTCTTCTTATATTTTATTTTTGTAAGAAAATAAATTAAACAAATAATTTTAAAATAAATAGATAAAAAAAATAATATAAATATTTTAGAATAAATATTTTATAATAAATGAAAAAAATCTAATAAAAGTATATAATTATAATATTTTAACATATGATTTTTTATATTCTCTCCATCCCAAAATATTACTCCCTTATTCCATTTTTCATTGTCCCAAAATATTAATCCCTTTTCAAAAATCAAGGAATAAAATAATATGAATTTATTATTTTGCCCTTCTTTTAAATTCATTAATAACACAAAAAGTACTATTATGACAATTGTTATTATCAAAAAAATGTATTATCAAAGGGTAATTTTGAAAAATTAATATTTTTAAAATATAATAATTATACTATAAAAAGAGTTGGATTCCCCAAAAGGGACCATTATTTTGGGATGAAGGGGGTACTTTTTATTTATTTATTTATTTAAATTTATAACATATATTTTCATTATCATTAGAGGAAAAAATAAATAATCTTACAATATATTTTTATATATTATATTATTTAATATATATACAAACGCTCCCAACCAACAATTCTTGGAATGTCTACGATTCCCCGCTCCCGCTTTGTGCAACTAAGGCTTCACCCTTAAATATATCATGTAGTTATGAGAAAAATTATGATGCTGTCGTGGGTTTCAAATGACAATATTTTTAATGTATAAGAATCATTGTTGCAGGATTATATCGCCAGACTGGAAGAGGCAAAGAAATATGACCACAGAGAACTGGGGAAGACTCAGGAGCTTTTCTTTTTTCACCCACTGAGGTATAGTTGTTAGTTACTCAAGATTACTTCTATTTAGTTAGGCTTATGCTTGATACAACTTGCTGCGTTTTGTATGTTTTTCAGCCCAGGAAGCTGTGTCTTCCTTCCGCATGGTGCTCGAATTTACAACAAATTGGTGGAATTCATACGAAATCAATATTGGAAGAGAGGATACCAAGAGGTAAATAGTTTATGCCCATAAATACTGAATGACATCAGATAAGTGCATGTGGTATATCATTAACTTGATTTGGGCAGGTTGTGACACCAAATATCTATAACATGCAACTCTGGGAAACATCTGGTCATGCTGCAAAGTATAAGGAGAATATGTTTTTAGTTGAGGTGAGATGCTTTGCATTTGTCCTGATTATGATGGTTTGCAATTGAAATCTTGGGCATTTGAGTGATTTGTTGTTGCTCATTGCGTACCTACATTTTTTGGAGTCATTTTTCTTAAATATAATATTTGTATGATTTATATTTAATTGTATATTTTCCTTTGCACTTATTATCCTTCGTAAGAAATATGGTAGTTCGTTTGAGATTTTTGTAATTTAGGCTCCGTTTTTTTCGATGTAAAATATTTTTCTTGTAAATTGATTTTACACCAAAAAAAAAAAAAAAAAAAATTTGTTTTTATTTTTGTTTTTCGGCTTTTGGTTGACACTTGAAACAAAAAATTCTATTACCTAAAAGAGAAATTTTGATTATATAAAGTGTCATTTATGACTTTTTAGTGAGTTAAGATATTTATTTGAAAAGGCTAAATGTGTTGAAAGGTAGTGAGTGAGAATCAATTTGTAAAAACTGACTAACGGAATTTTTAAAGGTAAGTAATTTTTGGAAAAATGATGCAAAAGTATTTTTCTTAAAAAATGTTTTACTTACTTTTTGTTCAACCAAACAACGGAAAATGAGTAAAATATTTTTGAGAAAAACATTTTACGTCAAAGCAAATGGAGCCTTAGTGGAGAATGAAATTCTTTGTAGTGTATTACCTGAGTAATATAGATTTGTATCTGGGTTCATATTTTCTTTCTTCAGTGGGTAAATGCTTGATTATATAAGTAATATTTCTGGCTTATTGGTACAGATTGAGAAGCAAGAGTTCGGACTTAAGCCAATGAATTGCCCAGGGCACTGTTTAATATTTGATCATCGAGTTCGTTCATACAGGGGTTAGTTCATTTTAATCCATACAACTTTTAGATTGCATTTTCATTCCTTTTGTTTTTCACCTGGGTTTTTTTATTGGGCTAAATTATGCTCCATCTTGAATTTTATTGGGTAACTGCGTGTGTCGAAATTGAAACTAGCTTGGTCTTAAGAATGAGTGGAAAAGGTTGATTTGAAGAACTCCAAACCTAAATTTATCTTGTTTTCTCCTGTATCTATGCTGTGTGGATTGAATATGTTTTGTGTAGAAGTTTTGTAGTCTGAGCTTATATTTCCCCCAAAGCTGTGTTATCATCTATCGTTTCGTTTGAGTGATATGTGCTGTTTTTACCCTGATTTTTTCATATAATTCTGCAGAACTTCCTCTTCGCCTGGCTGATTTTGGAGTCTTGCATCGGAATGAGGCTAGTGGTGCACTTAGTGGGTTAACTCGTGTCAGGAGATTTCAGCAGGTAGCTTTTTGTTGTATTATGTTAGGACTAGTCCTTGTTATGATATTTTGTGATCTTGATGAATTTACTAAACTTTTGTCCTAATTAAACAGTAGCTATTGTGCTAGCACTAGTATTTCAATTCCTTGAGCCTCAATTGGCTACAGGCTACTGTCCAGCAAGACCGTATTCATTTGGAATTTAGCTGGTCCATTTTCATGTAACACTTTAGTAAATAAGACTAGTAAAAAGAAAATGACAAAGAGAACTTAACAGCTTTTTACTACCAATTGAGTAGTAGTCCATGGCTGATGGAAGCTCTTTACGCCTAACACTACAACTTTTGTACAGGATGACGCTCACATCTTCTGCAGGGAGGCCCAGGTTAGATGAACCTTGCTTATATCTTGCTAAGAACTGTTAACATTTTGTTTTGAATTCCTGGTATGACTATTGTTGTTAATTGTTCAGATTAAAGATGAAGTCAAGAATGCATTAGAGTTCATCAGTTACACCTATGAGATATTTGGGTTCACTTTTGACTTGAAGCTATCAACGGTATGACAACATGGTACTCATTTGTGCATCAAAGTTATTTGTGTAATTGTCTTGAGTCATACTTAACATGTTAATGGTGATTTCCAATTTTTCTACAACTTGGGTGATGCTTTGCATATGTGAGATGACTAAGATAAAATGAGTTTATTGGTTGGTGGCTTCTTCTGCTTCTATTGTAATTAGGTTTTCAAAAGCTTACCCAAAAGAAAAGTAGTTAAGACGTAAAAAATAAGAAACTTTTGTACTTTATTGTTAAGAATATTAAAAATATACCCCATTTAGTCTCCCATTGGATGGCGGTCTGGGAGGGTAGATTGGGTACAGACCTAACCTTCCTTTGGCATTATTTTTGCACGAAGTGGTTGTGGTTACTCTTAGGTTCTCACTGCCAACTTCAAAGTTTATAGGCCAAGTTTTAATCATTGAACCAGTGGCCCTCTATTGTAAAGAACATTATGGATCCAATAAAAACTTCATTTGATAGCCCAATAAGGGAGTTGGCCCCAAATAAGCCCCATGGACTCATACTGCAGGTTGCCATGCCAGTCTGTCCTAGACTCCTAAAACTTGATAAAACAAAATAAAGTTATAACAGCAGCAGTAGTCTTATTAAAAGCATAAGACTTGAGTTGAATCCAACCTTGTTTAGATGTGATCATGTGGTCTAAAGTTTGGCTCCTATTAAAGAGTTGGTGGTTCTTGAAATATAATTCTTGTGAGTTGTGTTCTCATGAATATCTTCTATTGTGTTTTGATCAGTTTTAGTATACATTCTCACTTTTGGACGTGCATTTGGTTGTGCTGAAATTTTAGCAATCATTGATTTCTTTCTAGTTTATAGTCTACCTTTTGCAACATAAAAGAAGGATAATGTTTATTACCTTATTTCGTTGTTTTGTCTCTCTTTTAGTGTTCTTTTATTCTGGTATACAAATTTTATTGTTTTACCCTATTTTGTTCTACGCATTTCATTGTGCTTCAATAGAGGAGGTCCGAAAGAGAGTATTTATTCTTGCTAACACATATTTTGTATTGTAGAGGCCAGATAAATATCTTGGGGACTTAGAAACATGGGAAAAAGCTGAGGCTCATCTTACAGAAGCATTGAACGAGTTTAAGAAGCCATGGGAGGTAATTACAGATTCACTTATCTTGAGGTTCTTTTTTGCCACATGTTCTACATTTTCTTTTCTTTTTTTTGTTTATTTTCTTAGAATTAATTAATAAGTTTGAGTTTGTTGATTAGACTAGTCATATATAGTTCAGATGTAATTCATGCTTCGGTTCATTCTAGTCTTTTCTCCCATGGTACTGTGTTGCTCATTAATTGTAGGAGAGTGTTCTCCACAATTGTCTTATATCAGTTTGTCTTCAGGCTGTGTCTGGGTTTTGAATTACTAGTGCATGATCACTCTAGTAATGAATTACATCTAGATAACATATGTATTGCTGTACACTATTTATTTCATGTAAAATATGTTTATAGTAGATATTGAAGTTTATAGTACTTGGCCAAGTAGAGCTTTGGCTTAATCAATCCATGAGCTTAGCTGAGAACAAGTTCAAGGTCTAAAACTTTTCAAACGAAGGCTGAACCCATAAATAATAACCAACTAAACTAAGCCTTGTGTCCCACTCAACCCCACTAAAGAATACCACACAAAAATGGTTGTTGTGAAAAGCAGGGATTGCAGATGGGATTGCGGATAAGTTTGGAAATCAACAGTTACAGTGAAATCAAATCATATACATATGACCTTATAATAAAGAATTACAGTGTGAAAATATGTGCTGTCTATTGGATTATCAGAACCCAATGTTGAAAAACGAATAACCTACAATATGATGGAGTCAGATTTTGGATGGCATCATAATTGTGATCTGCAAGTTGTTTTGTTATTCTTGATTCTCAAACTGGCTGTGAACTAGTATATAAGATGGGTTACATGCCCCATGGCAACCATTAATCAACGAAATAAGAGAGGCGCGATGTTTGGAACTACACATTTGATGAGAGAAAACATGCAACCATGGAATGGAATATTTTCTGTTGGTGAATTGGATATTGATCATTTTTGGATGCTCTTTGTTTAAAACTCTGTTTGCTGTGCAATTAATCGTTTGCAATTTCATTTTCTTATTAGGGACATTGGTGGAACAGAAAGTGTAGAAAACACTTTGGGTGCTTCTGCTTTAAAGTTTATAATAAAGCAATAAAATTTTAACGAATTTGGGTAATTTTGGCTATGCATCTTTATGTACCGGGCAGTTTTGTTCAGTAAGAGGTTTTGGTCCGAAGGTAGTTGCTTTGAGTGATTTATGTACAGACTATAAGTGGTTGAAATGGGTTAGATGTCGATCCGTAAGTGGTCTAGGTTTGAATATGCGAGTGTTTACTTATTTGGTCATCTGGATGGGATTTTGTTTGTTAAGCATTGTTCTACGTATTTCCTCTTGGGTATCTTTATGCATTGCAATTCACCTTTTGAGTCATGTTATGTAGATAAACGAAGGTGATGGTGCATTTTATGGGCCAAAGATTGATATAAGTGTTTCTGATGCACTGAATAGGAAATTCCAGTGTGCAACTTTGCAGGTTAACTTGTTAATGCCTTTTGTTTTTCTTTGTTTCTTTTTATTTTATTTTAATTTTATTTATCTTTATCTCCTATTTTGTCAGCGTCACATAGTTCTCACTTAATTGATAATTATTGCAGCTGGATTTCCAATTTCCTTCTCGTTTCAACTTAGCGTACTCAGCGGAGGATGAAGCTAAGAAGGAAAGACCTGTTATGATACACAGAGCCATTCTAGGTTCTGTTGAACGCATGCTCGCTATACTTTTGGAGCACTATAAGGGCAAATGGCCTTTCTGGCTTAGTCCGCGTCAAGCAATTGTTTGCCCTGTTTCGGAGAAATCGGAACCATATGCACTACAGGTTGTTTTGCTTTATGTGCTTTCATTGTTCTTTCCTGTTTCCTGTGAATTTTGGCTTGATGCACATGCAGGTGGTAGAAGCAATGTTGGTTGTGCTGTTTCTTGTTTTCAGTATTTTGTGTCCTAATTCCCAAGTCTTGAATAAAAAATCATGCCTTTTACTTCTCATTATGCTTGGACTTGCACTTGGTTAGGAAATTGTTTAGAGTCCGTTATCACATCTATTACTGTAACTTATTTTTATTTATGGACTACATGTGCTTTTTCTGTTTGTTGAATTGCCCTTCTATATTTAATTTAAATGGCAATTGCAACTTTTTCCTCTCAATGGTAGTGGTAGGTATAATTTAAATGTTAGTTGCACCTATTGCTTAGATGAAGCCAAATCACTGGAAATGGTTCATAAATTGTGTCAAATGTATCTGTCTTACTTTTATTGATTACTGAATGATTTATGCAATCAATGTTATACATATTTTTGTATTGATCTGCATCTTGGAGGATTCTTTGTAGGGCAAAAACTTTTGATTTCGTTTGTTATCGAAGTTATAGGATATTGTTTCTTACAATTAGAAATTTGAATAAAGCTCATGTAAAATTACACTATAATATGTTAATAGTCTTAAGCCATTGTTCTGTTGAGTTATTCTAATGAACAGATGATAATTTTGAATTTGGGGTATCAACAGCTAACAATGTCTCAAGGATTTTCATGTCTATCATTTACATAAACAACTGTTCTTTGCCTCTTCCCATTTGCACATTCCAGAAGCTGAGCGTTTTGAATGTCTTCTTGTATTTAATTTTTAATAGGTAAAGGACCAGATTCATGAAGCTGGATTTTATGTTGATGTTGATACAACCGACAGAAAAATTCAGAAAAAGGTGAGCTTACAACTCCCATTCTAGGCCTCAATTTACCATACTGCTACCATGAAAGTTTTTGCATATAATACTAATGAACAATGCTCGCTTGTGCAATTTATTTGGCTTTAATGAACTCCTTTGGTATCTTGTGAGGCTGTCTAATTGGATCCTGAAGACATTTCTTCCCTAAGTGCTGACTAAGCACTCTTTTTTAGATTAACAAACTTAATCTTAAGTTCACACATATTTATTGACTGGTGGGATTACTCAAGTACATGCCAATATCCAGATTATCTTTAAAAACACACTTTTATTCCCTCTCCTACTTATAAGCCCAATCATACAACCCCTTCTCTTGTGCATTCCAAAATAGAGAAACATAATTATTGTGCAACTCATTCGGAAAATATTGCCCTTGACTATATTTTGGGGTCATTAATTTTTTCTTGTTAAGCAAATAACTGATGGTTTATTTATGACCAATTCCATCTAATAACAATTTACCATGGCTTGGACTTCCTTGTATCAAAGTCCAAACTGTTTATTGATACTTGAACTCACTATCCATCCCAAATACCAGATCACCCAACAGTTTTTATTCATTGCCCTTTTGTCATGTTGCCATTTAAGTTGATTTTAATGTTAAAATTGAAGATACAAATTTCTGTTGGTTCTTTCGGACTTTATCTTTGAATTTTGTTCTCATTAAAGAAGAAAGGAAAGGAATTTTTCTTTGGGCATCAACTTCAGAATTTTTGATACCCAAAATTTTAGGTAGCGTTTGGTAGAATTTTTTAAATATGATTTGAGAATATGAGTTGTATTTTGAGTTTGTGATTTTTGGAATTATGATTTGAGTGAAAAATTTATTTGGTGAATGAGTTTTGAAAAAGAGTTTTGAATTGAGTGGGGAATTTTTGATGTCACATATGATATTTGATACAAAAACTTACAACTCATAACCAAACACAACTCAAAATTCTATTCAAAACTCATAAAAAATTTTAAAAAATTCCGAATTTTTTTTTATTTAAAATATAAAAAATAACAGGTGCCAATTGTAAAAATAAAAATAATAAAAAAATTATACTATTCCGGTCAACCGGCCGGACATCTGGGAGGACAACCGGCCAGACGTCCGGGAGGACAACCGGTTAGCCCAAATTTTCCTGCCTTGGAAAAAGTTTTCAAAAGTGGATGTGAAATTAATTTTTGAAAATTATAACCAAACACCACGTGCAAATCAAGAGGTAGAATTACATTTCCAAAACTCTTCCAAACAGAGCCTTAAACTTTCATTTTTGATTTCCAAGAGAGTAGTACTTGTATACTGAGAGTTTTGGCTCTGTGCAGATACGAGAAGCTCAGTTAGCACAATACAACTACATATTGGTTGTTGGTGAGAAGGAAACAGAAGCTGGAACGGTAATATCCATTCCCTGGTGGTGAATAATGATCAATGTATAAATATTGATGTTTGATAGTCATATTGAGCTTCTGAAATAGGGAGATTCTATCGTAGCAATTGAATACAAAGATATTGTGGAAAATTGATGGAAACTAGTAGTAGAAACATTTAGACAATTTAAATGATATTTAGCATGTAATATCCATTCCCTGGTGGTGAATAATGATCAATGTATAAATATTGATGTTTGATAGTCATATTGAGCTTCTGAAATAGGGAGATTCTATCGTAGCAATTGAATACAAAGATATTGTGGAAAATTGATGGAAACTAGTAGTAGAAACATTTAGACAATTTAAATGATATTTGGCATATGTTGGAAAATACTCACCGGATTGTTCAAATATCTAACATTCTGTGATTAAATCTCCTATTTCATTTTTGTTTCATGTGTTAATCTTGTCCAGAATTCCTATGAATTTTGCAATCTGATTGTTCAGACCATTTGAATTTTATGCCTCCAATCTAATGCTTTTAAATGTTTCCAGGTAAGTGTGCGAGTGAGAGACACAAGGGATCTTAGAGATGAGAGCATCGAGGACCTGCTCAAATTCTTCAGGGACGAAGTTGCTGCTTTTCGTTAAGGGTGTGCTTGTACACAAGGATACCGATGAGACAATCAACATCAAGAAACTTAAGCCTGGATGTTGAAGAAGTTTCTAATATCTCATTACAGTTTATTACCTGTATTCCTTTCTTTCTTTGGTTCCTCATTTTAATCTCATTATGCTCATCATCTGTTATACATTTATTTATTTAATTTTCTGATTTCCTAAAAGTTTTTTACATACATTCTCATAATTGTAACATGGAAGTTATTAAACACATCATTTAATTGTCAATATTTAATCCCGAATCTCTCTCACATCTCTTTATGGTATTTTCATGTATGCAACGCACATATTCGTGTTGAAGTTGAGATATCAAATAGACCATGATGACTACTTGTTGAAACTAGTATTTGCAATTCTAAAATATGTTTAAGTTTGACTTATTTACTTAACGAGAATTTCGAAAAAGCTTTGATTGAGTTAAATACTAGTCGAGTTTGAATAGTTTGTTTATTTACAACTCTACACGTATCTGCATACGTATTGACTGTGTGTGCCTTGGCAATTGTAAAATGAGTGCCCTTGTATCTAGAAGGCCATGAAGCTAAGTTAATATAAACCTTTTGTTTTTTTCAAGCAGCTTCTCTCTCTTCATTTTTGTTGCGGTTTCTATATTTCTCTTATTGCAAACCTAACAAAATCTGATTCACATACGTCTCCCCAAAGCCTATATTACGAGTTCTAAATAAAAATCCATAATTAATTGGGTGGGTGCAATTTTGCATATATGTGTTTGTGTCTCATTTTGTGGAATTTTAATGGTAAACTACTCATAAGTTTTTATAGTTGGACTTAATTCTTATTAAAAGTTAGTTCTAATAAAATTGTCGTTAAATTTTATTTATTTTTTTTTTTTTGTGGTGATGCTTTTTTTGTGTATATGTTAAAAATTGATAATTAGTGATTTTTATATTATAATTATTATTAATTGTTGTTAAAATTTACAATTAGTAACGTTTTTATGTGACAAATTTTTAAATTGTTGCTGAAAGTTAAAAATTAATTACATTTTTTTGTGATATTTTTTGAAGTTGTCGCTAAAATTTATAATTTGTGACTTTTTTATGATAATTTTTAAACTATCATTGAAAATTAATAATTAATGATATTTTTTAATAATATTTAATAAAAAAATATTATTAATTATTATAAAAACTATTAGATAATAAATTTATTTATTAACATCTATATGGAACTCTCCTTTTTTATTTCTCAGGACAACTACTGCAATTGGGTGGGTAAAATCTTGCATTCAAATTATTTATTTATTTAATTTTTTTTGGGTCTGAGTGGTCTGTGTGGAGTACAATTTGACAGATTGTTCAGGATAGACTTGTTTAAAATTGTGTGTGGTAGATTTGGATCTAGTATACTAAACTGCAGTACAACTGTACAAGGACTGCAGACTGTTACAACCAAGTAATGGGCATCTTTTGTAACTCTTAAATACCCACCCCTCCCTCCCTCATGTACAAGCTTTATCATCTTCAGCTTTTACCGTTCTGATTTACTATTTATGGATACCTATATAATAAGCTGCTGTTCATGATTTTACTGTGACTCTAATTATCACTATTTTTTTCACCATTGTTGTGGTTAAAGATAAAAAACGAATCACCTTATTTGAGTTGGATTGATATTTGACTTGTTAAAAATTCATTTACAATTAATTTGTTATGTAAATAATTTTATTTTGAACATATTTTAAAACTCATTAAATTTTCAAATTCAATTTAAATATCTTACTTGATAAGCATATATATCTTGTACAAGCTAAGTCAACTTCAACTTGTGTTTGATTGATTAAAAGTTTATTTGCGATCGACTTGGTATGTAAGAGTATTTCCAACGGTTTAGCAAATTTTTCATCAAATCTGAGGAAAAAAAGGACAATTTTCTCGATCTGATATGAGCCGCTCCAACCGTTGTATTGTAGCATTCATCAAAATAAAGAGACTATTCGGTCGACCGGTTAGGCCTAATTTTTTTTTTTTTTTTCAATTTGATAGTCAACCGGTTCTGTCTTATCTTGATAGGCAACCTCATTTTTGTCTTATCTTGATTTTACAAATAAAGCTTTGAAAGCTTTCATCAATGGCGGTTTTAGATCTCATGTTTACTTCGTGAAGAAGGGTCGTGAATTTTTTCCAAAAACAATCCAAAGTCCACATTTTTTTTATCCAATAAGCAAGGCTTTTTTACAATTCCTTAACTTTTTCTTTTTTCTTGCAGATTGTTGTCTTCCAAACAGCCAACTATCCATATTCAGCTGAAAAAGAAAAAATAAAATAAAACCCAGAAGAATTACGTCATTTCTAGATAAATAATGATGTGGGTTCGAAATAAATTTGTGTAAAGAATTGATTTTTGGGTTTGGGTTTGTTTCGAGAAAGTGATTTGAGTTTTGATTGCTCGGTTCTGGGGTCATTTTCTTTCTCAGGAAAGTGAGAGAAAACATGAGAGAAAAAGTGGGATTCGTTGTGTGTTTTTGGTTTCTTCTATATGGGTCTTGTTTGGGTAGATTTGTGGTGAAGAGGAATAGCTTAAAGGTGACTTCATTGGACTCTTTCAAAGGTGTATATGAATCTGCAATTGAGAATTTTGGGGTTCCTCAATATGGAGGAACAATGGTTGGAACTATAGTTTATGCAAGGGCTAATCAAAAGGCTTGTAAGAGCTTCAGTGATGTTGATCTCTTCTTAAAATCCAAGCTTGGTGGTCTTCCAATCTTCTTTCTTGCCGATCGAGGAGGTGAAATTTTTTAATTTACAATTTTTCTTTCTTACACTCAATATGAATGTGTTCTTTCTTACACTCAATTCTTCTTTTCCTTCTTTTGTTATTTAATAGTTGACCGCAAGAAACGACCGGTGGGATGACCCATAGGACGACCGGTGGGTCAATCGGCCGCACTACAACATTTTCTTAGTTTAGTGACATTTGAAAGTGCCACAAAATTATTAGTTTAATGACATTTTTTAATTTTGTGGCATTTTGAACAAGTGCCATTTGTATTCGTGCCACGGTAGATACTAGTGCCACGGTAGATACTTGCAAGTGACACTACACAATCATGGCTAAAAACTTTCAATGACATTTTGATGTCATGGTAGATATTATTTGTGGCACTATCAAGCGCCATTAAAAAAAGAGTTAGTGGCACTTATAAGTGTCATTACACCATCAAGACTAAAACCTTTCAGTGACACTTTAATGTCATGGTAGGCACTATTCGTGACGCTATCAAGTGCCATTCGTGACGATAATTCGTTGTAGAACAATTTGATCCGCTCTTGCGGAGACTCGAACCGCCAACCTCTTGCACCATAAACCTTATACACCACACTCTTCCCACTACACCTCTATAGCACCACATGATTATATATGAAACATATATTATTTATATAGTACATACATCCATATAAATATAAAAGTATATGTATAAACATAATTATTTTATTGAATATAATTTATATAAAATAAACTATTTACTAGCAAAATAAAAAAAGACTACTTTTGGCGATTAAAAATAATTTTCAGTTGCCACTTCTATACTTTTGGCTACTAATTATTTTTTAGTTGCTAAAAAACTTAACTTTTGCCGACCAAAATCGGATTTGGTCGCCGAAGATGCACTTTCAGCTACCAAAATTTTGGTCGCCAAAAAATTTAATTCTCGCCTTAGGATTTTAGTTCTTCCGCGCTAAAAATGATCACTTTTGGCGACTAAACTTATTTTTTAGTCGCCAATTGTAGACTTTTGGCTACTAAAATTTTTTTTGGCACCAAAAAACTTTACTTTTGGCTACTAAAATTTTTTAGTTGGTAAAACCCATATAATCAGCGACCAAACTTATTTTTAGTCGCCAATTGTAGACTTTTGGCTACTAAATTTTTTTAGTCTACAAAAAGCTTTACTTTGGGCTACTAAAAATTTTTTAGCCACTAAAACCCATATAATCAGCGACCAAACTTAGTTTTAGTCGCCAATTGTAGACTTTTGGCTACTAAAATTGTTTAGTCGCCAAAAAGCTTTACTTTTGGCAACTAATGCTGTTTTGGTTGCTGAAAGCTATACTTTCAGCGATCAAATTTTTTTTGGTCGGGAAATTTAGTCGTCGAATGTCCTTTTTCCTGTAGTGTATATTGAGTTTAATTTATTATTTTTAACCATTTACTGCATTTTAAAAATTAAAAAAATATATTGGCATTTTTTTTTTTTTCCAAAAATGCCATTATATGCTTGGAAAGTTTTTGGCTTAGTGGCATTTCTCAAAATGCTATAAAATATTTGTTTATGAGACTTTTCACCTAAGTGCCATAAAAAGTAATTTGCACCTGCCTAGTATCCTAACATTTTTAAAAAAATGCCATTGCGACTAAAGTTTAGTGACATCTGTTGGTAAATGTTACGAACATAATTTTTTGTCATTTATTTTATAAATGCCATAAAATTGATGTGACATTTCTTTATTGAAATGCCACTAGAGACTTATATGTTTGTGGTTCTGTGACATTTTTCTAAAACATTTAATGTCAATTTTTATTTTTGTGGCATTTTCTAAAAACATGCCACTAATGTAGTGTCACTAAAGTGTAAATTTGTTGTAGTGACATTTTTGTTGTAGTGAAGTGACACTTTTTTTAATTGAAATGCCACTAGAGCCTTGTATGTTTGTGGCTCTGTGACATTTTTCTAAAAAATGTCACCAAATATTCTTTTTGTGACATTTTTTAAGAACATGTCACTAGTATGGTGTCACTAAAATGTATTTTTGTTGTAGTGTCGGACATCTGGCTGGTTGACCGGTTGGCCCATCTCAACGTTACAGCACAGTGAAATGTTGAAATCTCGCGCTTGTCCTCAGTTTGATAAAAGTTTTGTTCTGTTCTCAGTTTGATATCAATTTGGTGAAACCATTGGAGAGAAAAAAAGAGACTTTTTTCATTAAATTTGAATTTGATGCTTAATTTGATACACTGTTAGATATGACCTAAATAATCAAGTTTAAACATATTTTGAAACTTATTAAATTTTTAAACAAAATTTTAACCACTTATTACTCGACAAGATTAGGCTTGGTTGTAAGGTATTACAACTCTAGCAATGGTACATGATAAAATATTAGTCAGCAATGCTAGGTATCATGAAAAGTCTTTCATGAAAATGATCATGAAAGATTTATGACCTTTGGATTACACTTAGAATAAAGCACCACACACTAATCAAGGTAATCTAATGATCACAAACCTTTCATGATCATTTTCATGAAAAATCTTTCATGATCCCTAACATTTCTCAATATTAGTCGTCTTACATTATTTCTTAAACGGCAAACAATCATGAATATTTGCGTAAGCGGTAAAAAAAAGTTGGCGACATGATATTTTTAGAAAAAGTTAAATACTTCAAATATAAAACGAAATATATAGTGTGGATTCAAATTTGATTTGTTGTGGCCCACGTCTTGAATATATAATTTCCATAATTCATTTCCAAGATAATTTTTGAAATATTTTGATTGCCTAGTATTGCTGAGCATTTTTCTTTGAAATATCTTTTCCAATCCCATTTTTACCCCATTTTCAACTCTTACACATAAATGAGTGAGTCTCATGGGCATTAGAAATAAGAAAATAGATTATGTGTAAAGTTACTCTAAATTGAAAGTAGTTACTGGCCCTGTTTGGTAGAGCTGTGAGAAACTGCTTATAGCTTATGCCCAAACAGCTTATAGCTTATAACTTTCAGCTTAAGCTGATTTCCAGCTTATTCTTAAAACATCTCCTGCCCCACTCAAAGAATAAGCTGATTTCTGATTTCCACAAAGCTATAAGTTATAAGCCTAAGCTAAACCAAACATATCAAAACAGCTTAAATTAAGCTGAAAGCTGAAAATAAGCAGTAACAAACAGGGCCACTATAACACAAGTCTTGCAACAAACATAGAAACAGAACACACAGAATGTGATAAACAGTATGAGGCCTACAAGCATATGCGAGTGTTTGTGTCTCGTTGTGTTTTTAGTTGGTAGAAATTGGGTTAGATTTAAAACCCATATCCGATTGGGTCGTCCATAATAGCATGACCTACTAAGAAATCCAGTTAGGAGAGATTCATTTAAAATCTACTTATCCTAAGGATAAGAGTGTATAATTCACTATCTTATCTCTTAAGGAAATAGAATTATAGGTAATTATAACTGTTCCACATAATATACGTATTATATTTGGGAAGTAAGATTTTGATTGTATGAGTAATTAGAATCTTTTTTCTCTCTCCTAGACTCTCTCTCTCTTCTTTCTCTCTCCACGAAAACATAACCTTTGTACTGTAAATAGTTCTCTAGTAATTCCACTCCATTACTGAGAATTATTCGAAAACATCAATGGAAGTACGTGATTCACCCACATGATTCATAGATTTAGTTTGAGCGTAAAATAAATGGTCGAATCTATTTATTTCTACTGATTATTATTTCTTATTTTTCTTGCACTAGTATTCTTAGTTATAGTGAAAAAGAAAACAAATGTGTTTAAAAACAACAAATGAGTTTAGAAACTAAAGAAAGCGGAATTTTTTTATAAGCTAATTGGCTTCCATAACCACCAAAATCTAATTAACAACAACCACCACTTGACCAAAGACTTACTAAAACCTACAATGTTAGAAATCAAAACCATTTGATTCCTAAAATCCACTGTTGTTTTCTCTGCTACTTACATTCATATCATGATGATGATAATTAAAATATTGATGTTGATGTTGATGATGAGGAGGGTAAGATGACATGGAACTACTACTCTCACCCACAAGATCCTTCTCATGCCTATGTTTCTCCTCATGCTCATCATCATCAATCTCTTGCTTTGCCACTTTCTCCATTCCCATCAGCTCCATAGGATTAGGCCTGTTTGATGATGATAAATATGGTGGCGGCTCAGCCTCGCAGTAGATGGCAGGCGTTAGCGGCGATGGTGGTGGTGGCACGACAGATGGGAGTTTTGAGAGGAGAGCTTCAAGGCTGCTCATGGAGGGAGTGATTCTCATTGGTTGATTGAAGTGATCATAGAATTCCACTGGCGGTGGTGGTGCAAGATTGCCTTGGAAGTGCCATGCTTGATGCTCAGGTGTACCATACGAGTACGACCCATCAATCTTGAAGGGGGATGAGAATGTTGATGATGATGGTGATGATGACGATGATGGGTGTGGCAATAGCACACCTGGGATGCTTTCAATGTAGCTGAACTTCTTTCTTAGCAACACTACATAGCTCAAGTCCTCAATCACCTTCAATCCCATAAATGAGAAATTCAAAGCTTGATGATGATAGTGAAAAACTCAAAAAGGAAAACGCGTAAAAAATTTATATATATAATTCGTGATAAGAATAGCGTAACAGTGATATTTTTAAAAAAGAAATTTAAGTCATGGAGCCTTTTGTTTCAAAATAATAAAATCAGAACTTGTCTCGTCATTCTGTATTAAATAGTGCTACTTAAAATAAAAATTAATGTGCATGAGAGAGAACCTTGTGAACAGCTCCTAACTGAACAACACCTTCTCTAACTGCAATCAAGGCTATAGTCTGCAAGATATGTGAGTTTAACAAGTAAGGAAAGTTCCGAGGACTAGTTGCAAAATCTCAGACACTCTTGTGATAAAAATAAAATAAAATTATAAAGTAAATAAATAAAAACTTGATCTAAGTTCATTTTGAGGGTGATTTTTATTTATTTATACCTTTATTCCAGACTGGAACTGGGCCTCCCATGTCCTAGGATGCTGCAAAGAAACATTTCAGAACTAAACAGACAGTTTTTGGAAAAAGCAAATTGTAATGGTTTAAAATATTGGTATTATTTTATTTTGGACTTTTGATGCAGTTATTCATTAATATATTGTCCGATATATGACTATATCATTGATATTGATATTGATATTGATACTGATACTTATTTTGATATTGCTTACTGAGTCAGCTGAGTTTTGCCAAGCAGAGAAGAAATTGATCTCTTGATCATTTGGTTCCTTATATATCCACTTATGACCGTGATCTGCTGCTACTTTTCCAATCAAACTGTCACCAAAACCAAATCAACTTGTTGACTCTCTTGAATCTTCATATATACCCATCAATTATAAACCTAATTTTTGTATCAATATCCATGAAAAAAAAAAAAAAAGAGAAAATTTTGGTTCAAGATCACTCTTTTCTATGTCCCATTCTTTGTTCCCTTATTTTTTATTGGTTTATAGAGTTTTTAATAAAATTCAAATGAACAGAGAATGGTGCATGAAAGGGACAAATGATCTCGCTTCGTAAAGTAGAGAAGACCTTATTACTTACTTACCCTTCGCCGTAGTTATAGATTTCATGAGACATCTTGAAGAAGAGCTCTGGTTGGAGACCTTGGTAGTGTTGATATTCACAGTTTCTATCAACTGAGGAGGAGCCAGGAGGACAATCTCCCACGCAGCCCGTTGTGATCTCTGCTGTTGTTGAGGCTGCAAAATTGCAAAACCCATCTTCCCAAACCAATATCCTTAGGGAGAGAGAGAGAGAGAGAATATCATCAAGATATAGCAAATTATATCACTGAGAGAGAGACAGAGAGAGAGAGAGGCAAATACCAGTTCCTTCTGTTTCCTCTTGACCTGTCATAAGCTCCTCCTTGGCTATCCCATCTATTAGAGAGAAATAAATACACAATGCTAAAAAAATGATATTTTCATCTATATATAGAATATGAGATTATTTATGATTTTTACATCTAAAGATTCTAAATAAATAAATAAATAAATAAAGGAAAAAAAATTATATTTGTTTATCTTACTTGGGTGGGGGATAATTTCTAGGCAAGATCCTCCAAAAGACAGCATAAACCCATTGAGAGTTATCATGAATGCATAAGCTTCTCAAGGTGTTTTGAAGGAGATGAGTAACAGCTAATGGAGTAGTAGTATTGACTTGTTCTTCCATTACTCCTTAATTTTACACCATGCCTCCTCACTCTACTCTGTTCTATCTTTAAATGGGAACACCCAACATCTAATCCTCCCTCACATGTATAAGCCCACCAACAAGGAAATCTCACATTTATAGCCCTACTCTCTCTCTCTCTCTCTCTCTCTCTCTCTCTCTCTCTCTCTCTCTCTCTCTTGTTTGTTTGATGAAGCTTTAAATTTTACCAAAATGATTTCCTAAGGCCCCACACTTCCTAGCCATGTTTCCAATGGTCCTTTTTTTCAACCATCCTCTCAAAACTATCTTTCTTAACTTGTTTGTTACAAATTTCACCTTATTGAAAACCAAACAATTGTGTGAGACAAGGAACAATTGAGAACTAAACAATTGTGTGTGATTCATTATCCACTTCATTGGCAAAATTACTTTTTTATCCTTTTTATGACAAAGAAAGTTTTCGTAAAAATAATTTAAGACTGGATAATTATGTGTGATTCATTGTTCGATTTCAAACACATATAACAGTAAAACAAATGATGAGATAAACTCACTTACATTGGTTGTTATCAAGGGGTAAAAGCATTCTTACCATGAGAGACTTTATCTTACACCTACTCTTAAGGCAATAAAATTCGATGTCAAAATTTCAAAATGCTTTCCTTTATAGAATATGACATGTATAATGAAAAATCTAGAAATCCCCTAAATGTTAATTTGTGATTATGTATCAATTTTAAGCAGTATATAACAATCCCAATCAAATCAATCAAGACAAATCGACACAACAATTTTACGTGAAAAAATCACAATTGGACACCTCCAATTGTGATAAAAAATCACGGGCAACAGCCACAAAACAATCCACTAAAAAGATATAAAGGAATTATACAGGTATACTCTCAATTACCTAGCGAATCTACGCCCGAATTGAACCAACCCCTATGTGCCTCTTCCAACCCTGTCTTCACCTCGGAATTGTCTCTACGATGAGCCACTCCAAAATTCACCAAAGCTTCAGGCTCGAATTCTTCAGAATCCACCGAAGAACAACTCTCTCTTTTGTGTAGAACAAACAAAACCTTTGATGTATTCTTTTTAAATCATGAGTTGAATACTCAATAAAACATCAAAGAAAACTAACAAAATATCCCCATATATAAACCTTAATATCCAAAAAGAAGATCTGGAGGAATTAATTTAGTTTTGGGAGAAAACCAACTATTTATAGAAAATCAAAGTAATCTTAATTTTGGAAGAAAACCAATTCCTTATAGAAATCCAAAATAATCATAGTTTTGGAAGAAAACCAATGCCTTATAGAAATCCAAAGTAATTCTAGTTTTGGAAGAAAACCAATTCCTTATAGAAGTACAAGAGTGAATAAAATTACAACTGAAATTTTTTTTTGTCAAACAGGATTGCCAAGAATAAAAACCTAACAATCTCCCCTTTTGGCAATGTCGTGACAAAACACACCTAACAAATAAAATCCTAATCACCCTAACCCATTACAGCCAACAAACGCAAACTACTTTCTCAAGGTCATGATCTGTAAAACAACTATTAGTGCCACAATCTCCAAAACAACTATTAGTCCCACAAGAGTATATAAAAAAGTAATAAACATATGACAAGATTATCTTAAAGCATCTGAAGCATGAGATGGAAAACATGAATATATGCGACTTGGAGATTTTAAGAACATGCAGCATGAAAACCTGAAAACTAAAACACATGCATCCGACACATGGCATGAATATGGCTTGAATACATGAAATCCTAAGACACAAACACCGGACAATCTTACTCCCCTTTGTTGTCATGAATTGACAAAGGAAGCTCAATCAACTAAAGCAATATCAAAAACCACACAAACAGGAACAAGATGATGGAAAAATTAATAACCTATGAGATGTAAGCAATAAACAAGTAGTGGATAGCAACACACAAACCAACTAATGCCAATCTCTCTTTCACTCAAAGCAACCACAAACACCGTACAGAAAACAATGAACAAAAAGAATCCGACAAAAATAATATGGTGGAGCGAGCAAGCAAGGAATTTCTGATTTGTACCTTGAAACACACAAGATTATTCAAGAAGCACAATTACTTGAAAACACAATGTGCACAGCCTCTAGAAGATTCCTCATAAAAGAAAGTGATGCAATATGTGAAAAGCATAGATCCCATGATAAAAGTGTGTGTGTGACTCTTGGAGTTCGACAAATACAAGATTCAAATCCTAAGAGTGATCTGATAGCTGGACCTCTGACAAGAGAATCTAAGCACAACTAAGGAAAGTCAAACCACTAGGAATCAAGGGGTATTTGGTGAGTAAAAGCGGAGGCTCCCCCTCAATCAATGAATCCTTTATTTTTTTTCATATCTTTTTCTTTTCTTTCTTTTGCACATCTTTTTTTTTTTTTTTTTTGTTTCTTTCTTTTGCACATTCATTGGCGGCTGACACGCTCAAGAGTATGGAAACCGAACCAGAGAAGCATGGATATAATAAGGATGGCCTGGTTTGTGACTTTAAGGTAGCATTTTCCTCATGCCTGGACTACAAAGAACAGAGGGGAAAGCCATGGAGATGCAAAAAGATGGAAGATGGTTAAGAGACTCAATATCACCCATGATATGCTAGTATAGGTCAATTCCTCTAGAAAAACAAAAGATACAATACCAGAAGTCCATAGAAAAATAATCACTAAGGCGGAAGACTCCGATATTTGCTAATCCAAGAGTGTGTACAGAATGAGACATACTAATCAAAAAACACACACTCCAAAATGAGTAATGACCATAGAAAGCACACACATATTAACATGTAATGGTTATTCTCATCAATTTCAATATGCACCAAGGACATCTCAAAAAAAAAAAAAAATCAAGCTTGCAAAACTATACTAAGAAAATCTTTTTGGATTTTTTATTTTTTTTCTTAACCAAAGCAAGACAAAAAATGAACATGCACACATTTTTTTTTATTAAAAAAAAACACGCAGAAACCCAAAAACTAAGATAAATAAACAAATTAACACAAGTCAAGTTTTCTCACCCAAACCGCTTTAGTATAAACAAAGTTGTGAGCATTGCGGTTCTTGGGTGGTGTCTTGACGTTGTGGTTCCCTTTGCTTTCAATGAGAACCCGTCTCGACTTGGTTTCCAACTTCCTATTTTTAGGTCTAGGCAAATACACTCTCCCATGCAACTTATAACAATAAGGGCGAATATGACCATGCATACCACAATGATGACAATTAAAAACAGGGTGTACCTTCTTTTCTTTTACCTTACCAACTCTAGGAAGTTTGAGAAGTCCATCCTTATGTTGAATTTTTTGTTTTCCCTTTCCTTGAGTTCTTGTATCATGAGATGTGGAAGCACTCTGTTTTTGCTCTTCTTACCACCAAACCCAATGTCACTCTTGTCAGAACAAATTTGTTGAGACCCAATGATATTGTCCAAAATCTTTGATCCTCTATTCCAAAGACCAATGGTAGCCATAGCACACTTGAATTCTTCCTCTTTCTTGATCATTAGTTCTTCCAAAGCAACTTGAGACATCTCGAGAGTTTCAATCTTTTCTTCATATGTTGCATAGATTTGCTGTAGCTCATTCCTCTCTGTCTCACAAGTTAAGAGTTTTGCACAAAGAGCTTGTCGATCATTAGAAATCTTAAGGGCATCATTCCTAGCCTCGGAAATCTCTTTCTTTAATTTGAAATTTTTACTTTCACATGCTTTGAGTTTCGTAGTGAGTTTGTCATTCAATTTGGATAAGTTAAGAGATTCCTTATACAACTTTTGATATGCTTGCTGAAGTTCTTCATCTTCACTCCCCGAGGATTCATCATCAGTGGCATTCTCAATCAAGCTCTTCGAATACTCTATTGGTCCATCAGTTTCAGAAGTTGCCATGAAGGCAAGGAATTGTTTATGTCCCTCTTCGCCTTGATCTTCGTTGTCACTTTCATCTTCATCAGATTCTGATTCATCATCCCAAGTGATAGCGAGGGCTTTTTTCTTCTTCAAACGAGTGGGGCATTCTGAAGCAAAGTGGCCAAATCCTTGGTATTCATAGCATTGAACTCTTTCAGAGTTCCCTTGTATCTTTCCTTTCTCCTTCTTGGCTATAGAATTAATTTTGAGTTTATCTTTACCTTTAGATTTATGAGTATGAGTAGATTCCAAAAGATTAGCATTATTTTTCAAAAAAGATTTTTTAAATTGTTTAACAAAGCAGTCGTAATCTTAGAATCTGTCTCACAATCCTCATCAGAATCCTCTCAATAGCATCTTTTTGTTTCTTTTTGAAATTCCTATGTGCCTCATAAGTTTGGAGATTTCCAACCAAGTGATCCAGCTTGAGGTTGTCAACATCTTGAGCATCTTCAATAGTTGTAACTTTTGGTTGGAACCGATCGGGCAAGGATCTCAAAATTTTTCCCATAATTTTGGATTCTGGTATTTTTTCACCTAAATTGAAGCTGGAATTTATAATGTCACTCAACTTCGCATAAAATTCATCAAAGGTCTCACTATCTTTCATTGAAAGGTTTTCGAAACTAGACGTGAGCCTTTGAAGTTTTGAGCGTTTAACCGAAGGAGTGCCCTTATGAATAGTTTGTAAGATATCCCAAGCCTCTTTTGCGACTTCACAATTACAAATACAACTAAACTCTTCAGGTGTGACAGCGCAAAAAAGAGAATTGATAGCTTTACTATTCCAGCTACTATTTTGGTAATCAATTGTGTTCCACTTATCAATTGGTTTGGGGAAAGTTACTCCATCAACGGTAATCGTTGGTTCAGTCCACCCATACATGACAGATTGTCAAACTTTTTCATCAATAGATTTTAAAAACGATCTCATTCGAGCTTTCCAAAAAGAATAATTGGATCCGTCAAGTAGGGGTGGTCGAACCATAGAATTTTCCTCACGAATTGTATCCATTATCACAAATCAAACAAGATCTCGTTCTAAAAGATTTTTTTTTTAAAAAAAAATCGTTCTAAAAGATTTTTTTTTAAAAAAAATAGAACGACCCGCTCTGATACCAATTGAAAAATCTAGAAATCCCCTAGATGTTGATTTGTGATTATGTATCAATTTTAAGCAGCATATAACAATCCCAATCAAATCAATCAAGACAAATCGACACAACAATTTTACGTGGAAAAACCACAATTGGATACCTCCAATTGTGATAAAAAACCACGGGCAACAGCCACAAAACAATCCACTAAGAAGATAAAAAGGAATTACACAGGTATACTCTCAATTACCTAGCGAATCTACGCCCGAATTGAACCAACTCCTATGTGCCTCTTCCAACCCTGTCTTCACGTCGGAATTGTCTTTACGATGAGTCACTCCAGAATTCACCAAAGCTTTAGGCTCGAACTCTTCAGAATCCATCGAAGAACAACTCTCTCTTTTGTGTAGAACAAACAAAACCTTTGATGTATTCTTTTTAAACCATGAGTTGAATACTCAATAAAACATCAAAGAAACTAACAAAATATCCCCAGATATAAATCTTAATATCCAAAAAGAAGATCTGGATGAATTAATTTAGTTTTGGGAGAAAACCAACTATTTATAGAAAACCAAAGTAATCTTAATTTTGGAAGAAAACCAATTCCTTATAGAAATCCAAAGTAATCCTGATTTTGGAAGAAAACCAATTCCTTATAGAAATCCAAAGTAATCCTAATTTTGGAAGAAAAACCAATTCCTTATAGAAATCCAAAGTAATTCTAGTTTTGGAAGAAAACCAATTCCTTATAGAAGTACAAGAGTGAATAAAATTACAACTGAAAATTTTTTTTTGTCAAACAGGATTGCCAAGAATAAAAACCTAACATATAATTATGATACACGATCCATAATTACTACAAACTACCACGAATTACTTGTATATTGTGGGAATTCACCATATTGAGAATAGTCTAATGAATCTCTATAACTATGTTGAATGAGAGATGATCAAGTATTTATGGAAGAGACAATCTTATAATTTAGTCCAATACGTTGGTCATCAAGTAAACTAGTTGGTTTTCAAACATTTTTCAGAGTTTGATCTTGTCTGATTCATGCGTGAGTGGTCATTCCCAATGAATTGATATGGTCCATATAAGACTATTCCTATGCCCCATGAATTAGTTCGGTTCATCAGTTTTCGGTTTTCTTTGTTAAAAAAATTGATCAATTTTTTTTTAATGTAGATTTAATTCTAAATGCGATAAAAATGCCCGAACTTCATCATTAAGTCATTTGGAAGCCTATTTCCACATGAAATAGGTCGGTCTAAATTCATTTACTATTTTTTTGTGTTATGAACCATCTTGCACTTGCCGGTTCAAAAATAAATTTAAGTCGCCAAACATTCACAATTTTTTTCTTTTAAATCAAAAAAAGTAAATTTTAAATGATAGAAAGCTCTATTAAAGTACTAAAGAATAGCATCGACTAATTTATGGAATTGCAAAGTTTTTTTTCTTCAACATAAAATGACTGTAGAAGTAAACTTCTTTTGAGAGTATTATGGTCACTTTGTAAGACTAATTTATGGAATTGCAAAGTTTTAAACTCCTTTTGAGAGATCTTTGAGGGTATTATGGTCACTTTGTAAAACTTACTTTGCTTCTTCATTTTAAGTCCAAATAATTCTCCCAAGATGTGCTTTGGGAGTTGGTTTCCAAAGAATCTTTTAATTCAAGTACAAAAAATAATTATCCTTTTCAGAGTTTCTGAAATTTCAAACCACATTAATTTTTGTCGTCGTATAATATTCTAGACACTTGTCTCAATTTTAAAACCATTCAAAATGAGATGATAACAATATTATTCAAAAAATAAATATTGTTTGATAGTGGTTAATAATGTTCACAATTTACTTCTAATTTCTTACTCTTTTTTTTTTATTATTTTTTGATCAGCAAAAAAACAAAAGCTTTATTGATGAAAAAAAGCACAATACATGCAAAAATTACATCAACAAAGTAGGGAAGTACAAAAAACATCATAACTAACCTCAACAATCCTAACTAGGTTGGCACCATAGAAGAAGCACAATCATACGCTAACACTTGATCCAAGATTGGTAAGAAACCAATCAAAAGCAACCAAAGAAAAAACACATAGCAACCAAAGAAAAAGATTTGCAGCCAGCTTCTTCTTACCTAGGATCAGCAACAGAGCCCAACTGAAAGAACTTAGTAGCATAAAATAGTTGAGTAGCTAAGAAGCAATAACATCCAGCAGCAATACACCAGAGTCAAAACTCAATAGCAGCCATCTATTGAACATATCTCTCATATGAAGAGACTCAGCCAATTTTACGAAACTAACAGACGTATAGCACAACTCCCTTAGATTACCCAAAAGTAGTAAACTAAACACTGCAACATAGCAGGGCACAAACTACACTCCAAACTACCATGCTCTCCTAATCTATCATACTCAGACTCAAACATAACTCCTTTAACCCAAGCACATCTGCCACATCAAGCATTACACAATAGCAGCAACAAACCCAGGAACAAACTAATCATCAAACCTCAGCACCCTGCTGCCATGAACTCCACCCATCAATCACTTCCAAGCAACAAACAAACACCCAACAACCATTCAGAACAAAGAGCCAACAGGTGAGACCTAACAAAACACCTCAACAAAGTATCTGTTTCAAGACAACAGACATGATCCATAACATTTAACCACCATTTTTTATACAATACTTCACCAGAACCTTCAGAACCAGCAGTAGCACATGTACTCCTCACTTGATGCATTTCCTGACTTGATGAAGATTTGATACAAACTAGTGAATTGAATAATCACTTTCTACCATATTAGACTTTATCCACAAAGCAACTCTAACCTTGATGATTTCACATAGGACTTCAAAATTGGGTTAAACCTTATTGAAAATAACTTCATTTCTATGTTTCCACATAGACCAAAAAATTCCTATTGGTAAAGTTTTCCAAATCTAAAATTTCCCTTTTTTAAATTTCCACCCATTCCACCACAGTAACAAGCTTTCCATTGAGCCTAGTAAAACCCACTGCACATCCCACCATTTGATGATGTTGGACCATATTCTCCAAACGAAAGGGTGGTGAATTATTATGTGGTTAAGTGATTCCTCTCCTAAGTTACACAAAGCACACACAGCACCCATATTTGTAGTGAGAACTCCAATTTTTTTTTAAATACTCAATTGTCTTAATTCTTCCCTTCCACACCAACCAAGCAAAGAATTGGGCCTTTGGGGGTGCGGCATTATTCCAAATTAAAACATATAACTTTTTCCTTGATCCAACATTCAACTCACACTAGTGAAACATTGACTTCACCTTGAAACAACTTGAACTACCAGCTTTCCATATGATGTTGTCAAAACTCTACAAGCATAGTTCTGGCCTTGTTCCTAACTCCATCTTCAAATTTCTCAGATCCTCCTATTCCCAAGCCATTAAATTCCTTCTAAAGTTGAGACACCACTCCGCGTAACTTATTTTTTTGTCATCATCTCTTTCAAAGTTACCTCTTTGTCATTGGAAATACTAAATAGCCTCGGGTACTTCTCTTGAAGACAACCACTACCTAGCCAATCATCCTTCCAAAGCATAATCCTACACCTATTTCCAATTTTAATCTCAACATTTTCCATAAAAACTTAAGAATTCTGGGATTTTCTTGTGCTACTGATAATATATCACTCCATATCCTTGAGCTAGAACTATTAACCATGCGGAATGGAAACCATCTCCTACCAACAAAACCATACCGGCTACAAATCAGCTTTTTCCAAAGTGCATCATCTTCAAACCCAAACCTCCACCACCACTTGGCAAGAAGGCTTTCATTGACTGTTTTCATGTCCTTTATTTCCAATCTCCCAAACTTTTTACTGATTGCAGCCTCCTTCCACTTTACTAGATGGATCTTCCTTTTCAAATTAGTGGCTCTCCACAAAAAAGCTGCTTGTATCTTCTCAAGCTCCTTTACAATTCCTTGAGGTATCCTGAAAATTGACATGTAGCAAATTGGTACATTGGCTAGCATAGATTTAATGAGGGTTACCCTTCCAGTAAAAGAAAGCACTCTTCTCTTCCAACCAGTTAATTTAGACTTGAACATATCCACTACAGGTTTCCAAGATTGATTTCTTCTAGGATTAGCCCCTAATGGTAAGCCCAAGTATTTGAAAGGAAGTTTATGACTTGTGCAATTTAATCTAGAGGCAAACTCATCAACTATTGCCTCATCAATACCCACTCCATTGACATCACTCTTATGGTAATTAATTTTTAATCCAGACACAACTTCAAAACACCTCAATACTCTCTTAACATTTGTGACCTCCATCCAATCTGCCTCGCAAAATAAAATTGTGTTATAAGCGAATTGTAAATACGATACATTCACACCACCAGCCCCAATAGTAGCCCCTCTTATCAGACCTAACTCTTTTGCTCTTACCAGAAGCATGTTTAAACCTTCAGTAACAACGTTAAACAAAAATAGTGAAATTGGGTCCCCTTACCGCAGACCTTTCTGTGGAATCACTTCCTCAGATGGAGACCCATTCATAAGAATTGGTACACTAGCAGAAGCTAGGCAAGATTTCACCTATTCCACCCATTTTGTCCCAAAACCAAATTTGCTCAACATATCAAACAAAAAATTCTACTTTATTGTGTCATACGCCTTTTCAAAGTCAAGTTTTATAATTAGTCCACTTCTTTCGTTTTTTTTTCACCAATCTACCGCTTCATTTGCTAACAATATACCATCCAAAATATTTCTCCCACTCAAGAATGCAGATTGTGTTGGACTAATGATGCTTGGTAACACACGCTTAAATCTGCCGGCCAGGGACTTTGATAGAATCTTGTACATTGAATTTATAAGACTGATTGGCCTATAGTCCTGAATAATGACTGGACTATGCTTCTTAGGAATTAGTGTTACAAAAGAATAATTCAAACCCTTCACCAACTTACCATTCTCATGGAACTCAGCCATGAATTTGAGAATATCAACTTTCATAATCCTCCACCCCTTTTGCATGCTAATCAAATGAAATCCATTGAGGCCAGGTGCTTTATTCCCATCACACTCCTTGATTGCTGCCCATATTTCTGATTCAAAAAACTCCTTCTCCAATATCTCAGCTTGAGCTAGTTCAATGGACCTATACATTCCTCCAATCTTGGGTCTATCTTTCCAATGTTCTGCAAAAACTTCACCAAAATAACTTGCAATTTCTTTCTTCATCTCTGCAAGGTTATTGAAAGTGTTACCCTTGATTGTAATGGAGTCCATTAAGTTTCTACTTTGACGCTTTGTAGCTAAGATGTGGAAGAATATAGTATTCCTATCTCCTTTTAACACCCAATCTACTCTAGATTTCAATACCCAGATCCATTCCTTCATTTTCCTAAGCTTCCACAACTCCCCTTTAACCTCTCTTCTTCTTACTAACTCTTCCTCATGCAATGATCTCTCCTCTGAAATTATTTCTAAAGTCTGCGATTCCTCCTTTACTTCTTTGATTTTAAACTCAACATTCCCAAAAACTTCTTTATTCCACACTTTTAGTGCTTCTTTCAAAGCTTTTAGTTTGGACTTCAATCTAAATCCCGCCCATCCAACCACATATGTGCTTTCCCAAACGTCTCTTACCTTAATCATGAAAGTGGGATGAAGAACCCAAGCATTTAGGAAAATTAAAAAATTAAAAAATTATAAGAAAATATCATTGCTCCTAGGTCATGTTTAGATTACCAAAATAGAGAAGTGGAATGAAAATATCATTTCAAGTCTCTTTCTTTACATTGTTTAGGTGTGTCTAAAATAGAAATGTAACTGTGTGTGTTGATTTCTGACCACACTGCCAATCAAGCACTCAGCTAGAGAACACTGGCAGAATAGATTAAGCCCGAACAACCTGTCACAGAAAGATAAGAATCCCGTGGTGGTTTGTCCACCCGGGGGCACTCCGACGATCAAGTCAGTAAAATATCTCTCAAAGATAACCAATAGTGCTTAACTCACTAGACAGAACATAAAAGACATACCTTAGACTCATGGGGGTGCCTCTCTTTTATAGCCAACACTTACCTAATCCCAATAGAAGCCTAGCTTCAATGGACTTAGGATTACTGCTAATCTTGGACTCCTAGTAGGATTAGGATAGACTCTCTAAGAGTCTTATCTTTATCCAAACTGAAGTCTTCTCCCATTCTAGGACTCTTATCCCTTATCAGCTTACCCCGGATTCTGATTTTTTCGCAGATAACCTCGGCCTAGCCGAGATCATCTTGGCGTCATGACCAGGACACGTGGCACTTCGGCTGGCACTTCGGTGACACCTCGGCCACATGTTGTCATTTAAAAATTATGTCCCCACAACTGCCCCATAGGTTCTATTACCTCGGCATCCTGAGGTGATGGAACCTATATCATTCTTTTCTTTAATTATGATCTCGGTTTAACTTCACCTTGTAAATTTTTCTTAAAATTTCAACAAGTGTTAAACATGTCCTCGGTTTAACTTCAACTTGTAAATTTTTCTTAAAATTTCAACGAGTGTTAAACATGATCTCGATTTAACTTCAACTTGTAAATTTTTCTTAAAATTTCAACAAGTGTTAAACATGTCCTCGGTTTAACTTCAACTTGTAAATTTTTCTTAAAATTTCAACAAGTGTTAAATATGACCTCGGTTTAACTTTAACTTGTAAATTTTTAAAATTTCAACAAGCGTTAAACATGTCATCGGTTTAACTTCAACTTGTAAATTTTTAAAATTTCAACAAGTGTTAAACCAACCTTAGCTTGTAAATTTCAACTCCCAAGCATCATTCTCCAGCTCTCTTTGGTGCACTACTTCTAGTGTCATTGTGAGTCCTTTTGGACCTCCCTCCATTGGTCGTGTCGAAACAGAATTCCTTCCCCTGAACATTCTGATGTTCTTTGGTGCAGGTTTCTTTTGTTCGACGTGTCTTCTGGGATTCTCCATGCTCGACCTCCCGCGAAAGCCGGTGAGAATGTCCCTTAGTCCCGCCATACTGAGGGACTACAGGAACCGTTTTCCGCCCCCCTTTCTGGGCACCTTTCTTGGCCGTTGGAATCGGTGTATCTTGTAGCGGGAACGGTGGTTGCATGACGTAGTTCTGCATCAGGAAATTAACAACCGTTTGCAGGTTCGCCAGTTTGTTCGTCATTCCCTTCACTTCGTCGTCCCTCCGCAGGCATCTTTCTTTCCACACCTGGAGGTCGTCTTCGTTATAATACCCGCTCCGGTCTGATTTCTTCGGTACGCCGCCCTCCTGGCCGACGTTCTTTCCTCCGTGATTCTTATCACGAGTTTCTTCATTGTAGTTGTCTTCTTCGATGTCAAGGTCAATATGTTTCCCACTCCCAGCAGGAGTGTCGTCCCCAACCTTCTCTTTATGTCCGTCGTTGGCCATCTATTCTCCTTTCTTTCCCACAGACGACGTCAAATTGTGTGTGTTGATTTCGGACCACACTGCCAATCAATCACTCAGCTGGAGAACACTGGCAGAATAGATTAAACCTGAACAACCTGTCATAGAAAGATAAGAATCTTGCAGTGGTTCGTCCACCTGGGGACACTCCGACGATCAAGTCAGTAAAATATCTCTCAAAGATAACCAATAGTGCTTAACTCACTAGACAGAGCATAAAAGACATACCTTAGACCTATGGGGGTACCTCTCTTTTATAGCTAACAGTTACCTAATCCCAATAGAAGCCTAGTGATTAAGGCCGAAATGTGCATCATTAAGGCCGTTAATTAGAATCTCTTAACTTCACTTGCTGGTTAAACTGTATACTTTATGTGTGTTGAATGTCAATCAAGTTGTACATTTTCCCGCACGTGCGTTGACTTTTTCTGGGAAAGTCAAATCGACATTTTAAACCTGTTTGGAAGTGAGTAGAAGTATAAAAAGAAAAGGAAAACGCTTTTCTAGGGGGCTGAACTTGTTTTGACCTAAAGGGAGAGGCTAGGGTTTGGAAGGGAAGAAACAAAAAGCTTCAAGGATGTCTCCCATGGTGGTTTCTTCTCCATCTACCTCCTTCCACTCCTCCATGAGTGGCTAGTCTTCTTTTCTAGGGTTTTGATGAAACCCTAGCCATGTAATTATTTAGTTTTCTTTTTGATTTTTAATTATGTAAATGTTTGAATATTTGTATGGTGATTTAGAAGTTTCTTTTATATATTTTTCATTATCTTTTCAAATATTTGACTTTTTGTGATTGTTGAATATTATCCATACATGTGTTTTTTATTCCTTCACATTTAAGGTATGAGACGAACCATACTACGAGGAACGAGTCGTATCACTACCTTAGTTTAGAGTGAACGATTCGTATTACTTGAGATGGTTCGTGCTCGTACATTGAATGTGATGATCTTCTTGTCAAATGCTTCGAGCTTGTAGTTGCGAAACATTAATCTGTTCAAACCATAACATAATTGATTTCAATTGGAAACCCTAATTATGTGGTTAGTGGTGAATTCTCTACCCTAGGATTTTTTCCCAATTTAGTAAACCCAATTTCAATTATTATTGATAACTTAATTCCTTAGTTTAATTTATTTGTTATTGAATTAGGTTATGAACAATTAATCTTTTTATGAAAAATTAATTTAGGAATTTAACAATTAAATTTGTTTAATTTCACAATTGTCCCTGTGGATCGATACTTGGACTTGCCATTATTCTAATTGAATTTGGTATAGTTTAGTATTTAATTTTGGTGTGTTCAACGAACCATCACCTAACTTCAATGGACTTAGGATTACTGCTAATCTTAGACTCCCAGTAGGATTAGGATAAACTCTCTAAGAGTCTTATCTTTATCCAAACTAAAGTGTTCTCCCATTCTAGAACTCTTGTCCCTTATCAGCTTATCTCGGATTCTGATTTTTTCGCAGATAGCCGAGATCATGTCGGCGTCATGACCAGGACACGTAGCACCTCGGCTGGCACTTCGGTGACACCTCGGTCACGTGTTGTCATTCAAAAATTATGTCCCCACAGTAACTTCTAATTCAATTTTCAAAGTAGAATGAGATCCCCTGATTAATTGGAATTCTATTTCCCCATTCCTGCACGTAAATCTCACATTCAAACCAAATGTTTAAATTACATTAACATATAAATATTTTTACTAATAATAAGACTTTTGATAATATAATTCTTCTTATTTTCTAATTTCTATCATTCAAATGTAATCTTATTAAATTACAAGCATTATATTATATAAAAATAGAAAAATCACAATTTAATGATAGTCTTACAAAATAATTATAAATTCATAAAAAAATTAAAACTTTAATTACAAATATTTGTAAAATTTACTACTAATATAAATATTTTTATTTTTATTTTAAAACATACACTTTTTTTTTTTTTTTTTTTTTCTATAAATCAACTGGGATTTTGGCACGTTGATGTCATTGATTGGATACTTTAGAATGCTTCACGTGCCAATGTTTGCATTGATGACATATGCATTTAAAAATTCACATGGCTAATTTTCAACACATATTATTAAAATGAGTCTTCTTTCATATATTTTTTTTTAATTATATGAAATATTAATAAATAAAAAATTATAAAATTTATTAATTTTTATAACATTTTTGTTATTAGTTTATTATTATTTATTATCATTCCGACATTCAAACTAACCAATAACATAACCTAGAGTCTGTCAAAAATAAATTAAAATTTGCATAGCTTAGTGCAATATTCTCATCTCTATAAACCTTTTTTATAATCGGAATTTTTTTTCAATTGATTTTAGTTCAAATTTCTAAAAGTATTATCAATTAGATTAAGAAAATGTAAGAAAAAATTAATGCAATTAAAATTATAAGGATCAAATTAATACCGAAGATAAAATAAAGAGACTACAAATCTAATATGCCCATATATATATATATATTATCTTGACAGATTTTAATTGCTTAAGATTAAAGTGATATTCTTAAGTAGAAATAATCAATGATTCTTGTTTGGCTTTTTTTATTTCTTTTTTTAGGTAAACGTGGCATCATTTGAACAAATTAACAGGCTTTTTCCTTTTAAGACATTTGTTAACTTGTGTTTTTTTTTTTATAAAAAAAGTGGAAAAAGAAAAAAGATGGCTTTTAGTGTTCGGTTAACAAAGTATTAAGTACAATTTCTATATTTTTTGACAATCCTTGTTTGGGTACCCAATATAAGTGCACTTATTTCATCTTTTTATCTTTTTTGGGTCACATCAATCAACATCTCCTCTCTATTTTTTCTACACATAATACAAGAAAAGTCAAAAAGTACACTTATTCTAAACTTCCCAAACTTGGCCTAATTTTTATAAGTAAATGCACAATCATTATTGGGGTTTAGATGCTCTCCCAATATTCCCCTTCCCGGTCATCTACCAAAGGTCTTGTTTAGGGTGTGACGCGTGTCTTTTCGAAGATCTAAGATATAAAATATCATCACTTCACGAGCAAATCCTGACTTAAGTAAAACGATGACATCATATTATTTCAGAGGGGCAAATGACATTGTTTTAGAGACTTAATAATGAGAATAATGAGAATACGTTAACGGAAGGAGACAAGTCACTCTTGACTCTTAACTCTTCTAATTTCACTATTGCTATCATCCCTCATCCCATATCCACAAAAGGAATCCAATTTTATTCACATTCTTGATAATAAGATATTTGAAAAAAACAAACCTTGTTATTTATTAAAACAGTGCGATCCTTCCCACGTGTAATCCTTGACCGAAAAATGTTTATTCCTCGACAACAATGTGTATGTTTGTAAGTTTTGGTACAAACAATTGAGTGTAAATTTTGGTACAAACAAAACAACTTTCCTTAAATCTCCCCCAACACAATTATGGATCATCATCATCCTAAGGAACAAGCGTTATAATTCTTTACACATCATGATTAGATCCTTTGTTGAGTCTCAGCAGTACTATCTATCCCTCATTTCTTTGATGACCCTTTCTCTGCAACTCCCCATGGCCTCATGTATATTTTTCTTGCCATTCTGACAAATACTACTCATTTCAGTCCCTGCAACAAAATTTCCCATTTCTCTAATTGGCTTATTGAAATATCAATACTTATGGTAAAACCAAACTCATACTATATTGACGTTCTAACATACCATTGTTCAGGAAATTTTATTTCTACACATCTACTTATCTTAGTATATATTATTTTTCAATGCACCACTTAGTAATTTGATTATTAATTATTGTTCACATTCTACACACCAAATATTCTAATCATATCTTAACTTATATCTTATACATACACCACCTCAACTATCTTTCCACACATTCTTACATCAATCTAGCTCCTCTCATGGAGTCTATGAGCAATTCGTCCAAGGCCAAATCGGTGGAGTCGATCTATAGTCAAGAGTAAACTCTGATCAAGAGGAAATTGAAACTCTAACAAATAGCAGCTTTGAACTCAAAAGAATTTCATTTCTATTATCTTCATTAACCTCCATCATCAAACCCATCTTTTCATTTTCCAAACAAGCCCTAGTATTTCTACTTGCATGTTGATTAGTTGAATGAAATCTCATCTGAGTCTTTGTTATTAAGATGTTCAATTTGTGCTTTTGCTTCATAATGGTACCGATTTGGTACTGAACAAACATGTTGGGAATGGAGGAAGAGAGCAACAAATGGAGAGTGGCTGTGGAAATGGACAAGGGGAGGGGTCTGATCCACCATAGAAGTTAGGATAAGATTGAGATTAAGAACCGCAATATCTATGATTTTTAGGGTTTAGTTCATAAGAGTCTATTGTAGAATGTTGGATTTAAAAAAGGTTTTTTTTTTTTTTAACAAAAAGTTTAATATGTAATGAAAATTCCTCTACACAACCAAGAATTTTTAATTATTTTATAATGCTTTTATTTCAGTTGAATGTATAAATATGTGATCTTAGGCCTGGTTTGGCATCCTTCAAAAAAGTCAAAAATTCAAAAAATCACTATTCTATTTAAGTCACATCACCTCTCTACCACATCACTTCAAACCCAACCCATATCCAACCTATATTTCATAAAAAGTCAAAAAGTGCACTTATTTAGATCATTCCAAATTACCCCTTAATCTGTTTGATTGACTAGAAAATTGATGCTAATAAGAAAGAAAGAAAGATCATAAAAATCCCTTAATCTATTTTGTTTGCTGCTATTTTTTTTTTCTAAAATGGAGGAATTAGGATTTAGTTTTTTTTTTTTAATTATTAAAACATGTGCATTGAGAATTTTTTTTGTAAATTTTTTAAAAAGATGTGTACAAAAAATATTTTCCTATAATATTATGGGTGTGTTTTAATATCTATTATGGTCATTTTACTTTAGCTTGTAATTGTCACTAAAATAATAATTCATTAAGTGTGTATACTTAGATAAGTAGCTGTGTGGAAATATAATTTGGCCCATTGTTTATTCATTCCAGTTAAAATTCCATACCCTCATAAGACTACATACATTAAATAATTGGATAAATTACAAATATACCTCCTGAAATTTGTTTCAGAAATAGATTGCTCTTGTAATTTTGAAAATTATAAATATCTCATTGTCAGAATTTTTTATTTAATAGAATTAACCAAAAAAAAATCCTAACTACTCTCTTATAAAATAATAAAATTACCAGAATTGTTAATTGAAATAAATATCTAAAATCATTAAGAACTGTTTTTTTTTTTATCGGTGAAAATTAGTTAATTTTTTTTTTGATGGGCGAAAATATATTTCTAAAATCATTAAAAAAAAATTAATTGACTTAATAATTTATTAATAAAATGGGTTATTTTTTGTGTAATTAAAAATTTAAAGGGGCAATATATAATTTCTAAAATCATAGAAGATAATCCATATTTTATGCAAACTTCAAAGAGTATATTTCTAATTTACCCTTAATAAAAAAAGTAAGAGTGTTTGTTGGGTGTAGCAGAAGCACTTGGAATCTATACTACCTGTACGGGAGCGAAATATCCTTGGCCCTCCGTACGCCTTGAACGTCAAGCTTCTGCTAACGGCGTCGGTCTCTGCAACACAAAAACGGTGAGCTGCCCGGCGATGGTATGCCGGAAAAACCCTCCGACGCTCAAGTCAATTTACTGAGGAAGAAGAGAATGAAGCCAGAAGGTTAGTGAGAACGAGTTCGCATACCAGTAACGTTCGCCTTCCCTCTCCCTATCTAGGCTGGCCACGCAGCTCTGAGATTGTGCGCGCACTACCTCTGTTGTCCTTCCCTGGACAGGTGGCAGTGCTCGCCACTCACCACCTTACACGTGTAAAGGTTTCGTCCTCCTTCCAGCACATGCAGAACTGCTTAACGGTATTGAGGCGTTCGTGGAGCAGATGTCCTCTCCTTCACACCATTGGCCCAGGTGACACCCCTGACCGGGGTACCATGACCGCCCTAACCCTTGGGAGACTTGAAATCACGTAACCGTGCTATGCACCGCCGGTTTGTGACCGGGGACCAGGCGAGAACCCAACTGCCAATACCGAGCTACCCTCGATCGGTTCATCGCGATTGACCGGTTGCAAGGCATGCCGGCCTCCAACCGTCTCATCTTCAATCTCGGTCACGCGCAACCGCTTCGCCTTTGCTGGGAGGCTAGCGGTATGCCGGCCAGGCCGCGTCTTCGGCGCAGCCCGGTCAGTCCTTCTGCTCGATTGCAGTCTCCACTGTGGACTTCGCCCGAACAACTGATCTCCAGTCTGGCCCTCAGGGGTAACCGGTTGACCTCGTTTAACCGAGCAAGGTAGATTGCTCGGACGTTGCACTTGCCTGATTAGCTCGGCGCCGCGTGGTCTGTAACGCCGGACGTTATTCTTGCTCGGCCGTACTATGAGATGGAAATCTCCCCTCTCACTACCTCTTTCATATTTCTCTTCTTACTACACACCAATAAGCCATTTACCACAGGGGTAACCTAGATGGCAGTGGGTTTGCTCCCCATATGCTCAACTCAGATTCGATTCTTATCAACTCATTTTGTTTGTTAGGATCATGCGATTCAAGAGTGTCGATTGATCCTTGGGTTTTGTCAAGGGTCCTTGATTAATGTTTGTTACAATGAATAAAAGGTTAATTTTATTTTAAAGGGAGAAATTACAACCACAAAAAAAAAAAAGAAAAAAAAAAAAGTCAGAGTTGTAATAAAATAGAATCTGAATTTTTAATTTAAATCATAGCATTTTAATTTATTTTTCAGTTAAATTTGTTTGTATTCTTTCATTAAAACACCCAGTGCTCCAAATAATAATGCATTCTTTTGATCATGCTAGAGCCAATGAACAACAAATTTTGTTACTAATCAAATATGCTAAATAAGTACATATATATGACATATATTGGTCTGAACATTGTGCATAACAAGAAACCAAAACAAGGTAAAGACCAAGTACTTATTAATTACTTTGATCAGAAATTGAAGTGCTAGAGCACAGAATCACATGATCCTCATCTCTATATGGCCATCAATGAAATTGTTTAGAGTAATGCTATAATTTTTGTGCATAATTTATATACAGAATGAAGTATTCTTCATACCAAAAACACTGTAATTTCAAATAAAAATATTTGTCATTGGGAATACAATTTTAAAAATATCACTATCATATAAATTTTATAAAAAAATAAAAATGTTTCTTTAAAAAAGTTGTGATCAACTTCCACTTGAATACATGTTCTATGAACCTATTTGGTGGAGTTTTTTTAAGTGAAAAGCTAATAATCAGAAAATATAAGTTAAAAGCACCTCTATCCCAACTTTCAAATAATCAATTTTTTTCAGTTTATTTAAGCTATTTCTGCCTAATAAAGCTATAAGCAGAAGCTGCACCAAACAGTCTACAGACTTCCAAATCAAAATAAGTTATGGGCTTGGATAGAATAAGTTATAATCACCTCCAAAAGCCGGAACAAATCGTTCTTATATCACTAACCGGTGGAGGTAATTTATTAGCCACAACTGTACCATGTGCAAATGCTAGGTGTTGTGTTTTGATCTTGTACATTTAGGTGCAAGTCTTAATCTGTGGTCCATTGAAGAGGCAACAACACATTGATCAAACATATTCCAACTAAAAAAGGCTTGGGGCTCACTTGGTGCTGTATTTGCTAATGAGAGGGCAAAATCATGTTATATGATGTTGAATCGCACTATGATTTTGTTTAGCATAGTTTATTAAAATTATTTGAGTGTCGTTTAATAACATTATTTGATTCCTATTCTCTATTTACAAAAACTATAAACTTATCGTTTGGTGTATAAAAATATCAAAAATGCTGAAGACCCCCACTGGGGGTCGACCCCCAGTGAGGTGGAGGGCTAGGATTGGAGGAAAAAAAACAGTTTCCTTTTTTTTTTTTTTTTTTTTTGGTTGACAGCCAGTGGGGGCGCGCCATGTCACTGGGGGCGCGACCCCCACTGGGGGTATATAGCAATGCTCTAAAAATATTATGAAAACAAAAATAAAAAAGAATAAGGGTTGTTTGGGGTGTCCTAAATAAGTGTACTTTTTGTCTTTTTGGACTAAAAAATTGAGGAAAAAAATATGGATGTTTGGATTAACTTTTTGACTTTTTATGAAAAAATATATAATAAAAAATTGTAAAAATTGATTTGTAGGGAAAAATTAGGATTGAGAGTTGTGCAGCCGTAATTGTTGACTTTTGGTAAATAGTATTAACTTTTTAACTTTTTGAATAATTTTTTGACTTTTTGACTTTTTTGCAATATACCAAACTTGACCTTAGTGAGTTGTCCAAGGTAGAGATTAGACAGATATGGTGTATGGTAGTGCCTCCAGAGTTTTTGGCCAAAGTGTTCTTGTAGGTCATAGGGTGACCAGAATGTTGTCTAAGGTCGCAGGAAGTTAATCGGAGCTCGTTGGTTGTCAGACGACGATGCCAAAGGTTGGTGGTGGCTATAGGTGGTGGGAGAGGGAGGCATTAGAGTGAAAATTTTATTTTGAAAACAAATATAAACACTTTTTTTCCTCTATAAATTTTGAAAATTTTAGAACCAAATTTACTTTTTTTAAAAATGAGAATAATATACCAAATAAATTTTTGTTTCCAATTTTTTTAAAAATAAAAATAAAATGAACACTAGAAAACAAGAAATAAAAGTGTTACCAAACGTATAATTTGTTTAATATATATTTTAGGAATTAGTATTAGAATATTTCGGACAACTTCTATTTATATTTTACAAGGTAAAAATAACTTAAATAAATAAAAAAAGAAAAATAAATAATTATCTGAAAAGTGAAAGAAATGTGCTTTTAATTGTTATTTTCTAATCAACTCAAAAGTGAGAAAAAAAATTGATTTTTTTTTTTAATTATCAACTTTCAATTTGAAAAAAAAAAAAATAGAAAAAATTACCATACACCGCCTCTAACTTCAACTTTGCTTTTATGAAGTCCCCTTTAAATTACAACTAAAATAATTCAAATTTATGTGTATATAGCTAAATACTTACACATTACAAGAGGAACTTGCGATGTGAGTTGATTTTTTTACTTTTCAGCATTTTAAATATTTTAGTTTGGAGTTAAAAAGTTTCGTTTGGGATAAATTTTTTAATTTTTTTAATTTTTATGAGAGAAAAAAAGAAATAATTATAATTTAAATGTGACATTTTATTTTATTAACTTTTTAATTTATTTTATTTTTTTTAATTTATTATATTTTTTTATAATTATTTTAATCTTTTAATTCCAAAAATTTTCATGCCGAACAAGGGCTATGTATAGGTGAGTACTCAAACATGTATGACCGCCAACAATGCTACATACACCCAGTACGGAAGACCCCCACCCCTACCCCAGTGACGTGGCGGCGTGGGGTTGGCCGAAAAAAAAAAAAAAAAAAACTATTTTCTCCTCCAACCCCCGGGTGACACCTCACTGGGTGTCACCCCCAGCTGGGGGTAGAGATCATTTTTGATATGACCGCAGGTGGTCCAACAAAATATCCAACTATACTTTTCTCCTTTAGGGTAAATTTTACTATTTTTTGTACACTTCCAAATACAGTACGGCATGGCATACACAGTGAATTAATTAGAGAGAGCTGAGAACAGATACAAGTTAAGTTAGTAAAAAATGTTATTAATTCTAAATAATTTGTTAAATTATGAAATTTATACAAATTCATATATGTATGTGAATCTCATATTGATGTGAGAAATTTGATAAATTATTTGAAATTTCTAATATACCTCTAAGTTAATTCCCTCCCCTCCCTCTCTCTCTCTCTCTCTCTCTCTCTCTCTCTCTCTCTCTCTCTCTCTCTTATTTGTGTGTATATGTTACATGATGACTACAAGAAGTTCATAATTGTCGTTTGGCAAAAAAAAATTTAATTGACTTTGTAGAGTTATTTATTTATTTTTTTTAATTTGAGACTAAAAAATTCATTTGGGTTGGTTTTTTTGATTTTTATGAGATAAAAAGTAAAATAATTATGGTTTAAATGTAACATTATGTTTTATTGACTTTTTAGTCTATTTTATTTTTAGTGGTTATTTTAGTCCCAACTGAGATAGCCAAACGAAGTCTACTGCTTTAATTTTATCTCAATAATTTTAGATTTTTAGAGAATTTTACGAATTTTATTTAACAATTGAAGTGTTGGGTATAAATTTAAAGTTAGTGCGTTGTAAACTTTATTTGAAATAAATTTTATTCACACATTTTAATTCTAAATAAAATTGGAAAAAACACAGCTCAGTGAAATTTTGAAAAATTAATTACTAATTAATGGAAAAATTTATCACTTTATATTTTAATGTTGATAAAATTTATCATTAATCTGTAAATATGTTTTCAAACCTACTTTGTTATGTAATTTCCTCAATAAAATTTTACCAGAAACTATTAGCCACATTTGGTGGTCATCCTACAAATAATAATCGCACCCTTATTAGTGTTGGCGTTCACACCAATGAATGATGAGATTAGAAGTTGTGGCATTGCCACTAATGATAGTGAATAATTTTCTTTTTTGATTGTTCATTAACGAAAAGATAAATGGTAAAATATCTTACAAAAATCTATTATATATAATGAGAAGTGTTATGAAATTAGTGAAACATTAACATATTACGTTCCTTTTTTTTTAGGGATCATTTTCTTGTATTCCGGAGAAACTCGTGGGAAAAATTTGAAGAAAAAAAAAAAGAAAAGAAAAGAAAAGAAAAGAAAAGAAAGAAAACTCTAGAAGCCCAGAATGTGGGTCAAGAAATATACTCAGAAAATAAATGGGCGGCTGAGATTTGAATCTCAACTCTAAATTGATAATTTTAGGTTTGATTTTAAATACAAATAATTTTAGAAACCCTATTAGCAATGCAAAAATGGAGTTGTGTTCACTTTAATAGTAGACAGTGACACACATTGCTATCTTCATTATTTTCTCTTTGGCTTCTTTCTATTAAGTACTCGTTTGGCATGTGGGCTTGAGTGAGATTGGGGCTATTTTAGTTATCAAAAATATAAAATAAGCTTTTTAGTTTAATAAGATAAAATGTCGCATTCAAATCATAATTATTATTTTTTTTTTTTCACAAAAGTCAAGAAGCCTATCCCAATAAGACTTTTAGTCCCAAGTTAAAATAGTCAAAATGTAAAAACATCAAAAAAATCAATTCATATCCCAAACGAACTGGTCAAATCTACTTTATGGGAAGGGAGGGAAAGAGAGATGAGGCTAAACAAGAATGAATTCGGTTTTACCACTATGAAAACGTGAAAATATGTGTGAAGGTGTAAATTCTTGTAATATTAAATTCTTTAGTATAATATATGATATTTTAGGAGTGCAGGCCTCCTGTGCACTCCCTTAGATTTATAAGATTTTGATATGTTATTATAATATTAAGGAGTTGTTTGGAGTGTCCTAAATAAGTGCACTTTTTGACTTTTTGAACTAAAAAGTTGAGGAAAAAAATATAGATGTTTTGGTTAATTTTTTGACTTTTTATGAAAAAATGTGTATTAAAAAATTGTATAAATAAGTGTATAGGGGAATAAAGTAATGGTATAGGCCGTACGGTTGGAAGCACTACGGTAGAGGGTGGGTAAGAGATTGATTCTCTAGTTTTTGGGCATGAATTGGTCGGTTCTGTTCAGCCCATGAGGGCCCACCACAGGTCCCGTTTTACTAATCGGAACCGTTCAATGTGTAGAACTTGTCGAGTACTATATGCTTGTAAAAAATCACATTGATTGGATATCGATAGCTATCTGATCGTGTTAGTTTTTTTTGTTAATTGTTAACTATAACACCATCCATTTTTATACAAAATTGATTTGATCATAGATTTAGCGATATCCGATAGACGTGATTTTTTATAAGTATATAGTAATAGATGAGTTGTACATATTAACGATTCAGATTACCAAAACGGGACCCATGGTGGGCCCCCACGGGCCCAGCTCTACCATCCAATTTAATGAATATTTTACTCCTCTTTTTTTTTCCAGTCACTGACGGGCCCATCACGTCAGCACCTTTTTTAATTGTATTTTTTTTATTTGTATTATTATGTAGATATTATTTTTTTAATATTTTTTTTTAGTGAATAGTATTAATTTTTTGACTTTTTAAATAACTTTTTAACTTTCATAATGTATGCCAAACCAAACTTAAATTAAAAAAATGTCAAATCGGTAATATTTACATAATATAATTATAAATCAACGATAAACTTTATAAATATCAATAAGTAAAAATATACACATTTTCATGTATCTATAATGATTTCTTTGAAAAGTATGTTGAATCGTAATTTCTCCTATTAAATTGTGTCGTGCGTGTATGTACAGTACAATCCCTACAGGCGGAGTAAAATTTGGACGAACTCTGGTGCAGAGTGATGTAAGCAGATGGAGAGTGTTGGGTTTGCAATTGACAGTGCCTTGGATTTATTGAAGGATAGTGATGGTTATAGTGGACTCATATTCTATGTTAGATTTTTGTTTTTTGCATAGTAATGACACGATTTGTTGAGAATTTTTAATTATTATTATATGACATCACATATTCACATGGGTGAAGGAATTGAAGAAAGTTGGTAATGGGGTAATGAAAGAATGGGCAAAAGAGTCTTTAACCAACATAACAATGTGTTGAATTCGGGTGCTTTTACCTACCCATCACTTTTCATTTCAAGACATATTTTTAATTAGTTTATTTTTTATTATAATATTAATTTTATGTAAAATGATCATAAAGAATAAAGGATTTTGATACACACCTTATGTAATACACACCAATTACTCATTGCACATTATATTCAATTTTGATTTTTTATTTTTCACTCAATACACACTATCAATTTTTAAATATTCCCAAAATATCTTCATCTTCTCCAGCCATAACCATAACCCTAACTCTAACTCTATCCCGTAGCGGCATTCGCTGCCACCATCAACCGTTGCCATCAGTCATCCTACCTCTTTTCGCCACCGCTACCCTCCGACCGACACCATCCCCTCATCACTCCACCGTCGTCGTCGTCGTTACCTTTTCAACACAAATCTTAATGATCAAACATGGCCTAATTGGCTTATGGTTTTTATTTTGATATTCTTTTTAAAGTTGTTCTAGTGAGTATAACCAGCCTTGTATTTTTGTTAATTTTTAGTCTTGCTGTAAGAATGTTCTTTTGGTTGGTCTTGCTTTCTTGTTCTTATGGATGGTCACTTTTACTTTTTTATCAGCTTCTTGGTCATTTATCTTCTTGTTTCTTTTACACTATCTTCGGATGTTTGATTGGTCAAGGGAATAGAAAATTGAGATAGAAATAAGTTAGTTAAAATATTCGTATTCATATTTCTTTTTTCTTTTTTATTTTTTGGTTCTTTTTTTTTTCTGTGGTAACCACCTAAATACAATGGATTTTTTGATAATTATTTTTTCTCTTTTTTCTTACCCAACTCAATGGAAGATTGAAGATTGTAGGTGGAGTGTGTGAGTGAGTAAGGGTAAAGATGGAAGATTGTGGGTGGGGTGTGTGAGTAAGGGTAAAGATGGAAGATTGTGTATTGAGCAAATTTTTTATTTATTAAATTACTAAAGGTATACCTTAGTATTAGTGTGCCTTGAAATGAAGTGTAATATGTAAATAGAGGCACCGGTTGAATTCTCCATCCCTTTCCTCCATTAAGAAGTGGAATATCTATCCTAACAATGTTAGGTACACAGAAATATATCCAAAAACAAAAATATTATGTGATTTAAATTTATTTTACGTGTATGTCTTACAATATATAAGTTAAATCTAAACTACACAATATTTTTTTTAATATTTATATGTACACAAATTTTGTACACATCTTCTCTATCCTTTCCATTGTCCCATATCTATATCTAATCATAAAAAAGTATGTTATATGTAAGCATATTTTTTTAATGGGAATAACATATGAGGGTAGAAGATTAAATCAATTTACAAATTAGTGATAGTCTTTTTGGGTCTCTAGGCTTACATTAAAAAAGATTCTCTCCAATAGTAGTTTTGTACTTCATTTTTCACTTATACCTTATTCTCTTTTTTCTATAAATAAATTTGTTCTTACTAGACATAAAATTAGTGATATCCGTATTAATAAATATACGTGAGATTCATTGTCTTTATATTTAATAATAAAAAAATTGATAAAAATTGCATTTATTATAACATTTTCATACATAATATTTTTTTATCTGAAAAAGTATAGAAATAGTTAATTAAAATGGCCATGTAGGGATGGACCAAGGGAGTCGCTAGGAGTGATTGGTACCTCAAAGTTTAAAGAATTTTGTTATTGTAGTGATATAAGCTATGAATATTTTCAAATAATATAGCTTGCCTCATAATTTTTTGAGAAAAATTAATACTTGCCTTCTTCCCTAAATTCTTCTCCTTTTGGTTTGCTTTTCAATTATTCTTTGTTTTGGTTTTTTTTACAGATAAGAATGTTCCATGATGGCGAAATTGGATTTTTGAGGCAATAAACATAACATTCAATAATGCATGCTACAGAGGGAGCATAATTTTTTTTCAAAAAGTTACATCAATTATTTTTTTGGGTTTTTTTTTTTTTTTTTTTCAATATACCAATGATTTGGAACAGTTTATATTTGTAAGAAAAATGTTTGAGGGTCACAATTTTTGTGGCTCAAATGACTCAAAATTGTCAAAACGACGTCGTTTTGGCAATTTTGACGTCGTTTTGACAATTTCAAGCCATTTGAGCCACAAAAATTGTGGCCCTCTACCATTGCTGTATTTGTAATATATTAAGTGATGAATAAGGGCAATTTCCCATTTTTTATCATTAAAAAAGAAAAAGGACAAGAAAAGAAACAAACAACTATAATTAATTGATTTTGTTGGGAAAAAAAAAGAGTTGATAATTAGCTATTGGTGACTTCTAAAGTTATAAATTTCAGTGTTTTCTTGGGAGTGACAACAAGATGATCTTCTGCATGTTTTCTAACATTTTACCTGTAAAGATATAAAATGGAATCCACAATTTCCAATATGGTCTGTCATTCTTTGGACCTTCTAAAATCAGAAACCTAGACTTTGCTTTTTATTTTTTTATTTTTTTATAGGATTTTTCACTATTCCTTGAATCTAATAGTACACCTAGTATTGAAAATATAAATAATAAAATTATTTTTATTTAATTATTTGAATTTTTAGATGAGATGATGGTTCAATTCAATATTGTATTAGGACAAATAATAAATTTCAATCTCATTGCTTATCTAATAATTAAAAATGTTTGTATATGTTTGGCCGGTTTATGAGAGGAAGTTTGACCACATGTGAAGAAGTGTGTTGAGAAAAGAGTAATTTTTAAGTATGCAAGTGCATACCATATGTACTTGTGCAAGTTCTCACAAATATATGTAAATTATTTCACAAAATCACGTAAATTTTCACAAATGGTTTTTCAAATTTTTATGAGTTAATTTATGTATATTTGTAAAAATTTACGTGATTTTGTAATATATTTATAAAAATTTATGTAAGTACATATGGTATATACTTTATACAAAATATTTTCCTTAATTAAATTACTCTTCTCTTTAACAACTTAAACTTTTAAATTATGAAATGGTGGTTAATAAAAGACAGGAGATTTGGACATAATCTCTTGGCTTTGTTAGTACCTATTATCTTTTTTTTTATTTGGATACATGGGAGGGGGAGGGGCGAGAGAATGGAGTAATTTTATGTTCTTTTTTTATTTTTTGTTTTTGACAAAGATAAAAGTTAATATGTTTCGTAGTTTTTTATTGAGAAAATTACTTATTAGTGGGTCAGTCAGAAAATTATTACAAAATAATAAAAAAAAATTGTCTTTTTAATTATTAATGTGTATAAAGTTTACCATTTTTTTAAATTTTTTTTTTTTAAAAATATTACACTGAATTGAAATTCCCCCTTTCTTATTTACAAGGGATTGGAAAGTTAGTTTTGGAGGAGATGGGAATACAATGTCTTCCTATCGTGAATCTAGCTATCCCTCACCAATTGAAAGTATGAGGTTAGGGAGAGGAATAACAAATAAAGGAGATTTGAGAGTACAACTCCAATTGATCAACAACACAATGATTAGGATGCCATATGGACTAGAGATTGATCTTGGAATATTGAAATTGAAAGAGAGACCTTAACAAATTGAAGAATAGGTCTCCAAAAAGGGACAATAAAGCTATGGGTCCACAATTCATACACAATAATTTATTTTGAAAAATAATACGACACAAATTCAATTATTAGAATAGATCTCTGAAAAGAGACAATAAAGCTATGGGTCTACAATTCATACACAATAATTTATTCAAAAAAATAATACGACACAAATTCAATTATTGTACGATGAGTTTTACATTTAAAATAAATGTGAATCATATTTTTTTGTGTGCGAATTCTAAATCAATAAAATGTTTAAGGGCAAATTAAATTGGTAATCCCTATATTTTGACCCTTGTGTTATTTTAGTCCCTATAATTTCAATTGGATAGATTTTGACCATAAATTTATAATTTTATTTTAATTTGATCCAATTAATTATAATTTATAATGTGTTTTGAAAGAAAATGAATACATAAGCAGCATGTGTTATGTTTTTATAATAAAAATACAAATTTATTCAACTTAGTGAGTTAAATTTAACTAATTCAGTAATCATTTTTCTTCAAAAATC
>CM069912.1:112507394-112559423 GCA_036172215.1 Camellia granthamiana | reverse complement strand
GAATTTTCTTTATGAAAATGTTAAGAGACATTAGCTAATAAAAAGACCCCTCATACTATATAAAGTTAAAGAAAGATGTTTCACTAATTTTTCCTTAATAATATGACCACAAAATATTGTTTTTTTTTTCTTTTTTTTTTTATTACAAAATATAGTTCACAAACCTAAGAATTGTTTAACTAATTATTTACGACTAATTCCATCACTACAAGAATAAACTTGCAAAAGTTAAAATAAAATTACAATTTATGTACATATATTTAATATTAATAAAATATATGAGTTACTCCCATAAGTGACAAATTATATATATGTATATATTTAAATGATCTAATTCGATTTTAAATTGGATTCGTAATTATAAAATTACGAATTGAACCATAACGTATGATTTATCTATCTAAGAATCAAAATAGAACTGTGTATTCAGAAAATCAAATCAAATTGTGGGAATTAATCTAAATCATATTAGTTTAGACTTCGTTTGGCATAAAGAGTTTGGGTTAAAATAATCATAAAAAGACAAAATAGATTAAAAAATTAATAAAATAAAATATCATATCTAAACCATAATTATTTATTTTTTTTATTACAAAAGTCAAAAAAAAATTAAAAAAGCTGATCTTTTTTAATCCCATATTAAAATGATAAAAAATTAAAAAGTGAACCCACACTCAAAGGAAGGTATAGTTTACAATAGTTTTGATTTTTCTGGTCAGCTCTACAAAGCACCTACTTTCTCTCTCCCTAAAACTGACTCGAACATATGAAGAAAGGGTCAGAAGTATGGTTGGACAGTGGTGAACAAAGAGCAAGTCGGTGGGGTTTTGAGGCCTTTGCTTTGCTTTGAGACACTCACAGGTCTATTTACCTGTTTGGTATTATGTGGGGCCTCCAACTTCAACAATCAGTCTGATACAAGAATCAACTACATAATAAATTTTAGAAGAAATAATCTAAGTGAAACTGCATTTTTTCTGATAAGTCTCGCCTTTTAATATATATATATATATATAACTAGTATTATTTTATGTGATTAGTTTTATGTGTGAACGATTGAATTAGGGAAAGACATTATTATTATTATTATTATTATTTTATGTATATATATAATTTATATATAATATTGGGGTGTTTTGAGAATATGGTTAAAAATTACTTTTTGATTTTTTTAAATTTTTTTATGAAAGAAGAAAGTAGGTTAAAAGCTAAAAAGTGACTTTTAACCTACCTCCCAAAACACCCTATTATATATATGTGTGTGTGTGCGTGTGTGTTTGTGTATATAATGAAATTTTTTTATTCAAATTTTGACCTTTCGATGAAATTCTGATTCTATCCTTACTATTGTATGCGTAGACACCACAATACAACTATTGAATCTTAATTACACTTTTTTATTCTGAGTAAAATTCTTAACAAAATTTCTGAATAAGTATCTTTACTATTTCATTACGGGGCAATTTTACACAAGCTAATTAAAAGTTAGCTTTTAGTTTTAACTCATTCTGAGTCACATCATCTCTCATATTTTTTACACACGAAAGGACAAAAAAGTCAAAAAAAGCCAAAAAAATCGGGAAATTCTATTTCCACACACCACATTGTCTCTGTGCACATCCTTTCTCACTCTACTCACTCAGTAATTTGATTTTTAGGTATTTATTTCAGTCCACACACCCCACATTCACTACAAGAAAAAGCACAAATGGCGACTAAAATTCAGAATTTCGTCGCTGAAAGTTGGCCAAATGGCGACTAAACTGGATTTAGTCGCCGAAAATGAAGACTTTTGCCGACTAAAATGAATTAGTCGCCGAATCACAGGGTTTTAGCGACTAAACTGTTTGTTGGTCGCCAAATGTAGCAGTTTTACCGACTAAAGGTTGTTTGGTAGCCAAAAGCGACGGTTTTTGGCGACTAAAATAATTTAGTAGCCAAAAGTGATGGTTTTGGCGACTAAAAAACCATTTTAGTCGCCGATTATAGGTCTTTTGCCGACTAAAAAAAGATTAGTCGCTGAAAATGAAGGTTTTTGGCTACAAAAAAAAAAAATTAGTAGCTAAAAACAGTGAATTGGCGATTAAATTTCAATTTAGTAGCCAAAACGGGACGTTTTTGGCGACTAAAAACAGAGTTAGTCGCCAAAAAGTGCTATTTTTAATTTAAACATATTTTTTTAGCGACAACAAATTAATTAGTAGCCCAAAAATCATAGAATTGGCGACTAAATAATTGATTTAGTCGCCAAAAGTGGCCTACATTTTTTTTTAATAAATAATTTATTTTTTACATTAATTATATTCAACAAAAATAATTATGTGTACATATATGATTTTGTATGAATACCGGTTAAAATAGTATATAAATAATATATATTGCATATATAATCATGTGATGTTCAAGTGGCATAGTGGAGGGAGTAGGTTGGTAAAGGTGTTGGCAGTTGGAATGGTTTGGTTCACGGTTCGAATCTCAGAAAAACCAAAGTATTTGTTTTTTTTTTTTTTTTTTTTTCCAAAAGGACCTTTGGCGACTAAACTTTTAGTCGCCAAAAGTGTTATTTTGGGCGACAAAATAGTTTAGTCGGCGATTCAAGGAATATTGGCGACTAAAATATTAGTCGCTAAATGTGGGATTTTAAAAAGTGTAAACCACCAATGGCGACTAAACATTTGGTCGCTAAAGAGCTCTTTTTTGCCGACTACAAAAAGTTTAGTCGCTGATACCTCTCGCGACCACATATGCGCGACAAAAGGGGCGACTAAAAAAATTAATGGGTTTTTTTGCCGACTAAAAAAAGTTTAGTCGCTGATACCTCTCGCGACCACACTTAATGGGTTTTTTTCTGTTTCTTACAAAAAATTAATAAACACATATTTTTCTGTTTCATTCTAAAGTACAGTATCAAACTAATATGTAAGGTTCGAAAGTACACTGTCGAACCAATGTGTTCGGATGTTGAAAGTCGAACCAATATGTTTTGTTCGGCTGTTGATAATCGAACCAAATTCATTGATTCGATGGTTGATTTTTGAATGGATGTGATTCTTTTGATACTGGTAGTTCGAATGGTAAGAAAATAAGTCTTCTTCCCAAATCTAGGTTCCACGATGTCTGCAATGGTGGAGAAGGTTGCGTGAGTGTGGTGTGATGGCGAGACGGCGACGGGATGAAGATATTACCATGTTTAGGGTTAGGGTTTAGAGGTGATGGGTGGTGGCGAGTGGTAGTCGGCGATGGCTACTAGTAGTAGGCAGTGGCTAGGGTTTTGATCGAGGGTTAGGGTTTTGATTGAAAGAGAAATGGGTATTTTGGTAGTTTCATTTTAGGACAAAAATGTAATTAAAAAAATTCATTAAGTGTGTTGATAGACAGTAAATGATGTGTGAAAATAGAATTTTTCTAAAAAATCAGCTTTTTACTAACTTTCCAAATCACCCCTACATTATCATGATTTGCATAAGCATCAACATTCAACAGAAGGTGGAAACGTGGTAAATCATATATGAAGTTTGTAGGCTATAGTTAGCTATTTCTTGACACAAGTCAATAATATACAAAAATTAATCGATGAAACAGTAATGATTCAGACCGTCATAAAACATCACCCCCACAACCCCCACTCACTTGTGATTGGTTCAAGTAAGAAAGAGAAAGGAAAAAAAAAAAAACAATACAAATACATCTTTGGTCCACATCATTGTGGGGGTGGTGGGGGTCTCCCCAAAAAGGGGTCCCAAACATTTTCCTTTCATCTAATAATATTATGTACAGTCATTACATACACAAAAATGCACACACAATTTGTCCATTTGTGTTTTTTATATATATATTTTTTAATTTTTTTTTCCTAATTTAATCAAAATCATTGATTATAGCCTTTCTTCCCTATAAAATATGAGTAATGTGTGTTAGTGGTATTATTTGTTTTATGTTCTATTTGAATTGACAAGTCTTCTAGATCCAAAATAAAAAATGATAATTCTATTATGCTGTGTTTGGTTGAGGAATTTGGAGAGGGATTTGAAAAGGAAAAGGGAAAAGGTGTTTGAAACTATGTGAAATATAGACATGATTTATTCACATTTCACCTACTTTTTCTATTTCCCTTTCCAAATCCTTCTCCAAATCCTCCAACCAAACACAGCATTAGTGTTTCAACAATTTTGACATGAATCCAAAATAACACAATCCAAACATGATTCTTACCCCTGTTCCAATGTTGACCAATAGAGAGAGAAGGAGAAGGAGAAGGAGAAGGAGAGGAGGGGAAAAAAAACTACCAGAAAAGACTTTAAACTTCATGCTTAAAGCTTCGCGGCTTACGGCACAATGAAGGCCCAAAATGAGAAAGGTCCATTGAAGAGTGAGACATCAGTTGTGTGGCCCACTAAACATGGCCAAACTAGTGGGCCAACTCTTAAAACTGGCCTAACTTGATAAGTTGGTGTCTGGGGTACCACACCCTATAAAGTACTCTGTGTATCATGTCTTTCGTGTAAGGTGTAACCTAGTCACTATATAGACTATACATCAGTCTTTTAAGGTACTGTTAGGCCAGTTCAAAAAATAAAAAATAAAAAATAAAAAACAAAATAAAATAAAATGGTACTGTTAGGCCCACATCATTGGGCCTGACTTTTTTTTAATTTCTAATTTTTTATTTCTTATAAAATTATGTTACAAAATCATAAGCAAAATGAATATGAGCACACAAGTAGCACGGTTGAATGAACCAAACTACTCAACTTGTATTTGGCTTCTTAAAAACTCGTTCAAGATTAGTTCATTATGTAAACAAGTCAAACATAAAAACATTTTAAAATTTTTTAAGTTATCAAATTAAATTTGGACAACTTATTATTCGGCTCAATGAAATTATATGCATTATAAAAAAAAACTAAGTTATTTGAGCTCAATTTGTGTTCAGCTCGTTAAAACCTAGTTCAAGATCAACTTGTTATGTAAATAAACTAAATTTAAACACATTTTAAAACTTGTTAAATTTTGAAATCAAGTTTGCACAACCTAATACACGGCTTGTTCATAGCCCCACACATAAGATTTTTTTTTTTAAATGAATATAAAATCTTATGAATTATTATATATTCTATGTCCGATTCTGTGACTAGTTATTGTATTTGTAGACATTTTTTATTGGTCTTATTTTTTATTTATTTTATAATTCAGTATCCGACCTAATTTATTGATAGATTTAATTTGTTTTTTTTACTGATCCTGATTTATTGATGGGTGGAGGAAGAATCTAAAAAGCAAAGAATGTGTATTGAGTATGAATATAAGTACGAATATGGAACATACATATCTTCCAAGTCCCAAAAATTCAAGGTTTTTTTTTTTTTTTTTTTTTTTTTTTTTTTTGGAGAATTACACTAACGGTCTCTATAGTTTGGGGATTGTATCACTTTGATCCCTGACTTTTCAATTATGACACATTTAATCCTGAATTTTGAATCTTATTCCAAATAAGTATAATTGAAGATACTATTGCTTAATTTTAAGGGCAAAATAGTTAATTTAATAAAATATAAACTAATTTGAAAATAAATGTCAAAATTTTTTTTTTTGAATTTCTAAAAATTATTTCTACCCACTAAAAATAAAATTATATAAATTTAATAAATATTTTAGACATTTATTTATTTATTATTTTTGCCAAATTAATTTTTATTATGCGTTTGGATGATGATATGTAAGGGGTGACTATTTTTATTTTTATTAAATTAGTTTCTATTTTTTCAAAATTCAAATATGGCGATAATTTTGATATAATTATTAAAACAATCCATTAAATCAAAAAATTTAAAACTAAAAACATTTCATATATTAAATATATCGATTACATATTAAAATCTTAACAACTACTCATTATATGATCATTATCCAAACACATAATAAAAATTAATTTGGTAAGAAAAAAAATTGTCTAAAAGGTTTATCAATTTTACATAATTTTATCTTTGGTGGGTATAAATAATTTTAAAAATATTTTTTTGACATTTATTTTTGTCAAATTAGTTTGTATTTTATCAAATTGACAATTTTACCCTTGAAATTAAGTAATAGTATCTTCAATTATTCTTATTTGGAATAAGATTCAAAATTTAAGATTTAATGTGTCACAATTAAAAAATTAAAGATTAAAATAATACAAATTTTAAACTATAGAGACTTTTAGTGTAATTTAGAGAAAGAACGAGAAGCATCTTAGCTTCACCATTAGCCATGGCCCCATGTGCCCTCCTTTCTGTAGAGAGATAATTAAATAATCAAACTAGAAGTGCCATTGCTTCACATGAAATGAAATTGTTGGGAGACATCTTTCAATATAATAATAACAATATTTATTGTCAAATTTTAGACAGAGCCATGGTTGGTAGTTTGGAGGAATAAGCAAGAGGGCTTGTATAATAATTTATTTAAAAATGTTTAAGACCCCCTTTTTCCCACCCTCTTTGATCCCCTTTGCTTTTGATTGGTTCATTTTTCTTTTCTTTTTTTCTCTCTCAATCCCCAACCCCCACGTGTGTGTAGGGGTGGTGGTGGGGGTGGGAGTTTGGTGGGGGTTTGTATTAGCCATTTTGAGGTCTCAAAATATTCTCCCTCTATGTGTTTGGGAAATTTGCAAGGTCTTTTCTTTATCCATTTCTTCATCATTTGTGGTCTCAAAATGGGGTGTAATCTATCTTTTAAGGTAAGAAAATAACTAAGGGAAAAAAAAAATGTAATGTAATCTTGTGTTTTTTTTTTTTTTTTTTCTCTTTTTAATTGCATTAAGAAAATGAATGTATACTTGCCCTCGATGATTCAAAAATCCAAACACAAAATAAGAGATATTTGAAAAAAGGCTGTTTAATAAATCTTGAATAAAATTCAAATAATGTCATAAAAATTATACTTTTAATACACATTTTATATACTTTAATAGTCTTTAAAAATTATTAGTCTTAAAAAATTCATTTAAAAAGTATATTAAAATTATAAAAATTATAACATTTTGTACTTATTATTGACCATCTTAAAAACTATCATTAGCCAACAGTCCTTATTATATTATATATTGTTCTTAATTAATATGAATTAAGTAATGATTAGAAATTTCCTTAACACTCTGTTTAGATAGGAGGGTGAGAGAAGAAAATAAATGATTGTAATCTCTTATCTAGTTGGAAAAAAAAAAAAAAAAAAAAGAAGAAGAAGAAGGGAAAAGAAGAAGAAGAAGAAGAAGAAAAAGAAATGATTGTATATTCTCACCATCCTATTTAAAGTAGTAAGAAGACAAAACATGTGAGAGATATGAGTGAGATTTCTTTTTCTTTGCATGTATTTTAAGAGACAATATTTGGTATTATAAATATTTTATAACATATAAACTTATTTATCACCAAATCTCATTATTTTTTGTCATAAATGAAGTAGACTTAGTAAAAGAATATTCATTTTCACAATTTCTCACAATTTATCACTTACCTTACAAATCAAACATGAAAATATAATTATCTTTCTCAACGTTTTTTTTATCATTTCTTATCAAATCACCTCATTCAAACATAGGCCCTATTTGGGATGTTGCTTTTTTCTTTTTCTTTCTTTTATGTATTTGTTAAAATAATTAATAAAGACAAAAGAGTCTAAAATAATTTAATAAGACAAAATATCACATCTCATCTATCAATTAGTCAATTTTTTTTCTTACAACCATCTATTCAACTATAATTAAAATAATAAAATCATTCCAAACATAATTTTTTCCCATCTTATAAAATAGTTAAAAAATTAAAAACTTAATTCAAATAGCCAAGTTGGCAAACCGGCCATAGTCTAAGACAGAAAAAAGAGAAGTTATTTAGGTGGTGCTTGGTTATTATTTTTGGCTAAATAATCACAAAATGACAAAAAAAAAAATCAAAAAATCACAAAACGACAAAAATCACAAAAAGATAAAAAAAATCCATTATTCCAAAGCTAAAAAGTCTAAAAAGCCAATCAATAATAACAAACGAATAAAAAAGTCCCAGGCTAACAATATCAAAAAAGTCAAAAAGCCAATTAAAAAAGTCATTACCAAATGAAGGCTTAATACTTTAGGAGTATTGTTCTATCACACAAATTAGGACACTTCGGCCAAGTTTGGCAACTCTCAAAAAAGACAAAAAGACAAAAAGTTACACAAAAAGTAAAAAAGACATTACTATTCATAAATAAAAAATATAAAAAAAATTATTTTATATTATATATTTATAATACAAATTGAACGGTGGACGTGACAGCCCCCCTTGTCAGACCAGGCCATTAAGCACTTGTATTGGGGCAAAAAAAATAATTCCATAGGTATAGTTACAAAGTTTGTGGTAATATTGGACCCTTGGAGGCCCACTAAGGGTTCCATTTTGATAATTTGAACCGTTCATTCCGTAGAACTCATTAAGTAATATATGTTTGTAAAAAATCATATTGATCTGATATCGTTAACAATATGATCAAATCAGTTTTGTATAAACAAAACAAATGGTGATATAGTTAACTATCGAAAAAAACCTAATCCAATCATATAGCTATCGATATCCGATCAAAGTGATTTTTTACAAGCATATAATACTCGACGAGTTATACATATTTAACGGTTCGGATTATCAAAAAGGAACCCTTAGTGGCCTCACCGACTGACCATTACTGTCCACAAGTTATTTACCCCGAAGAAGGCAATTATTTCTGTGGAGACATCTGGGGCAGCCGCAGGAGAGCCGTACGGTCAATCACCTTTCTTCCGAGCACAGATCCTCCCCTTGCACTCCCTCCTTGCAGGGCCTTCGGGTTCACTTTTAGGCTCAATTTTGATAATCTGAACCGTACATATTTTAAGATTTATTCAGTATAACATACCTATAAAAAAATCAAGTTGATCGGATATCAGAAAGCATGTGTTCGGAAAAATCGAACTAAAACTATTTTTTTTTAAAATTTAATAAACAGTTTTCCGAACACATGCTTTCTGATATCCGATCAACTTGATTTTTTACAGGTATGATATACTAAATAAATCTTAAAATATGAACGGTTCGGATTATCAAAATTTTGCCTAAAAGTGGGCCCGAAGGCCCTCCAAGGAGGGAGTGCAAGGGGAGGATCCCAATTCCTTTCTTCCACTGCACACTTTATTTATACAATTTTTTATTACACATTTTTTCATAAAAAGTCAAAAAGTTAACCCAAATATTCATATTTTTTCTTCAACTTTTTAATCTAAAAATATAAAAAATGCACTTATTTAAGACACACTAAACAACTCATTCTTATGTTATTTCCTTGGAGGAGATAAAAAGTGATAGAATAAAAAAACATAAGAAATTCTATCATAGTTTGCTAGAATAAAATAACATAATAAATTCTATCACTTCTTTGAAATTAGGACATTCATAGGAGTTGTTTGAGATGATTTAAATAAGTATATTTTTTATCTTTTTATAAAAAAAATATGTAAAAAAATAAAAAAGTAATGTAATGAAAAAAAAGGTAAAAAATGTATACTTTTAGATAACCAAACTTGAACATAGGTTGCTCCATAAAATAAAAAAAACGCAAACTATCTCGAGAAAAAATAGGGAGAGAGAAGGGGCCACTCTGTGGGCTGTGATTGATCAAATGTCTCAATCTAATGAATCCCACACATCTCAGTCATGTTGTCACTCAATTGACAGAGCTTTAGATGCCTATTCCATCCCTCTATGATTGTGACTCCTTTTCAACCTTTGTTTGCCAAACAAACTGACATCATCATAAAGCCCCCACCCAAGTTGTGCAATCATAGCTCTTTCCTTTCTCTTCAAAGATATAGTTTTATGAATTATTTAGAAAGCGTCAGATTAATATATTTTTAGTTTTTTATAAAAAAAAATGAAATATAAGTTAAAGTCAAGTTTGGCTATCCTAAATAAGTACACACTTTTTATCTTTTTATTTTTTTTCATCACATTATCTCTCTATTTTTCTACACACTTTTCATAAAAAGATAAAAAATACACTTATTTAAGTCATCCCAAATAACCCATAAATTTGAATTGATGTAAGAAAAAGTTCTCCTACAAGTTGTGTAATCATAGCTCTTTCTCTTTCTCTTTAAAGCTGAAACAAACATAAGGAAAATGAGTGGGAGCACTAATTAGTGCTCCCACTAATTAAGTGACAGTGGGTTCCACCAGGAATGATATGATGTTTTGGTCTTAGAGTTGTATTTTTTTTTTTTTTTTAAACTTTTTTAATGCATTAGTGTTATTAGTGGTGGTGTTTTTAGTGGGATGAATCATTGTTGCAAACATAATCTAAAGTTTTATGGATGGTTTAGAAAGTCTTAGATTAGTATATTTTTTTAAATTTTTTATAAAAAAAAAATATAAAATATAAGTTAAGTTTGAAGTGATGTAATAGAGAAGTGATGTGACTCAAATAAGATGATTGTGATTGTGTTTGGGAAGGAAAGGTTGGGCTATTTTAGCCAAGTGAGGACAAAAAGTTGTGAGGTCCTGGGCAACAATCAAGGGCAACGTAAATTTACGAAATTACCCTATATGAATTATGGGCAACGCCTCAGCACATGAAAAGTAAAAAAAAAGAATCTTTTTCCAAAAAAATCCTTTTCCTAAGAAAAAACAAAGAAAGTTGAAAAAAAAAAAATTTAAAAACATTTTTTTATATTTTGTTAAAATATTTTATAAAAATTAATTCAAACTCTATTTATGAAAATATTTTAAATATTTTAATTTTTTTGTTATGTATTTAGTTATGATTTGAGTGTAGAGTTGTGAAAGTAGTATGGAGTTTCGAGTTATGTGTTTGGTTATGAGTTTTAAAAATAATTTATTAATTGAGTTTTATTTTATGTGTTTGGTTACGATTTGAGTGTAGAGTTGTTTTCAAATTGAAAATATTAACATTTTAAATTATTTAAATTTTTTGAATATTTAAATTAATTAAATTTTTTTGTTAAAATTATTTTTTGAATATTTAAATTTTTACGATTTAAATTTTTTGAATATTTATTTTACATTTTTGCCAAGGTAAATTTTTTAGATTATTTACATTATTTAAATATTTAAAATAAAATTAAAATAAAATTAAAAAATTAAATTAAATTAAAATTAAAATTAAAAATTAATTAAGTTTTGTTTTATGTGTTTGGTTACGATTTGAGTGTAGAGTTGTTTTTAAATTAAAAATATTAACATTTTAAATAATTTAAATTTTTTGAATATTTAAATATATAAAATATAATTAAGGCCCAATTAAAATTAAATTATTTACAATACACAGGACAATTATTTAAAACCTCACTTTTTATCATTTTACAGAAAATGAAAAACAAAAATTAAAATTAAAAAAAAATAAAAATTAAAAACACATAAAAAAACCATTTGCAAAAAAAAAAACAAAAAACAAAACAAAAAAAATAAGACCTTAAAATACACAGGACAATTATTTAAAACCTCACTTTTTATCACAATTAATTTTCGTATGGTTGTAACATTATTAATGACACACGTAGAACAGACTGTATTCAAATATATTATCATGTACAATATGTATGAGTTTCCACGGGAATGTAGCCCCTTCCAGTTGGTGACGTGCCTAACTTTGAAAAATCAAAATCCACAGAAAAAAAAAAAAAAAAAAAACTAATACAGAATTTTTCATGTGCGACGTCAATTAAAAACATAAAAACAGAAATTGAAAACAACAAGAAAACCAAAACGCACCCTCATTTTTTGTCATGTGCCACGATAATTTTATGATTTTCCACTGTATTTTGAATAAATGAAATAAAAAAACATTTTTCCAAACAAAAAAACCAACCGAAATTAGAAAAATAAAATCCAAACCCAAAATAAAAAATTAAAAGAAAAAAAAAATTTAAGCAAAATAGCCAAATCCAAACCCAAAATAAAAAAAAAAATTAAAAATTTAAGCAAAATTCGCCATATCGAAACCCAACACAAAAAATTTAAAAAAAAAAAATTTAAGCAAAGAATGCCAAATCCAAACCGAAAAAAAATAAAAATAAAGCAAAATACGCCAAATCGAAACCCAACATAAAATAAATAAATAAAATAAAATAAAAAAACAAAATATGCCAAATCCAAACCGAAAAAAAGAAAGAAAAAAACATTTAAGAAAAATACGCGAAATCCAAACCCAAAATTAAAAAAAAAATTAAAAAAAAATTAAAAATTAAGCAAAATATGCCAAATCCAAACCTAAAATAAAAAATTAAAAAAAAAAAGGCAAAAAGAGCAGTTTGGTAATTTAACAGGAAGACATCTCACCAAAAAGCCCTTCCCAAACCAGACTTTTTAACCCCAGGCTAAAATAGTCAAAAAAGTCAAAAAGCCAAAAAGTCAACCCACTTCCAAACGGAGGCTGTAACACACGCCAAACAAGCACTTAGTAGTTATTTGGCATGTGCTAAAATAACACATGCTATATCATCTTATTTGAGTCCAAACAAGCACTTAGGCCTCGTTTGGCAAGTGATTTTTTTAGCTAAAAAGTCAAAAAGTCACTAAAAAAATCAAAAAACCAACAACTCATACCAAAAAGTCAAAGATTCTTTTTTTTTCTCTATTTTTACACATTTTTTCGTAAAAAGTCAAAAAGTCATCCCAAACATACTATTTTTTTTTAACTCATATTTTAACCAAATAATCAAAAAGTTACTAAATTAGTCTGTTCCCAAACGAGGCCTTAGTAGTTGTTTGACATGTGCCAAAATAGCACATGCTAATTTAGCACATCATCTTATTTGGGTCACATCACTTCGTATTTGAGTCACATCACCTTTCTACAACATTACTTCAAACTCAATCCATATTTCACATTTTTTCATTAAAAGTCAAAAAGCATACTAATTTAGCACTTCTCAAACAACCCCTTAATTTGCTTAGAACATTTCTAATCCTTATACTCTATCCATCTCAAAATATTAGTCATTTATTTCATTTTTCATTGTCCTAAAACATTAGTTCCTTTTCAAAAATCAAGTATAAAAATTATATAAAATTTTCATTTTGCCATTCTTTTAAATTCATTAACAACATAAGAGTACAATTATGACATTGATATTCTCCAAAAAATGTACTATCAAATAGTAATTTTAAAAAATTAATTTTTTTAAAGTGCAAAAATTGTATTATCAAAAAAAGTTGAATTCCCCAAAATGGACCATTGTTTTGGGAAGGAAAGAATATTTTTTTAAATCAAATTTAAATAAAAATTTGATCTGACATCGAGTGTTTCAGCAAAATTTCATTAAATCACTGGTGGCCCAATAGGACGATTGGAAGAACATTTGGTCGGTCAATCGGCCTATGTAAATTTTTATTGTAAATTGCAAGAAAGGTGGATGTCCAGGGGACAACTAGCTGGTCGTCCGGTGCCCTTACTGCTCTACATCTGCAACGAATATATACAGTATTTTGATGAAAGACTCTAGCCATTTCCAATTTGATGACAGCGTTGGAACATCAAAACTCGAGTCGTTTTACCAAATTTAAATTTGATAAAAGAAAATATACAGCGTTGAAGACGCTCTTGGTAATTTCATTAGTATAATTTATCTAAGTTATTTATGATTTTGTTTTTTATTTTAAAGATCTATATCAAATTATTTGATAAAATTTTTGCTTATAATTTATTATGTAAAAATAATTTTAAAAAATTGAAAATTTTTAATTTTTAAAAATTGGGTGAATAATACTTTTGAATTATTAATTTTTAATTTATAACAAATTGCATCAAATAGTACTATTGAACTCCACATGACATTAAAAAGTCATACTGGTTGGCCTATAACTTAAAATAGTTATTGACACAATGGGTATGTTTGTGATACAATGGGTATGTTTGTGATACTACAATGGCCTATAACTTAAAATAGTTATTGACACAAATTGCATCAAATAGTACTATTGACACAATGGGTATGTTTGTGATACTACTTTGAGTTAAAATAGTTATATAGGACAAAATTAATTATTTTAGTCAAATAAAATAAAACGTCACTTTTAACTCGTAATCATTTCATTTTTTCTCTCATAAAAGTCAAAAAGTCTATCTCAAATGAGGTTTTTTAGCTCCAAATTAAAATAATCAAAAAACTAAAAAATTAACCCACATTTTATATAATTGATTTTGTATTGATAAAATAAATAATTAGTTAACCATCTATTATCAAGTAAACAATTCAATTACAAATTAATGGCTATGTTTGATTTCGGTTTTTTGATTAAAAAAATACAAAAGACAAAATTGACTACATAAGTCAATAAGACAAAATATTATATCTAAACCATTATCATTACATTTTTTTTCTCATAAAAGTTAAAAAAGTCAAAAATAAAAACTAAATAAGATTAAAAAAGCCAAATTAAAATAACAAAAATATCAAAAAATAAAATTATTCTAACTCTTCCCAAACGAGGACTTAGATTCAATCTTCAACCCAACTTTAGTTTCCTTTCTAGAGAGGATATGGAAAATGCTTACAGCTTTTGGCCTGCTAATAACTTTTGTATATGTAAAAATTATATAAAAATATGTAAAAAAGAAAATACTTTAAGATGTGTAAAACTTGTATTGAGATTTAGGGGTTATTTGAGATGTCCTAAATAAGTGTATTTCTTAATTTTTTAGACTAAAAAATTGAGGAAAAAAAGATGGTTGTTTGGGTTAACTTTTTGACTTTTTACGAAAAAATGTGTATTAAAAAATTGTATAAATTAGTATATAGGATAAGATAAAGAAGTAGGCAATAAGCCGTACCGTCTGGGGGAGTGAATTGATGATAAGAAATTGTTGCCTACTTTTCGGGCATTGCATTGGACGGTACTGTTCAGTCCGTGGGGGCCATCACGGGTTTTGTTTTGATAATCTGAACTGTTCAATGTGTAAAAGTCGTCGAGTATTATATGCTTGTAAAAAATCACGTTGATCAGATATTGATAGCTATTTGATCGGATTAGTTTGTTTTTTTCAATCCTTAACTATAACACCATTCATTTTTTTTTATAGAAAACTGATTTAATCATGTAATTAGCGATATCCGATCAACGTGATTTTTTTATAGACATATAGTACTTGACGAGTTCTACATATTCAACGGTTCGGATTATCAAAACGGGATCCGTGATGGGTCCCCATGGGTTGAACAGCACTGTGTTGTTTGTGCACCCCGCCTGTGCAATTTTCCTAAATCATTTCAGCAGCTCAGCAACAGTTTGTGGCACGGTTCAAACTGAGTTATAATTATTTGTGTGTAAAATTATTATTATTATTATTATTTTTGTAAATAGTGATAACTTTTTAACTTTTTAAATAATTTTTTGATTTTTAAAATTTTTTTGGATATCCCAAACCAACCCTTAAAATATATTTTAAATTTATTTTGTTGTCTTGTGCTTCCCATCAAATTGTCAATAGCATGTCCAATCGAACCAAATAATTAAACCATTTTTTAGCTCAAATCAAAATAACCTGAGAAAGAAAAAAAAATGTGTATAATGTATATAAAAATGTATAAATACATGTGAAAAATACACTTATATTCTAAATAGTTTGAGATTAGGGGAATTTTTTTTTTTTAAAATTCTTGATATTAAAATTTTATAAGATAACAAACATATAATATTTTCATAAAAGTTGGGTTCTTCAACATTTTCACAGAAAAAATTTGACTCAAAGAAATTTGTGCCCAACTCAGAAAAATTTCAACCCAACTCAGATAAATTTTGCTCCCAACACAGAGAAATTTCAATTTTTACAGAGAAATTTTAAAATTTCCTTAGTATGAACACAGAAAAATTTCATTGAAAGACCTTAGCTAATAAAAAATATATATCTTGAACCTCTACTATACAAAGTTAGAGAGGGGTATTTTTTTCCTTGAGATTATTCTCACATATATGACACCAGATGAATTGTTTTAAGCATAATGTCATTTTTTAACTCATTTTTTTAAGGGGATAAAAAGTGTTAAAATGTTCCTCATGTTCTTCACGAAAGCAACAACATAGCACATTGTCTGGCTAGTTCGGTTATACGTTACTCGTCGCCATGTATGTGAATGGAGGATGTTCCTAATTCTCTTGCTTCACTGGTATTGCAAGAAGTTACTGGTTGTTTGTAATATGGCCTTTGGGCCTTAAAAATATAAACTTTTGTTAAAAGTCATAATATCCAAAAAATTAAAATTTTAATACATATTTTCTTATATTTTTTATATTATATATATATATATATATTACACTAGCGTAATACCCGTGCTGTGCACTGTTTTAGATAAATAATTAATAATTAATTTTAAAACTAAAATTAAATGTCAAAAAAATAAAATTAATTAAATTTTAACCATTTTTATCACAATTTCGCTTATGGTTTTTTTTTCCCCCCTACCATTAATGTTATGTGTTAACTTCTAAATAACAATACCATGAATAATAATGTAATTAGTAAAAATTAAACAAAAATTCTGATAAATTATAAAATTTCACTTTTTAATTTTTATTTTTAAGAACCAAAAACTACACTTATGATAAAATATAAATACATTATTATTTTCTAAGGGTTTCATAATTTTAATTTGTCATATATTAGATGATATTGTAAATTATGTGAAACTCAATAATTATTATTATTATTTTTTACTAATTACTTTTTTTTTTTGTATATCATATAATAGTAATAATAATAATAATAATAATAATAATAATAATAATAATAATTTGTTTTGTGAAGCTCAATCTACCAAAATTTGTTTAAATTAAAAAATTGAATAACAAAATGAAAATAACAAATAATGAATTACCAATGAGCCTTTATCTTTATTGAAATAAGTATTTACCTACCAAAAGTGCAACTTTTAGATTTTCTTACAATCGCTAGTTTTGGCATCTCACATTGCGCTCTTTTTTATTCTTCTCTCTCACTCACATTTGCTTAACGGATTTTCATAGCATAGATGTAATTGATGGATCGTTGAACACACCAAAATTAAATACTAAACTATACCAAATTCTATCAGAATAATGGCAAGTTCAGGTATCGATCCACACGGATAATTGTGAAATTAATCTAATTTAATTGTTAAATTCCTAAATTAATTTTGATAAAAAGATTGAATGATCATAACCTAATTTAATATCGAATAAATTAAACTAAGGAATTAAATTATCAATAATAAATGAAGTTGGGTTTACCAAATTGGGGGGAAAACTAGGGCAAAGAATCCACCACAAGCCACGTAATTAGGGTTTTCAATTGAAATCAATTATGCTATAGTTTGAACGGATTAATGCTTCGCAATTACAAGTTCAACACATTTAACAAAAAGATTATCACATTCAATGTACGAGCACAAACCATCTCAAGTAATACGAATCGTTCACTCTAAACTAGGGTAGTGATACGACTTGTTCCTCGTAGTATGGTTCGTCTCATACCTTGAATGTGAAGGAATAGAAAACTCATGTATGGATAACATTCAACAATCACAGAAAGTCAAATATTCGAAAAAATAATGAAAGATATATAAAAGAAACTTCTAAATCACCATACAAATGTTCAAACCTTTACATAATTAAAAATCAAAAAGAAAACTAAATCATTACATGGCTAGGGTTTCATCAAAACCCTAGAAAAAGAGACTAGCCACTCATAGAGGAGTGGAGGGAGGTAGATGGAGAAGAAACCACCATGGGAGACATCCTTGAAGCTTTTGTTTCTCCTCTCTTTCCCAAAACTCTAGCCTCTTTCTTTAGGTCAAAACAAGTTCAGAACCCTAGAAAAGCCTTTTCCTTTTCTTTTTATACTTCTACTCACTTCCAAACAGGTTTAAAACGTCGGTTTGACTTCCTCAGAAAAAGTCAACTCTGTCCAAATTCTGTCTTTTTGCCCATTTTATGTTCCGACGATGTACAACCTGATTGACACTCAACACACATAAAGTATACAGTTTGACTAGTAAGTGAAGTTAAGAGATTTTATTTAACGGCCTCAATGATGTACATTTCGGCATTAATTAGTAATTTTTTAAAATTATTTTATAAACCATAGTAGTCGTGCTATGCACAGGTTTAAATAAATAATTAAAAATTAATTTTGAAATTAAATAATAACATAAAATTTATTTTTAAGAAATAAATAAACTATGGTAGAATTTATTTTCAATAAAGTGCAATAAAATTATAAAAACTATTTTTACAATGAAATATAAATGCATTTTGTCTTATAAATTTTGTAATTTAGTTTATTTTATGTCAAAGATACTCCAATCATATAATAAATTATATTTGTCAATTTATTAACTACCCATTATCTATTTTGTAAAAATTAAAAATATGTCTACTTAGGCATAAAATTATAGTTTCTCCTATGCCATAATTTACAAATAAAAAAGAATAAGAGTTGGTTTGAGGATTTATAGTTATGCTACACACTAAAAGTGATATAATCTAATTGACTCAACATTTATCTCAACTTGGCCATAAACTAATCATTAGAGAATTGTCTTAGTTTATGTCTAAACATGAACCACTTAACTCATTTATTTATTAAATGGTGAATAAATATATGTTAGTATTTTTTATAATAAAATACTAAATATGTACATATTTATGCATAGTTATTAAAAAAATTAAAATTTTGATAAAATTTTATATTTATATTTAAAATTATTGAGGATTTATAGTTGTGTTAGACACTAAAATTGACATAATCTAATTGACTCAACATTTTTATCTCAACTTGGTCATGACCTAATTATTAAAGAATTGTCTTAGTGTATGCCTAAGCATAAACTATTTAACTCATTTATTTATTAAATTAGTGAATAAATATATATTAGTATTTTTTTGTAATAAAATATATAAGAGTTGGCTTGAAGATTTAAAATTGTGCTAGACATTAAAAGTGACATAATGTAGTTAACTCAACATTTATCTCAACTTAGCCATGACCTAATCATTAGATAATTGTCTTAGTCTATGCCTAAATATGAACCACTTAACTCATTTATTTATTAAATTGGTAAATAAATATATGTTAATATTTTTTATAATAAAATAATAAATATGTGCATGTTTATGCATAGTTATTAAAAAAATTAATAGAATTTTATATTTATATTTAAAATTATTACATGAATAGTTAAGTATATTTATATGTTAAAAAATTATCCAATTCCAACCTAAAATATGGGCATTATTCTAACTATACTTTGGAATTGATTTAAATTTTGATTGATCAATTAATAGAAATAGTTGGTAATAATCAATTTAAATTTTATGTTTAAATTATATTATAATTTCTCAGGTTTTGAATATTATGAACTAATTTGAGGAATAGTATTGGCATTAAACATTAAAAGTAGTTTAGAAGTTAGATTAAGATCAATTTTTATGCCAACAATAAAAATCTTGGAGAATTATTTTCATTCATACCCAATTAATGATTACTTAAACCACTTATTTTTTGTTTTTTTTTTTCTAAATTCGGTAAATATATTATGATTATTTTTTTATGATTATTTTTTTATAACAAAATAAGAAAAAATATATATTTTTTCAGCATATTTATTTATTTTTTGTAAAAAAATTATATATTTATATTAAAAATTCTTACACAAATAATTAAGTATATTTATGTATGAAAAAATTATATAGTACTGGGTTGACCTAAAATATAGAGCTTGTTCTATTTCTACCTTGGGTTCTATTTAAAAATTGATTAGTTAATTAGTGAAAATAGTTAATAATAATCAATTTAAGCTTATGTTTAATAATTTGTTAAGTTATGATGGGTATGAACTAATACCGGATGACATACGAAAAGTAGTGTAGAAACTGGATTTGGTTAATTTTTATGCTATACATTAATCCAATTTTTAGATAATCGTTTTGGTTTATATACCCAACCATCACATTACACACTTATTTATTTATTAAAATGATAAGAATATTGTAAAAAATTTTATAACCATAATAAAAAAATATGAATATATATTTGGCATATTCATTAATATTCTAAAACTTCAATTAAGAAATTATATATTTATTCTTAAAATATGTTTAATATTAAATTATATTTACATCTAAAAGAATTTTTAAGATTAGATTATTTAAGATCAGATTAAGGTAGTTTATAGATTTTATTTTTAGTATAGACCTTGATCAAAGAAGTGAAGTCTCAAAATAAATCATAATTTTCAATTTAAATTTTATTTAATATAAATTTTCACGTAAAATGTTTTAATATTTTAAAATTAATTAATTATTTGTGAAATGAAGTTACCATTATAAAAAAACACTAAAAAATTGTCTTTTAGTAATGTGAAAATTCATAAACTAAAGAGTTAAATTAATGAGATATAGAATTTTTTTTTTTTTTTTTTGGAAAACAACATCAATGAATGTGGCTAATAGGAAGGGTACTTATAATCATACACACTTAATTTCTTTTCACACCCAATCATATGTATTAAAAAAATTATAATGTAGGCATAAATATTAGTATATATGAGTGTACAAAACAAATCAAAAAAGAAAAAAAAAAAGTGTACAAAAGAAATTAAATGTGTGTAATTAAATCAAAATATTTTAAAAATTCTTGATTTTTATCATGAATTTTAAAGATTTGAGAGTAGTTATATATAGTATGAATAATATAATAATATAGTAAGAAACAAGTTTTAGTTTTTTTTAAAGGAAGTAAAAATCAGTAGGAGAGAGTTATGTTAGAAAGATATAGAATATATTTATTTTTTTAATCTTTTCTTTTGAAACCTATAAATTATAGAATTATTAATATTTTAAAAACTATTACTTCAATGGATTAGTCAATACTACTTTTTAAATTTATTTTTTATTTGAATATATTCATAAATTTATTACTCCATCAGTTCTAAAATATTAGTCCCTTATTCTATTTTTTAGTATTTCAAAATATTAGTCTATTTTCAAAAATTAAGAAATAAAATAATATGAATTTTCTACTTTGTCTTTCTTGTAAATTCATTAGCAACACAAAAAATATAATTATGATAATTGATATTCTAAAAAAAAAAATGTGTTATCAAAGGGTAATTTTGAAAAATTAATATTTTAAAAGTGTAATAATTAAATTACCAAAAAAAAGTTGATTTCCCTAAAAATAACTATTATTTTAAGACGGATGGAATATGCGGTTTTGGAGCTCCCACAATACTCCTCACGAAAATTCTTTTTTACTTATATAATATAGGGGTACTTACCAATTAGTGCTATTAACTAGACTTATTTACCTACAGGTCCTAACTAATAAATGTAACACTATAAAAATAAGATATTGATAAATTTATCACTAAAAATTTATTCATAAAACAAAGAGACTGATAAATTTATCACTATAAATTTATTCATAAAAAAAAAAGACTGATAAATTTATCTTTATCACTTAATAAATTTATCAAATAGGACTTAATGGGTAATAAGTTTCAAAAGTAGGACCTATTGGTAGTTTACCCTATAATATATAGATAGATAGATATAGATATGCCAACATTGACTATGGTCTAATAAAAAATTATTAGTTGGTCCTGAGGCACCACGTGGTCTTGGTCTAGACCAATCACAAATTCTTATCTTCTCTCAAATTTTTCAATCATTTAATACAAAATTATAAATTTTACTCCCTACATTAATTACAATGCATATACAGTGCCACATGATGTTACCCTAAACCAACTACTAACTTCTCTGATCTAATAGGCCATGGTTAGTACTTTTCAAATATTTTGAAGAAATATGTCACATTGATAATTTAAGAGTCGTTTGGCATTAGTTAATATAGTCAATTTTTTTATGTTGAGACTTTTTTAATCTCGTTTGGTTTTTGTTTTGAGATTTTTTTGACTTTTTTGAGAAAAAAAAATATAATAATTATGGATAAAAAGTTATTTTTTGTCTTATTAATTTATATAATTTATTTGGAAAATTCCTCGTAGCTCGAAAAAGTGTGGCACGAATGGCTCGAAAATAATCTCTTACCGGTAAGAGATTATTTTTTTGCCTATAAAAATAATCTCTTACCGGTAAGAGATTATTTTCGAGCCATTCGTGCCACACTTTTTCGAGCTACCAATCGGAGTTGAATTTATTTTATCTTTTTGTACTTTTTTAACTCTAATGAAAAAAAATCAAACGAGGGCTTAATTATCCAATAATCATTTGAATGTCTACGTAACAAAGCCCATTGACCAACGTCATTAAACAAAGTATAACCCTCCGTACACTGCATGTCGCACGTGGATAAATAATTGTAAAAATAAAAACCCAAATAAAAAACAGTTGATATGTTTAAAGAAACGCCTGGCGTGTTTCCAGTGGGAGATTGAATTGGAGTATATTATTGGGATGAGGATCCTCTCTTTACAGTTTTTGTACTTGTGTTCGTTTTTGTAGGTCTTCGGGTTTACTTTTAGGCTCAATTTTAATAATCCGAACCGTTCATATTTTATGATTTATTCAGTATAACATACCTGTAAAAAATCAAGTTGATCGGATATCAGAAAGTATGTGTTCGAAAAATTGGACTAAAAACTATTTTTTAAATAATCTAATAAACAGTTTTCCAAACATATGCTTTCTGATATCCGATCAACTTGATTTTTACAGGTATGATATACTGAATAAATCATAAAATATGAACGGTTCGGATTATCAAAATTGGGCCTAAAAGTAAACCCGAAGGCCTGCAAGGACGAGCGCAAGTACAAGGCTGCAAGGAGAGAACCTTGGGCTTTAGTAAGAGTTTTATTTTGATAATTTAAATTGTTTAATATATAAAATTTATCGATTATTTTATTATTGTAAAAATCACATTAATCGGATCAAATTTTCTTATTTGTTTGGATCAAATTTCTATCAACAATAAATATAACTTTCAAAATAAATTATTGACAAAAATCTGATCCGATCAAGTAGTTATCAATATCCAATTAAGATGATTATTTACATGAATAAAGTACTCAATAAACTCTACACATTCAACGGTTCGGATTATCGATAGTTACTTCAATTCCCATAGTTTCAATTTAAACAATTTAATTTCTACACTTTCAATTTTGTTGTAATGTGATCAATCTATCATGTGTTGTTAACATTTTGAAAACTAAAGAAATCAAAGTAAAATTCAAAAAAAAAAACTATGGAAACTATCGGTGTAATGAATATATTACATTAGTGGTCTCTATAGTTTGTTTTAAATTTCACTTTGATCCATCTAATTTTATTTTTTATTCCAAATTCTAATGACAAGTGATGATGAGACAAAATTGTAACAAAATTAAAAGTGTAGGAATCAAATTATTTAAATTAAAATTATGAGAATTAAAGTGACATTTTACTTAAATTAAAGGACCGGTAGTGTAATTTACTTTTAAAAAAAAAAATAATAAATAAATAAATGTAAGCCAGTAGTAACATTCAAGCCTAGGGTGTAGAGACTAGGCTTTTGCTTTTATATTGGGTACAAGATGATGATCTAAACTATTGACAATAAGAGTAGGTGGACCCCATTTAGATAGTTCAATATCGGATCTTTTTAAGTGGGAGTGGAGGTGTGATCTTGAAAGTTCAATTGATCAATCGCTTTCTATTTGACCGTCGTAACGCCAAAATTAAAAAGGGCTATAATTTTCTGACCAATCTCTACATTTGACAAATATGGCTCAGTACTCCTTAGCCAATTCAATGGCCTCGATTTAATTATGGGTCATTTTTTTTAATGTACAATTTGTAGTACATACCATATCATTAAGTTTGGGAGTGACATTTCATTGAGTCATTATTGATTATTGCTAGTAATACGGATGTGATAATATTGTAAATAAATTCTAACTTTTATTTTTGTAGAGATGTACTTACTATTTATGTAGAGATGTGCTTAATGAGTTAATATTGCAATTGAAAGTTTGGTTTTTGTTTGAGAAATTGTTAATATCATCAATTGGTGTTTTGGAGTTTGCTAAATAATTTTCGTTTATATTAAAATCATTAGCTAGTTTAATATTGTTTATTTTTCATAAGGAAGGCTATTATATATACCTAAAAAAATGTTTCGTTCTCCCAAACTTCCCCAATAATATGGCAATCAATACTAATCAATTAATAATCATGTCATTTTTGGGAAGCTGGGTATTGGGTGTATAGTTGCCCAATTTGAGTTGTGTGATGAAAGTTTGATAAACAATGGCACAAACTCCGATTCGTTTACATTCTTTCATGGGACAGGCAAATGAATGAATGGCCATGTGTGGGAGAGCATGATGATTGAGTACGAGACTTCAAGTTCCTTGCAAAAGAATATGACCGGGAGAGCTGCCGATTCAAGGGTGTCTGGCCAAAAGGGGGCTCCAAAGGTCAAATTGGTAAATTATCTTTTTTTAACAAAGTAATGAGCTATTCCCCTATTTATTGTTATTATTTTTGTAGAGATTGTTTCATACATTTGTCTTACACCCTTGATCCCCTTTTATAATATTGAATGCCATTATCCGATCGTCTTTTCTCATAAAATATTCTCTTGAAAATGTCTAAACCGTCATTTTAGCTCTGACAATTCTTTGCACAGCTGCATTTGCCACTAAAACGTCAATTGGAACTAATTGGCAACATGCCTTGTTACTATCAACCTCTTGTTTAATTTTATCATCGATATTCTATGATTCGAGACTTGGACGTTTTTCTCAGTGGAGTGGTGGTAAAGACTTGGACAATGTCTTGGTGCAATGATCAACTTTATTCACCCACGGAAACAACCCTCTCCCTCCTAAAGACTTGGCCAAATTACCTCAATAGTTTCTATATTTTGTCTATTATGTTGTTTTGGTCTTCGATATTTTAATTAGTTCAACTTTAATCTTAAGTTTTAAATTTTGTGTCAATTTAATTTAATTGATAACGTTGATAAAGATTTTTGAAGAAAAATGATTACTGAATTAGTTAAATTTAACTCACTAAGTTGAATAAATTTGTATTTTTATTATAAAAACATAACACATGCTGCTTATGTATTCATTTTCTTTCAAAACACATTATAAATTATAATTAATTGGATCAAATTAAAATAAAATTATAAATTTATGGTCAAAATCTATCCAATTGAAATTATAGGGACTAAAATAACACAAGGGTCAAAATATAGGGATTACCAATTTAATTTGCCCTTAAACATTTTATTGATTTAGAATTCGAGCACAAAAAAATAATTAAAAAATATGATTCACATTTATTTTAAATGTAAAACTCATCGTACAATAATTGAATCTGTGTCGTATTATTTTTTTGAATAAATTATTGTGTATGAATTGTAGACCCATAGCTTTATTGTCTCTTTTCAGAGATCTATTCTAATAATTGAATTTGTGTCGTATTATTTTTCAGAATAAATTATTGTGTATGAATTGTGGACCCATAGCTTTATTGTCCCTTTTTGGAGACCTATTCTTCAATTTGTTAAGGTCTCTCTTTCAATTTCAATATTCCAAGATCAATCTCTAGTCCATATGGCATCCTAATCATTGTGTTGTTGATCAATTGGAGTTGTACTCTCAAATCTCCTTTATTTGTTATTCCTCTCCCTAACCTCATACTTTCAATTGGTGAGGGATAGCTAGATTCACGATAGGAAGACATTGTATTCCCATCTCCTCCAAAACTAACTTTCCAATCCCTTGTAAATAAGAAAGGGGGAATTTCAATTCAGTGTAATATTTTTTAAATTTTTTTTTTTTAAAAATGGTAAACTTTATACACATTAATAATTAAAAAGACAAATTTTTTTTTTATTTTGTAATAATTTTCTGACTGACCCACTAATAAGTAATTTTCTCAATAAAAAACTACGAAACATATTAACTTTTATCTTTGTCAAAAACAAAAAATAAAAAAAGAACATAAAATTACTCCATTCTCTCTCCCCTCCCCCTCCCATGTATCCAAATAAAAAAAAAGATAATAGGTACTAACAAAGCCAAGAGATTCTATGTCCAAATCTCCTGTCTTTTATTAACCACCATTTCATAATTTAAAAGTTTAAGTTGTTAAAGAGAAGAGTAATTTAATTAAGGAAAATATTTGATTGTATAAAGTATATACCATATGTACTTACATAAATTTTTATAAATATATTACAAAATCACGTAAATTTTTACAAATATACATAAATTAACTCATAAAAATTTGAAAAACCATTTGTGAAAATTTACGTGATTTTGTGAAATAACTTACATCTATTTGTGAGAACTTGCACAAGTACATATGGTATGCACTTGCATACTTAAGAATTGCTCTTTTCTCAACACACTTCTTCACATGTGGTCAAACTTCCTCTCATAAACCGGCCAAACATATACAAACATTTTTAATTATTAGATAAGCAATGAGATTGAAATTTATTATTTGTCCTAATACAATATTGAATTGAACCATCATCTCATCTAAAAATTCAAATAATTAAATAAAAATAATTTTATTATTTATATTTTCAATACTAGGTGTACTATTAGATTCAAGGAATAGTGAAAAATCCTATAAAAAAATAAAAAAATAAAAAGTAAAGTCTAGGTTTCTGATTTTAGAAGGTCCAAAGAATGACAGACCATATTGGAAATTGTGGATTCCATTTTATATCTTTACAGGTAAAATGTTAGAAAACATGCAGAAGATCATCTTGTTGTCACTCCCAAGAAAACACTGAAATTTATAACTTTAGAAGTCACCAATAGCTAATTATCAACTCTTTTTTTTTCCCAACAAAATCAATTAATTATAGTTTGTTTCTTTTCTTGTCCTTTTTCTTTTTTAATGATAAAAAATGGGAAATTGACCTTATTCATCACTTAATATATTACAAATACAGTAATGGTAGAGGGCCACAATTTTTGTGGCTCAAATGGCTTGAAATTGCCAAAACGATGTCGTTTTGAGTACAAAACGACGTCAAAATTGCCAAAACGACGTCGTTTTGACAATTTTGAGTCATTTGAGCCACAAAAATTGTGACCCTCAAACATTTTTCTTACAACTATAAACTGTTCCAAATCATTGGTATATTGAAAAAAAAAAAAAAAAAAAAAAACCCCAAAAAAATAATTGATGTAACTTTTTGAAAAAAAATTATGCTCCCTCTGTAGCATGCATTATTGAATGTTATGTTTATTGCCTCAAAAATCCAATTTCGCCATCATGGAACATTCTTATCTGTAAAGAAAACCAAAACAAAGAATAATTGAAAAGCAAACCAAAAGGAGAAGAATTTAGGGAAGAAGGCAAGTATTAATTTTTTTCAAAAAATTATGAGGCAAGCTATATTATTTGAAAATATTCATAGCTTATATCACTACAATAACAAAATTCTTTAAACTTTGAGGTACCAATCACTCCTAGCGACTCCCTTGGTCCATCCCTACATGGCCATTTTAATTAACTATTTCTATACTTTTTCAGATAAAAAAATGTTATGTATGAAAATGTTATAATAAATGTAATTTTTATCAATTTTTTTATTATTAAATATAAAGACAATGAATCTCACGTATATTTATTAATACGGATATCACTAATTTTATGTCTAGTAAGAACAAATTTATTTATAGAAAAAAGAGAATAAGGTATAAGTGAAAAATGAAGTACAAAACTACTATTGGAGAGAATCTTTTTTAATGTAAGCCTAGAGACCCAAAAAGACTATCACTAATTTGTAAATTGATTTAATCTTCTACCCTCATATGTTATTCCCATTAAAAAAATATGCTTACATATAACATACTTTTTTATGATTAGATATAGATATGGGACAATGGAAAGGATAGAGAAGATGTGTACAAAATTTGTGTACATATAAATATTAAAAAAAATATTGTGTAGTTTAGATTTAACTTATATATTGTAAGATATACACGTAAAATAAATTTAAATCACATAATATTTTTGTTTTTGGATATATTTCTGTGTACCTAACATTGTTAGGATAGATATTCCACTTCTTAATGGAGGAAAGGGATGGAGAATTCAACCGGTGCCTCTATTTACATATTACACTTCATTTCAAGGCACACTAATACTCAAGGTATACCTTTAGTAATTTAATAAATAAAAAATTTGCTCAATACACAATCTTCCATCTTTACCCTTACTCACACACCCCACCCACAATCTTCCATCTTTACCCTTACTCACTCACACACTCCACCTACAATCTTCAATCTTCCATTGAGTTGGGTAAGAAAAAAGAGAAAAAATAATTATCAAAAAATCTATTGTATTTAGGTGGTTACCACAGAAAAAAAAAAAAGAACCAAAAAATAAAAAAGAAAAAAGAAATATGAATACAAATATTTTAACTAACTTATTTCTATCTCAATTTTCTATTCCCTTGACCAATCAAAGATCCGAAGATAGTGTAAAAGAAACAAGAAGATAAATGACCAAGAAGCTGATAAAAAAGTAAAAGTGACCATGAAGGCAATTGTGACCATCCATAAGAACAAGAAAGCAAGACCAACCAAAAGAACATTCTTACAGCAAGACTAAAAATTAACAAAAATACAAGGCTGGTTATACTCACTAGAACAACTTTAAAAAGAATATCAAAATAAAAATCATAAGCCAATTAGGCCATGTTTGATCATTAAGATTTGTGTTGAAAAGGTAACGATGACGACGACAGTGGAGTGATGAGGGGATGGTGTTGGTTGGAGGGTAGCGGTGGCGAAAAGAAGTAGGATGACTAATGGCAACAGTTGATGGTGGCAACGAATGCCGCTACGGGGTAGAGTTAGGGTTAGGGTTATGGTTATGGTTGGAGAAGATGAGGATATTTTGGGAATATTTAAAAATTGATAGTGTGTATTGAGTGAAAAATAAAAAATCAAAATTAAGTATAATGTGCAATGAGTAATTGGTGTGTATTACGTAAGGTGTGTATCAAAATCCTTTATTCTTTATGATCATTTCACATAAGATTAATATTATAATAAAAAATAAACTAATTAAAAGTATGTCTTGAAATGGAAAGTGATGTGTAGGTAAAAGCACCCGAATTCAACACATTGTTATGTTGGTTAAAGACTCTTTTGCCCATTCTTTCATTACCCCATTACCAACTTTCTTCAATTCCTTCACCCATGTGAATATGTGATGTCATATAATAATAATTAAAAATTCTCAACAAATCGTGTCATTACTATGCAAAAAACAAAAATCTAACATAGAATATGAGTCCACTATAACCATCACTATCCTTCAATAAATCCAAGGCACTGTCAATTGCAAACCCAACACTCTCCATCTGCTTACATCACTCTGCACCAGAGTTCGTCCAAATTTTACTCCGCCTGTAGGGATTGTACTGTACATACACGCACGACACAATTTAATAGGAGAAATTACGATTCAACATACTTTTCAAAGAAATCATTATAGATACATAAAAATGTGTATATTTTTACTTATTGATATTTATAAAGTTTATCATTGATTTATAATTATATTATGTAAATATTACTGATTTGACATTTTTTTAATTTAGGCTTGATTTGGCACACACTATAAAAGTCAAAAAGTTACTCAAAAAGTCAAAAAATTAATACTATTCACTAAAAAAAATTAAAAAAATAATATCCACATAATAATGTAAATAAAAAAAATACAATTAAAAAAGGTACTGACGTGATGGGCCTGTCATTGACTGGAAAAAAAAAATAGAGAGTAAAATATTCATTAAATTGGATGGTAGAGGTGGGCCCGTGGGGGCCCACCATGGGTCCCGTTTTGGTAATCTGAATCGTTTAATATGTACAACTCGTCTGTTACTATATACTTATAAAAAATCACGTCTATCGGATATCGCTAAATCTATGATCAAATCAATTTTGTATAAAAATGGATGGTGTTGTAGTTAACAGTTAACAAAAAAAACTAACACGATCAGATAGCTATCGATATCCAATCAACGTGATTTTTTACAAGCATATAGTACTCGACGAGTTCTACACATTAAACGGTTCCGATTAGTAAAACGGGACCCGTGGTGGGCCCTCATGGGCCGAACAAAACCAACCAATTTATGCCCAAAAACTAGAGAATCAATCTCCTACACACCCTCTACAGCGCTGCTTCCAACCGTACGACCTATACCATTACTTTATTCCCCTATACATTTATTTATACAATTTTTTAATATACATTTTTTTTATAAAAAGTCAAAAAGTTAATCCAAACATCCATATTTTTTTCCTCAACTTTTTAGTTCAAAAAGACAAAATGTGCACTTATTTAGGACACCCCAAACAATCCATAATATTATAATAACATATCAAAATCTTATAAATCTAGGGGAGTGCACAAGAGGCCTGCACTCCTAAAATATCATATATTATACTAAAAAATTTAATATTACAAGAATTTACACCTTCACACATATTTTTGTGTTTTCATAGTGATAATACCGAATTCAATCTTGTTTAGCCTCATCTCTCTTTCCCTCCCTTCCCATAAAGTGGATTTGACCGGTTCGTTTGGGATATAGATTGACTTTTTGATGTTTTTACATTTTGACTATTTTAACTTGGGACTAAAAAGTCTCATTGGGATAGACTTTTTGACTTTTGTGAGAAAAAAAATAAAATGATTATGATTTGAATGTGACATTTTATCTTATTAAACTAAAAAACTTATTTTATATTTTTGATAACTAAAATGGAAAATGAGTGGGAGCACTAATTAGTGCTCCCACTAATTAGGTGGCAGTGGGTCTCACCAGTAATGATGTGATGTTTTGGTCTTAGAGTTGTATTTTTTTTTTTTGACTTTTTTAATGCATTAATGCTATTAGTAGTGGTGTTTTTAGTGGAATGAAACATTGTTGAACTAAAATAGGCCCAATCTCACTCAAGCCCACATGCCAAACGAGCACTTAATAGAAAGAAGCCAAAGAGAAAATAATGAAGATAGCAATGTGTGTCACTGTCTACAATTAAAGTACTTAGAACACAACTCCTTTTTTGCATTGCTAATAGGGTTTCATATAGACCTATATATATATATATACGGGTTTATTTATGGCGTGTAATTTACACCTTACACCTTACACCTTACACCTTACACTTACACCTTTTGTGAAAAATTAAACCTTACACTCACACCTTTTTTTGAGGTTGCACACCATTTGCAACCCACTTACACCTTACACCTTACACTTACACCTTATATTTATACTTACACCTTACACTTACACTTTTTATGTAAGTAACACATGGTGTGCAATTACACACTTAAGAAAACTCCTATACATACACAGTTATACTAAAAATCTAAAATTATTTGTATTTAAAATTAAACCTAAAATTATCAATTTATAGTTGAGATTCAAATCTCAGCCGCCCATTTATTTTCTGAGTATATTTCTTGACCCACATTCTGGGCTGCTAGAGTTTTCTTCCTTTTCTTTTCTTTTCTATTCTTTTCTTTTTTTTTTTTCCAAATTTTTCCCACGAGTTTCTCTGGAATACAAGAAAATGACCCCTAAAAAAAAAGGAACGTAATATGTTAATGTTTCATTAATTTCATAGCACTTCTCATTATATATAATAGATTTTTGTAAGATATTTTACCATTTATCTTTTCGTTAATGAACAATCAAAAAAGAAAAATTATTCACTATCATTAGTGGCAATGCCACAACTTCTAATCTCATCATTTATTGGAGTGAACACCAACACTAACAAGGGTGCGATTATTATTTGTAGGATGACCACCAAATGTGGCTATAATAGTTTCTGGTAAAATTTTATTGAGGAAATTACATAACAAAGTAGGTTTGAAAAAATATTTACAGATTAATGATAAATTTTATCAACATTAAAATATAAAGTGATAAATTTTTCCATTAATTAGTAATTAATTTTTCAAAATTTCACTGAGCTGTGTTTTATCCAATTTTATTTAGAATTAAAATGTGAATAAAATTTATTGCAAATAAAGTTTACAACGCACTAACTTTAAATTTATACCCAACACTTCAATTGTTAAATAAAATTCGTAAAATTCTCTAAAAATCTAAAATTATTGAGATAAAATTAAAGCAGTAGACTTCGTTTGGCTATCTCAGTTGGGACTAAAATAACCACTAAAAATAAAATAAACTAAAAAGTCAATAAAACATAATGTTACATTTAAATCATAATCATTTTACTTTTTATCTCATAAAAATCAAAAAAACCAACCCAAATGAATTTTTTAGTCTCAAATTTAAAAAAAAAAAAAAAAAATTAACTCTACAAAGTCAATTAAATTTTTTTTTGCCAAATGACAATTATGAACTTCTTGTAGTCATCATGTAACATATACACACAAATAAGAGAGAGAGAGAGAGAGAGAGAGGGGGGAGGGGAGGGAATTAACTTAGAGGTATATTAGAAATTTCAAATGATTTATCAAATTTCTCACATCAATATGAGATTCACATATATATGAATTTGTATAAATTTCATAATTTAACAAATTATTTAGAATTAATAACATTTTTTACTAACTTAACTTGTATCTGTTCTCAGCTCTCTCTAATTAATTCACTGTGTATGCCATGCCGTACTGTATTTGGAAGTGTACAAAAAATAGTAAAATTTACCCTAAAGGAGAAAAGTATAGTTGGATATTTTGTTGGACCACCTGCGGTCATATATGTTTGAGTACTCACCTATACATAGCCCTTGTTCGGCATGAAAATTTTTGGAATTAAAAGATTAAAATAATTATAAAAAAATATAATAAATTAAAAAAAATAAAATAAATTAAAAAGTTAATAAAATAAAATGTCACATTTAAATTATAATTATTTCTTTTTTTCTCTCACAAAAATTAAAAAAATTAAAAAATTTATCCCAAACGAAACTTTTTAACTCCAAACTAAAATATTTAAAATGCTGAAAAGTAAAAAAATCAACTCACATCGCAAGTTCCTCTTGTAATGTGTAAGTATTTAGCTATATACACATAAATTTGAATTATTTTAGTTGTAATTTAAAGGGAACTTCATAAAAGCAAAGTTGAAGTTAGAGGCGGTGTATAGTAATTTTTTCTAATTTTTTTTTTTCAAATTGAAAGTTGATAATTAAAAAAAAAAATCAATTTTTTTTCTCACTTTTGAGTTGATTAGAAAATAACAATTAAAAGCACATTTCTTTCACTTTTCAGATAATTATTTATTTTTCTTTTTTTATTTATTTAAGTTATTTTTACCTTGTAAAATATAAATAGAAGTTGTCCGAAATATTCTAATACTAATTCCTAAAATATATATTAAACAAATTATACGTTTGGTAACACTTTTATTTCTTGTTTTCTAGTGTTCATTTTATTTTTATTTTTAAAAAAATTGGAAACAAAAATTTATTTGGTATATTATTCTCATTTTTAAAAAAAGTAAATTTGGTTCTAAAATTTTCAAAATTTATAGAGGAAAAAAAGTGTTTATATTTGTTTTCAAAATAAAATTTTCACTCTAATGCCTCCCTCTCCCACCACCTATAGCCACCACCAACCTTTGGCATCGTCGTCTGACAACCAACGAGCTCCGATTAACTTCCTGCGACCTTAGACAACATTCTGGTCACCCTATGACCTACAAGAACACTTTGGCCAAAAACTCTGGAGGCACTACCATACACCATATCTGTCTAATCTCTACCTTCGACAACTCACTAAGGTCAAGTTTGGTATATTGCAAAAAAGTCAAAAAGTCAAAAAATTATTCAAAAAGTTAAAAAGTTAATACTATTTACCAAAAGTCAACAATTACGGCTGCACAACTCTCAATCCTAATTTTTCCCTACAAATCAATTTTTACAATTTTTTATTATATATTTTTTCATAAAAAGTCAAAAAGTTAATTCAAACATCCATATTTTCTTCCTCAATTTTTTAGTCTAAAAAGACAAAAAGTACACTTATTTAGGACACCCCAAACAACCCTTATTCTTTTTTATTTTTGTTTTCATAATATTTTTATACACCAAACCATAAGTTTATAGTTTTTGTAAATAGAGAATAGGAATCAAATAATGTTATTAAACGACACTCAAATAATTTTAATAAACTATGCTAAACAAAATCATAGTGCGATTCAACATCATATAACATGATTTTGCCCTCTCATTAGCAAATACAGCACCAAGTGAGCCCCAAGCCTTTTTTAGTTGGAATATGTTTGATCAATGTGTTGTTGCCTCTTCAATGGACCACAGATTAAGACTTGCACCTAAATGTACAAGATCAAAACGCAACACCTAGCATTTGCACATGGTACAGTTGTGGCTAATAAATTACCTCCGCCGGTTAGTGATATAAGAACGATTTGTTACGGCTTTTGGAGGTGATTATAACTTATGGAAAAAGACCCAAATCTCATTTTCTCCCACTTTCTTGACCCCATTTTCTCTTGATTGGTCAGATTTTTTTTTTTTTTTTTTTTTTTTTTTTTTTTTTTTTTTTTCAATCACCACCCGCCATGTGGGGGGGGGGGGGTGGTGGGGTAGTGATTGGAGGGGGTTTCTATCAAAGCCCATAACTTATTTTGATTTGGAAGTCTGTAGACTGTTTAGTGCAGCTTCTGCTTATAGCTTTATTAGGCAGAAATAGCTTAAATAAACTGAAAAAAACTGATTATTTGAAAGTTGGGATAGGGGTGCTTTTAACTTATATTTTCTGATTATTAGCTTTTCACTTAAAAAAACTCCACCAAATAGGTTCATAGAACGTGTATTCAAATGGAAGTTGATCACAACTTTTTTAAAGAAACATTTTTATTTTTTTATAAAATTTATATGATAGTGATATTTTTAAAATTGTATTCCCAATGACAAATATTTTTATTTGAAATTACAGTGTTTTTGGTATGAAGAATACTTCATTCTGTATATAAATTATGCACAAAAATTATAGCATTACTCTAAACAATTTCATTGATGGCCATATAGAGATGAGGATCATGTGATTTTGTGCTCTAGCACTTCAATTTCTGATCAAAGTAATTAATAAGTACTTGGCTCTTTACCTTGTTTTGGTTTCTTGTTATGCACAATGTTCAGACCAATATATGTCATATGTATGTACTTATTTAGCATATTTGATTAGTAACAAAATTTGTTATTCATTGGCTCTAGCATGATCAAAAGAATGCATTATTATTTGGAGCACTGGGTGTTTTAATGAAAGAATACAAACAAATTTAACTGAAAAATAAATTAAAATGCTATGATTTAAATTAAAAATTCAGATTCTATTTTATTACAACTCTGATTTTTTTTTTTTTCTTTTTTGGTTGTAATTTCTCCCTTTAAAATAAAATTAACCTTTTATTCATTGTAACAAACATTAATCAAGGACCCTTGACAAAACCCAAGGATCAATCGACACTCTTGAATCGCATGATCCTAACAAACAAAATGAGTTGATAAGAATCGAATCTGAGTTGAGCATATGGGGAGCAAACCCACTGCCATCTAGGTTACCCCTGTGGTAAATGGCTTATTGGTGTGTAGTAAGAAGAGAAATATGAAAGAGGTAGTATAGATTCCAAGTGCTTCTGCTACACCCAACAAACACTCTTACTTTTTTTATTAAGGGTAAATCAGAAATATACTCTTTGAAGTTTGCATAAAATATGGATTATCTTCTATGATTTTAGAAATTATATATTGCCCTTTTAAATTTTTAATTACACAAAAAACAACCCATTTTATTAATAAATTATTAAGTCAATTAAATTTTTTTTAATGATTTTAGAAATATATTTTCGCCAATCAAAAAAAAAAAATTAACTAATTTTCACCGATAAAAAAAAAAAAAAAAAAGTTCTTAATGATTTTAGATATTTATTTCAATTAACAATTCTGGTAATTTTATTATTTTATAAGAGAGTAGTTAGGATTTTTTTTTTGGTTAATTCTATTAAATAAAAAATTCTGACAATGAAATATTTATAATTTTCAAAATTACAAGAGCAATCTATTTCTGAAACAAATTTCAGGAGGTATATTTGTAATTTATCCAATTATTTAATGTATGCAGTCTTATGAGGGTATGGAATTTTAACTGGAATGAATAAACAATGGGCCAAATTCTATTTTCACACAGCTACTTATCTAAGTATACACACTTAATGAATTATTATTTTAGTGACAATTACAAGCTAAAGTAAAATGACCATAATAGATATTAAAACACACCCACAATATTATAGGAAAATATTTTTTGTACACATCTTTTTAAAAAATTTACAAAAAAAATTCTCAATGCACATGTTTTCATAATTTTAAAAAAAAAACTAAATCCTAATTCCTCAATTTTAGAAAAAAAAATAGCAGGAAACAAAATAGATTAAGAGATTTTTATGATCTTTCTTTCTTTCTTATTAGCATCAATTTTCTAGTCAATCAAACAGATTAAGGGGTGATTTGAAATGATCTAAATAAGTGCACTTTTTGACTTTTTATGAAATATAGGTTGGATATGGGTTGAGTTTGAAGTGATGTGGTAGAGAGGTGATGTGACTTAAATAGAATAGTGATTTTTTGAATTTTTGACCTTTTTGAAGGATGTCAAACCAGGCCTAAGATCACATATTTATACATTCAACTGAAATAAAAGCATTATAAAATAATTAAAAATTCTTGGTTGTGTAGAAGAATTTTCATTACATATTAAACTTTTTGTTAAAAAAAAAACCTTTTTTAAATCCAACATTCTACAATAGACTCTTATGAACTAAACCCTAAAAATCATAGATATTGCGGTTCTTAATCTCAATCAAAAAAAAAAAAAAAAAAAAAAAAAAAAAAAATCTTATCCTAACTTCTATGGTGGATCAGACCCCTCCCCTTGTCCATTTCCACAGCCACTCTCCATTTGTTGCTCTCTTCCTCCATTCCCAACATGTTTGTTCAGTACCAAATCGGTACCATCATGAAGCAAAAGCACAAATTGAACATCTTAATAACAAAGACTCAGATGAGATTTCATTCAACTAATCAACATGCAAGTAGAAATACTAGGGCTTGTTTGGAAAATGAAAAGATGGGTTTGATGATGGAGGTTAATGAAGATAATAGAAATGAAATTCTTTTGAGTTCAAAGCTGCTATTTGTTAGAGTTTCAATTTCTTCTTGATCAGAGTTTACTCTTGACTATAGATCGACTCCACCGATTTGGCCTTGGACGAATTGCTCATCGACTCCATGAGAGGAACTAGATTGATGTGAGAATGTGTGGAAAGATAGTTGAGGTGGTGTATGTATAAGATATAAGTTAAGATATGATTAGAATATTTGGTGTGTAGAATGTGAACAATAATTAATAATCAAATTACTAAGTGGTGCATTGAAAAATAATATGTACTAAGATAAGTAGATGTGTAGAAATAAAATTTCCTGAACAATGGTATGTTAGAACGTCAATATAGTATGAGTTTGGTTTTACCATAAGTATTGATATTTCAATAAGCCAATTAGAGAAATGGGAAATTTTGTTGCAGGGACTGAAATGAGTAGTATTTGTCAGAATGGCAAGAAAAATATACATGAGGCCATGGGGAGTTGCAGAGAAAGGGTCTTCAAAGAAATGAGGGATAGATAGTACTGCTGAGACTCAACAAAGGATCTAATCATGATGTGTAAAGAATTATAACGCTTGTTCCTAAGGATGATGATGATCCATAATTGTGTTGGGGGAGATTTAAGAAAAGTTGTTTTGTTTGTACCAAAATTTACACTCAATTGTTTGTACCAAAACTTACAAACATACACATTGTTGTCGAGGAATAAACATTTATCGGTCAAGGATTACACGTGGGAAGGATCGCACTGTTTTAATAAATAACAAGGTTTGTTTTTTTCAAATATCTTATTATCAAGAATGTGAATAAAATTGGATTCCTTTTGTGGATATGGGATGAGGGATGATAGCAATAGTGAAATTAGAAGAGTTAGAGTCAAGAGTGACTTGTCTCCTTCCGTTAACGTATTCTCATTATTATGTCTCTAAAACAATGTTATTTGCCCCTCTGAAATAATATGATGTCATCGTTTTACTTAAGTTAGAATTTGCTCGTGAAGTAATGATATTTTATATCTTAGATCTTCAAAAAGACACGCGTCACACCCTAAACAAGACCTTTGGTAGATGGCCGGGAGGGGAATATTGGGAGAGCATCTAAACCCCAATAATGATTGTGCATTTACTTATAAAAATTAATTGTCAAAAAATATAGAAATTGTACTTAATACTTTGTTAACCGAACACTAAAAGCCATCTTTTTTCTTTTTCCACTTTTTTTATAAAAAAAAAAACACAAGTTAACAAATGTCTTAAAAGGAAAAAGCCTGTTAATTTGTTCAAATGATTACCTAAAAAAAGAAATAAAAAAAGCCAAACAAGAATCATTGATTATTTCTACTTAAGAATATCACTTTAATCTTAAGCAATTAAAATCTGTCAAGATAATATATATTAGATTTGTAGTCTCTTTATTTTATCTTCGATATTAATTTGGTCCTTATAATTTTAATTGCATTAATTTTTTCTTACATTTTCTTAATCTAATTGATAATACTTTTTGAGAGGGTAATTTATATTCATAAATTGGGCCGAGCTAGGTGTTGGGCCGAGCTAGGTCTAAGAACGGCAGATGGTAAATACACCGGCCGAAGTGGAGTAGTGCGGATAGTTCGGTTGCCAAACGGGCGTCCGTAGTTCGGTTACGGCTGTTATCAAAATAGACCGGTCAGCGAATCTAGGTCGGTCAAAGGACATTTCGGAGAACTGACCGGTCTTGGATTGACTCCGGTTCGGACGCGGTAGTCCGGTTGGGTTGCACCCTAGTCCGGTTGAACTCTCTTATGGTTGGCTCGGTTGTGCATGAGAAACCGAGGTACGAGAAGTAAAAGCGAAATCCGGACTATGGGTTACTTCGGTCGTAATGGAGTTCGGCCATAATGAAGCCATCTCACTTGGCTTATGCAGTGAGGGGGGTGTTGAAGATAAGCATTATCTTCCAGGAGGAGTATGATTCCTAGAAGGACTCTACGCATGGAGAAATAAGAGTCCTAGGAGGACTCTTTGCATGGAGAAGTTAGAGTCCTACTAGGATTGTGCCACTCGAAACCTATATAAGCTCACCAATATCACCTATGAAGAGGTAATGCAATTTTTGCTCCCTGACTACATTGAGCTTTTGCCTACTTGTCTTGCTTACTGACTTAGGCATCGGAGGGGTTTTCCGGCACACACCCGCCGGCCAGCTCACGTTTGTGTTTTCAGGTGGTGGAACGACGACGTATTGAGGAACGCAGACTTGATCAACAGGATTATACGAGAAGGTGAATTTCTTTCCCGTACAATTGGCGCCGTCTGTGGGAAGAACAGACAAGAACAACCTCTTGATCAAGTGTTTTCTCTCAAAATTCAATGGCCAACAATGAAGAACTGCCTCAGTCCGCCATTGACGGACAAACTCCAGACGGAGGTGCAAGGCGAGAAGGCCTACCTTTGGTCCCTCCCATGGCGAACCTGGAACCACAAAGGCAAAATTCCAGAAGGGATGCAAGGGGACGAAGGAGGAATAGCAGCCCTCATCCCTCTCGTTCGCAAAGCCCAGAAAGACAAAGGCGCAGGGTTGATCCTCAGGCTTTGGAGGATCGCGTCAAAGCACAAGACGAGTTGATACGGCGGATGGCAGCAGACATGGAAGCTCTCAAACGCCGGGTGAAAGGAAAAGAAGTGGCGACAGGAGAGGGGCGCACGAACAAGACGCCCCCTCGCCACTCAGAAGGTCGTAGTAGGAATTCAACACCCTCCCAGGCAGAAGACAGAAGCCTCAGGACAGGCGATACGCAGTCAAGATCTTCCAGAACTCGTCACTCCAGGTCTGAGAGGGCGAGATCTGAAAGGTCTTACACGGAAGGAAGCACATACTGGCCTTCGCATACACACCAAACAAGGTCCAGACAAACGGAGTTACCCAGGTCATCCGACCTACGAACCGTGCTAGAAGAAAAGGCACGACGCAGGGAGGATGCCAAGGCGCGTGATCCACATAGAGTTTCGGCCTTACAGCGGTTGGCTCCTCGGACGCATGGAAGCGTCGAGGTTGGAATGCCACAACCGCGCCCGGCCTACGAACCAACGGACAAAGTATTAGCAAGGCTGCAGACCTCACCGTTCGTCCCCGCGATTGAGAACGCGCCTTTTCCGTCAGGCTTTCTACAACCGAAGTTCACTACATACGAGGGGAAGACGGACCCCTACTTGCACTTAAGCCATTTCCGCCAGGTCATGGCTGTATACCGGCGGAATGAGGCGCTGATGTGTATCCTATTTCCCTCAAGCCTTGGTGACCTTGGCTTGACTTGGTTTGAGAAACTCCCAGAGGGCAGCATAGCCTCCTGGGCGCAATTGGCAGAAGCATTTGTCACAAGATTCAGAACAAACACTAAGACTCCGGTGGAGATCGACCAGCTACTCTCCATCGACATGGGCGAAAAAGAGACCCTGAGGTCATATAACAGCCGTTATTGGGAGACATTCAACCAGATTGGGGACTGCCCAACCAATCTCGCCATTGCGCAATACAAGAGAGGACTCCCAGTTGGGAACAGACTGAGGGATTCTATCACCATGACGCCACCTCTTACCATGGAAGCCCTGATGGAAAGAGTGCATCAGCACATCAGGGTAGAAGAGGATGGCGCCCGTGCCAAAGCAAAGTCTGGCACGACCGCAGCGCCAGAAAAGAAGGCCTCAGCAAAGGTCAATGCGGTAAATCGGCCGAACAAAAATGGGCGTGGAAGACGCGACAACGAAGAAGACCGAGATGAGAGATGGTTGAGAGTCCGCACCGCCATTACCACAGTGTTCAAAAAACCAATCTACCGTATACTTAGTGAGATTCGAGACGAGCCTTTCATCAAGTGGCCAGCCAAGATTGGCGAGGCCCAGAAGGACTACGATGACAGATCCAGATGCACCTACCACAAGGAAAAGGGGCACCGAACTGAGAACTGTATGCCGTTGAGGCAGCATCTGGAGGAGTTGGTGGCGGCGGGCCACCTGGATAAATACATAGAAGGAGGGGCGCAGCCAGCCCCACAGGACCACAACCTCCCTAATGGAATGCCGAACGACGCCCCACCGCAAGGCACCATCAACGTAATCCATGGAGTCTTTGAACCAGAGCGTGTATGCGAGCTCAGAGGTTCAATCAAAAAAGCAGAGCACTTGAGAGAAGTGCTAAGTGCCCAACCAGTCGTCAAAAAGGGGAGGACAGAAGCCACAAATGTCATGTCCTTTTCAGATAAAGACTTGGACAGAATATATAGCCCACACAATGATGCCTTGGTCGTCACACTCCGAGTCAAGGATTTTGACGTCAAGCGGATTCTGATTGACCAAGGTAGTTCGTGTGAAATCATGTACTATGAAACTTTCAAGCAACTCAAGCTGCAGGACAAGGACTTAGCCCCAGCCGTATCCCCTTTGATTGGATTCAATTCTATGCCGGAGTGGCCAGTCGGCAAAATCATCCTTCCAGTCAGAGCAGGGAGTGTGACAAAGCAAGTGGAGTTCTGGGTGTTAAAGGTTCCATCCACCTACAACATCATCTTGGGCAGAACGTGGCTGCACGCCATGCGCTCGGTAGCATCCTCCTACCACCAAGTGATGAGGTTCCCCAACGACACCGGAGTAATAGAGGAGGTTTATGGGGACCAGATTATGTCCAAGCAGTGCTTCGTTGCAACGAATGGGAGCCGCGCTGCCAAAGGATATGTTCATTCGGTTGAAGAACCAGAGAGTAATGAACTATTCGCGGATGTTGGCAAAGCGGCTAGTCAGAAGGCAGTGGAGGACTTGGTGGAGGTCAGAATAGACGAGAAGAACCCGGATAAGTTCTTCTTGCTTGGCTCGTCGTTGTCTAGCACTGAGAGGCTAGAGGTCTTGGAGTTTTTGACCTCTAACATCGAAGTGTTTGCCTGGACTCCATACGACATGCCAGGCATTGATCCCAACTTCATCTGCCACCAACTCAACGTCCACCCATCTGCCAGGCCAATCATTCAGCGCACCCGCAGATCGGCACTCCACCACGCCGAGATAGTGGCGGAAGAAGTGGGAAACTTGTTGGAAGCAGGGGCAATCAGAGAGGTGCACTACCCCAGATGGATCTCCAACACGGTGGTGGTGCCAAAGAAAAATGGCAAGTGGCGCGTTTGCGTCGATTACAAAACTGTCAACAGAGCATGTCCCAAAGATAGCTTCCCCCTACCAAGGATCGACCAACTGGTGGACCTAACAGCTGGTCACAACAGGCTTAGCTTCCTTGACGCATATAGAGGCTATCACCAGATCGCAATGCATGAACCAGACCAGGAGGTCACGTCCTTCACCACTCCAAGAGGACTATACTGTTATAAGGTCATGCCCTTTGGCCTGAAGAACGCAGGGGCGACATTCCAGCGAATGGTCACCAAGATGTTTGAGCCATTGTTAGGCAAAACAATGGAGGCTTACATCGATGATATGGTGGTCAAGAGCAAGAGTGAGAGTGACCATCTCAAGGACCTAAGTGAAATGTTTGAGATCCTGAAAAAGCATAAGTTACGCCTCAACGCGTCGAAGTGTGCTTTCGGAGTGGGATCAGGTAAATTCTTAGGCTTCTTGGTGACCAACCGAGGTATAGAAGCTGACCCTTCTCAAATCAAAGCAATTCAGGAGTTAGAGAGACCTAACTCAGTAAAAGAAGTGCAGCACCTTACTGGCATGGCAGCAGCACTTAACCGATTCATCAGCCGGTCTTCAGACAGATTGCGTCCATTCTTTCAGTCATTAAAAGCTAAGTTTGAGTGGGACGAAGAATGCGACCAAGCCCTGGCGAGTCTGAAGGAATACATGTCTTCTCCACCATTACTTGTTACCCCCAAACCTGGAGAAGAACTCTTCCTCTACTTGGCAGTTTCTCAGCACGCAGTAAGTGCAGTGTTAGTTCGAGCAGAAGGAATCCAACACCTACCCATCTTCTATGTCAGCAAGACATTGCTGGGAGCGGAAACAAGGTACTTGCCTCTAGAGAAGCTAGCACTGGCATTAATGATGGCATCCAGGAAATTGGCGCACTACTTTCACGCCCATACCATCGTCGTCCTCACAGCTTTTCCATTAAAAGCTCTGTTTGAGAGGGCCAACTTTTCTGGGCGAGTTTTGAAGTGGGCAGTAGAGTTGGGACAATATGATGTAAAGTTCCAACCCAGAACCGCGGTAAAGGCCCAATCTTTGGCAGACTTCGTCGCAGAATTCACTCCTGGAAGCCACCAAGTCTGCCCAATCGACCTGACTGACACAACCAAACTAGGGATGGAGATTGACGCCGGAATAGCGCAACCCCTAGTACAGGCTACTCAGTCAGCGCCCAAGGCAGACCAGAATAGAAAAGGCGAGGAGGAATCCAACCTTACTACACCAAGTCAAGATTCATTGGCAACTAATGACTTGGGCCCATCGGAAGATAAGGGGCAAACTGCAACTATGGACTCTGAAGAAGACATTAGCAACCTGGAAGACCCCAAGGCATCGTCCGATCCCTCCACCTGTTGGAAGTTGTTCGTTGGGGAGATGTGGAAACTCTTTGTGGATGGGGCATCCAATCGACATGGAGCAGGACTTGGCATAGTCCTCATCTCTCCAGACGGCCTAGTAGTGGAGCAGGCAATCAACCTTGGCTTCCCAGCATCGAACAATGAAGCGGAGTACGAGGCGCTCCTTGCAGGGCTCAAATCAGCAGCATACATGAAGGCCACCGAACTAATGGTCTACAGCGACTCACAATTGGTAGTGAATCAAATTTCGGGCGATTATGAAGCAAAGGATGAAAGAATGGCTAAGTACCAAGACTTAGTCAGGACAGAGATCAAGAAGTTTGAAGTCGTCAGAATAGAACAAATTGGCAGGGAGGAGAATAGCAGAGCAGACGAACTTGCAGGCTTCGCCTCAATGGCAGATACCTCCATCCCTCATCCACTATTGATTGACTATCTGCCCAGACCAAGTATTGAAGACCCAGAAGCTGAAGAGGTATGTTGTGCGGAGTTAGGTCCTTCTTGGATGGACCCCATCATACTGTTCCTGAAAGACGGCACTCTTCCAGAAAATAAGAAAGAAGCAAACAGAATAAGAGCCAAGTCGCAACGATTTTGGCTCTCTCCATCCTTAGCATTATACAAAAAGTCGTTTTCAGGACCTTACTTAAAGTGTGTCCACCCCAGCAAGGTAGAAGCATTCCTGTTTGAGATACACGAAGGGGTTTGTGGCAGCCATCAAGGAGGAAGGTCATTGGCATACCGAGCTATTTCACAAGGATATTGGTGGCCCTACATGCAAGCGGATTCGGAGAAGTATGTCAAGAAATGTGAAAAGTGTCAGAAGTTTGCGCATCAGATACACCAACCTGCAAGAGAACTCCTACCTCTCACAAGCCCATGGCCTTTCGCAATATGGGGCTTGGACATAGTGGGACCGCTCCCAACAGCACCAGGCAACAGGAAGTTCTTTCTTGCGGCAACAGACTACTTCACAAAGTGGGTAGAAGCAGAAGCTTTGGCGTCAATCAAGGAAAAAGATGTGAAGAAGTTTGTCTGGCAGAACATTATTACTCGCTTCGGCATACCAAAAGCACTGATTTCAGACAACGGCACTCAGTTTGATGGCAGAATTTTCAGAGGCTTTTGCGAAGAATACAAGATAGAGTTTTACAACTCCACACCGGCATATCCCCAAGCAAATGGTCAGGCAGAGGCATCAAATAGAGTTGTCTTGGACGGATTGAAGAAAAGGTTGGAGAAAGCCAAAGGCAAGTGGGCGGAAGAGCTCCCTCATGTCTTATGGGCTTATCGCACCACACCGCGGCGGTCAACAGGGGAAACACCATTCTCCTTAGCATATGGCATGGAAGCAGTCATCCCCTTAGAAGTCGGCCTCCCCACGATTCGGAGTGAAAACTTTGATCCAGACCTAAATGGCGAAGCAATAGCATTGGAACTTGACTTGGCGGAAGAAAGAAGAGAAAAGGCGCTAGTGCACATCGCCTCCTATCAGCAAGAGTTGTCCAGAAAATACAACAAAACAGTACATCCAAGGCAGTTCAAGATTGGCGATTGGGTACTTCGCAAAGTGATGGGAAACACACTGGTCCCAGGAGATGGCAAGTTAGGGCCCAATTGGGAAGGTCCTTACAAAGTGGTCGGATTAGCAGGCAAAGGGGCATACCACTTGGAAGATGAGGACGGCAAAGCAATTCCTAGGCCATGGAACACTGCCAATCTCAAGATATTTTACTTTTAGCTTTTTTCTTTTTTGAGTATGTGTAATTTTTCTACTTTCTCAATAAAACAAGTCGATTCTTTTCAGTATATTTGTTTTCCATAGAAAGTAGCTTTAGTAAGGTAGTAGCATTGTAAACATAGTTGGCCGGAATACCCAACTATCAACCTTTCCTAGGTCCAGGATAAGGATCCAGACTGCAGGACGTTTGGTCGGAATAACCAAGCATTTTATTCTAAGTTGGCCGGAAAAACCAACTTAGAGGTTGGCTGGATTAAACCAACACTTAGCCAAAGTATGGGAATGGCAAAACAACACTTAGCCAAAGTATGGGAATGGCTAAATTAACACTGAGCCAAAGTATGGGAATGGCTAAACGAGTAGTTGGCTGGATTAAACCAACACTCTGTACTCCTCAGCCAAAGTAAGTGTATGGCTGAAGAGTGGTTGGCTGGATTAAACCAACTCTTTGTACTCTTCAGCCGAAGTAAGCTATATCGGCTGATGAGTGGTTGGCTGGATTAAACCAACTCTTTGTACTCTTCAGCCGAAGTAAGCTATATCGGCTGAAGAGTGGTTGGCTGGATTAAACCAACTCTTGGTACTCTTTAGCCGAAATCAGATATATCGGCTGAAGAGCGGTTGGCTGGATTAAACCAACTCTTGGTACTCTTTAGCCGAAGTAAGTTATATCGGCTGAAGAGTGGTTGGCTGGATTAAACCAACTCTTTGTACTCTTTAGCCGAAATCAGATATATCGGCTGAAGAGTGGTTGGCTGGATTAAACCTACTCTTTGTACTCTTTAGCCGAAATCAGATATATCGGCTGAAGAGTGGTTGGCTGGATTAAACCAACTCTTTGTACTCTCCAGCCGAAGTAAGTTATATCGGCTGAAGAGTGGTTGGCTAGTGAGTTATATAGCTAACCGAGATCACAGTTGTAATTTAGCAGATTCAAATTTGTCACATAGGCAACCAAGCAAGTTCATAACCGTAATACAAGTTATTCAAGTTCAGAACCGGAATGCAAGTCGAAAGATTTTTTCATTCAAATCAAAAGGAAGTACAAACGAGGGGCCGTAGCCCGGTTACAGACACCCAAAACCGAAATACAAGAAAGAAAAAAGAAGCAAAAAATACAAGTCATCCTAGGAGTGCATCTAGTTCGGCATCGAACTCCGCTTCAGCAGCCGCCTGGAGATCGGTTTGAGGAGGGAGCCCGGTTTGAACCGTGGTATCCGCTGGCAGGGAAGAGTTAGCTGGTATCTCGTTGGTTAAATCCACGGTTGGCTCCAACCGAGCTGCTTGATTGTTTTGTTGATCGGTGACAACCGGAGTCAGAGATGGCTCCCCCTCATCATCTGCATCGTCGTCATCATCTTCATCATCTTCTTCGTCATCAGACGCTTCAAGGAATGCCTTTTGAAGATCGTCCGCATATTGCTTAAGTGAGGCCGGAATAAAGTACGGTGGAGCGTTGTAAGCGTCGGTGTCAGGAGTGCAACCGAGCTTCTCCACCGCACTTCGCCAACCGCACTTGAAGAATAGGTCTTTTGCAGCGCCACATTGAAGGCCGTATGCAGTTTCAGCCTTCTTGAATCCTTCCTTTCTGCCCTTCTTTACTTCGGCGTTCAGTTGGGCTATCTCGGCGTCTTGTTTGGTCTGCATCTGGGACATCTCCCTCAGGTAGTAATCTTTTACCTCGGTCACGGCCTTTTGTTTATCACTTTCAGCCGAGGTAACCAGTCCGGTGAGACGTGATACCTCGGCCTCCAGTTCGGCCGCCTTGTTCTGGGCCTGCCTTAGTTCGGTAGCTTTGGCCACGGCGTCCTTCATGGCCTGCCTCGCGGTCTTGCGAAGCTCCATCACCTGCCGGTGTGCAAGTGTGGTTTTTTGAAGAGCCTGCACAAAGTACAGTGAATTTTTTAGTTGCTGACCGAAATGGAAGTTGGACAAATTTTGAAGACGGAAAGGCTAGTATTGCTTACCACAACCATGGACTTCGAAGCAGACCGAAGTGACTTGAGCTCGGTGTTGAGCTTCTTCTGATGGTGCTCCATGTCTTTCGGAAGGCACACACCTCTGGCCAGGTTGAAGGCCAGAAGGTGATCTTTATCTGAGACGACGGAGTCACCCTCGTCGATAGCCCGGTTGTTGAAGACTAGGGGGGGAGCCCACTGGGGGTTTTCAGATCGGTTCGATGATTCCGGCTGGGGGTCCGGTTGAATAACTGCTGGTGGGTTTGGTGGCAGGACGTTCTCCTCTTCGTCGACAAGTCGTGGCCCGGTTTGTTCAGTCCGGGCACGCTTGTTTCGGCGCGAAGCAGAAGGCTGTTGGGATGGAAGAGCCACTACGGCCTCGGTTGAATGGCCGGTCTGTGGTACCTCGGCTGGGTTTGTTTCGGTGAGCATGGCCCTCATTCTGTTTTTCTTCGCCATCTCTTGTTCAGGAGTTAATCGCACAAGGACGATTTCGGGCAAGTTTGGGTCCGGTGCTGGAGGGTCCTCGAGGAGAAAATCTGTGACTTTTGCTTTTCGACGACCGGAGTATCTGTAGGTCGGCTCGAATTCAAGAAGCTTTGCCCAACTCCTTTCTTTCACCCGGAGTGCGGCACGGAGTACGGCGAGGTTGGGGTAGTTGTAGTTGGAGATGAGATGAGCTTTATCTGCAAAGCAAAAGAAGACAAGTGTTAGTCCGGCTTGCTATGTTAATGAAATTCATGGGAAAGACGAAATGGAAACCGAAGTACTTATACCGGGCTCTCCTTTCTTCCAGTTTATTCTTCGGCCTGGGATTCGGGCTTGGAAGTCCTCGAAGTTCCCAGAAACCCAGAAGAAATCATCATCATTGACGTCTTTGTCCGGTGTACGTTTGATAATTTTTTCTCGGCCACGGCGCACTCTCAAATAGTAGCACCAGCCTTGATTTTTGGAGCCAATGGAGTATTGATGTAGTATTTCGGCCAAACCCAGGTTTAGACCGGTTTTGTGGTTCAGGGCGGCTATGCCCATTATTATACGGTATGTATTGGTGGATAGCTGAGTGGGGCAGAGTCTGGTTTGTCTAAGGAATTCACAAATTAGTGGCTGGACTGGGAATCTGAGTCCGGTTTCTACTATGGATTGGAGGGTGAATGGGACAAAGCCTTCTTCGTCCCATGGGTCGACTCCTTTTTTGGCTAGTTTTAAATTTACATCGGCTGGAATGTTGTATTGTTCTCGGAAATCAGCTAGGCCGCCTGGGGTTTCTACCAAGTGTCTGTACTTCCCCATTTATTTTATAAGTTAAAAAATAATTTATCTCGGTTAGAGGAGCGTGCTCAGTAGTCCGGTTGGACGCACAGAGGGAGTGCCTGGACAGCCTAAGTCTGCAAAGTTGAAAAAACAAGGAGTCAAGCACAGATCAAAGACCGTGCTACAAAAATAAAGCAAGAAAGGTTGGTCTTATTTCGGCTCTACAGGGTGCTTAGTTGTTTACATCGGCTTGTAAAAGGTTCTCCTTATCTCGGTTGGCACGTTGTGTTCGTTATTTTGGTTTTACTTAAAGGGTTCCTTACTTCGGTTAAGCCTCAAGGGGCAGTTTTTCTGAGTTCGGTTTTGGAACTCAGGGAGCTGGCTTGGCCCCGGAAGCTAAGCTCGGTTAGAGGCCTAGCTCGGTCTTGGGCCGAAATACCTATCTCCAGTCAGTTTTGATTTCGGCTAAGGAGAATCAAGTGGCAACCTATTGAAACTACTATTGTGGGTTGCAAGTGCTAGTTCGGTTCTAGTTCTCCTAGACAGCATCAATAGTTTCTAGTTTAGTGGGTTCTCATTTCGGCTAGTGAGAATCCGTTGATCTACTGGAGTTACTATGATTTGCACAAGTTCCAGTTCGGTTGTATACAGATAAGATTTACCTATAGCGCAAACACTATCCTAGTTCGGCTTGGGCATGTGCCAAGATCAAAAAGGTGTTCTACGTGCTGTTTCGTCAAGTTCGTGGTGTTTATGTGAAGTTCTTTTCAGAAACATGGCATGCAAAGTGTTTTGCGAAAACACACAGATACATACTACTATGAATCAAACGGAAGCAAAAACAGAAAGAAATAGGCAAGTTTGGGCAGCATACCTGGTGAAGGAGGAGCTGAAAGTGGACGAAACAGCAGTGAAGTGCACGAGCTTCTTCAAGAATGCAAAGAGGAATGCCAGAAAACACGAAGAGAGAGGATGAACAGTATGATACAATGACTCTGAAATGAAGGGTTCTTTTGGTGTAAGGAGTGCAAAATGGAGGGAACTGTTCAAATTTTGCGAAACCCGATGACGGCGCTACAGCTGGTGGGATTTAATCGGAGGCTGCCACGTGTCTGGGAAGGACAATCGATTCATTTGCTGTAAATTGAAGAGACGTTTTGACCGGACGATCACGGCTCGGTTTAAGTTTAGCTCGGCTGGATAAGCTGAATGTGTTTTAGCTCGGCTGGATAAGCTAAATATGTTTTAGCTCGGTTGGACAAGTTAAATGGGGCAAGTTCGGCCGAAGTGATCGAAACTGAAGCTCGGCCAGTTGACAGGTAATTCCGTTCATGCTTCGCAGATGGAATTAAGGGGCAATTGAGAGGGTAATTTATATTCCTAAATTGGGCCGAGCTAGGTGTTGGGCCGGAGTAAGCTCAAGAATGGAAGATACCCAGTAAGAAAGGAGTATGAGTAGTTCGGCTGCCAAATGGGTATGCGTACTTCGGTCGCGGCAAGTATCGAGATAGTCCGGTTCCAGTTGGTGGACCGGTCGTATAATTATACCGGTTCTTGTATGTTAGGTCGGTTGCATGGTGACACCGGTTCGGACTTGTTAGTTCGGCTTGGCCACGTCCTAGTCCGGTTGAGCTCTCTTATGGTTAGCTCGGTTGTGTTATTGGAAACCGGTGTAAGGGAAGCAAAGCAAAGACCGGACTAGGGGTATTTCGGCTGTGATGGAGTTCGGCCATAATGAAGCCATCTCACTTGGCTTATGCAGTGAGGGGGGTGTTGAAGATAAGCATTATCTTCCAGGAAGAGTATGAATCCTAGGAGGACTCTACGCATGGAGGAATGTGAGTTCTAGAAGGACTCTTCGCATGGAGAAGTTAGAGTCCTACTAGGACTGTGCCGCGCGAAACCTATATAAGCTCACCAATGTCACCTTTGCCAAGGTAATGCAATTTTTGCTTCCTGAATACTCAGAGCTTTTGCCTTCTAGTCTTGCCTACTGACTTAGGCATCGGAGAGGTTTCCGGCACACCCCCGCCGGCCAGCTCACGTTTGTGTTTTCAGGTGGTGGAACGACGACGTATTGAAGAACGCAGACTTGATCAACAGGATTATACGAGAAGGTGAATTTCTTTCCCGTACAAATATATATATATATATAAAATAGAGAATCTTGTGTGATCTCTCTCCCTATATTGGTGTTAGGTTCCATCTGGCAATGAGGGCTTCCCAAGACAACTAACAAGTGTTGTTGCTAATATTAATGTTCCAAGTAAATCATTCATATGGAAGGAGAAGATACTGTAAGATCAACTAGAGTTCAACACACTGAGATATGGGGTTACAAAAGAAGTGCCATTTTCAAATTAAGAATGCAATGAAATGAGATGAGCCAATCATATAGAGGAAACCAATGCCCCTTGGTCCTGTAATAATCCGACAAAGTCACATTAATCCAGGGTAGACATGAGCCAGCTCAATTTCTATGGCATTGATTGCAACTATAGCAGACATCTAGGATTAATTTAAGGACTAGGGCTGATTCTGCCATACAGCTCATAGATCTTACGCATTTAATGGGAATTTTTAATCCCATTTTAATTCGGAAAATAACAATGGTAGAAATTAAAATTTTAGATACAAAAAAATATCAAGAAAAGAAGTGTGATTCAAATTTCGATTCTTGTACAGTCCTAGTAAAGCTCATATTTAGAGCGAATTTGTCTAGACCATACATTACTTTTATTGGTATTAATGTGTTTTGAATTCTTGGTCTCTAACATTACTAATTGAAATTTTTTTACGTGCTCTAAGTGTATTGTCTCAACGTTCTCAATAATCAGATGATCACGTGAGATTTTGCATTTAGTGGCAAGCACTACATGATTAAGTGATTATTGGGTACGTTGAAACTTTGGCTTGAGCCAGAATTAACTTTTTGTTACTAGTGTATCTCGAAGTCAACTCGAATGATATCTATGTTGGATAATCTTCACTGTATTTAAAAGATTTAATTCTATTGTGTACAAAACAACAATTAGAATTTAAAGAAAGAAAGAAAATGAGAGAATTTGTTTGGTTACAAAATCAAACTCGAAATAATAAATAAATAAATAAATAAACAGATTTTATTTTGTTATAAAAATAAAATTAAAATCTGATTAAATAAACAAATAAAAACAGAATAAAATTAAACAACTTACTTGGTTAATTTCTTTGAATAACTTTTCTGGTCAAGTCCAGTGTTTAACACTGTGTCCTTAAGACAGATTCGTCCTCTCCACGGTGCTTTCAGAATTTGGACGTCTACCTCCCATGATAAAATGATCTTATCA